>QVRM01006967.1:0-92424 GCA_003439945.1 Dermanyssus gallinae
TTTTTGGCGATATTACTTATTAGGGGCAGTACCCCACGATTCGTAATAAAGAACATCATTGAAGTCGAAAGAAAAATTGACACTGGATCTGCGTTGTGTGAATCATTTTCTTTGGAGACATAATTTATTGTTTATGGTATACGCGCGCTCTGATTACTGATCACAAATGATGATTCTCTGTAGCTCGGTTAGGTCTTAGTCCATCGCACGCTTATACAGATTCCACTTGTGGCGAATGTCTGTCTAGAATACTGGAACTTCCGAAAAATTGCCGCCATCACTAACAAGGCCTTACATGAAATCGTTATCAATTTTGTTTTCAAAACACGCTTTTCTTCGCTCTGTCTCCGTAAGAGTATTTCTTTGATTAATTAGCACAATTTATTGTTATAATTGAAGCGAATAAGAAGGCACCTTGTCGTTGATCTATGAACCTATCTCGCTGATCCTTTTCGTGCGGGCCACAGTTTTACCGATTTGTCAGCGATAGGCCATTTGAAATTTGGGTCGAATATCGTCGGGCGTGTTAAGCTATATCGATCCGCTGTGGTTAAAACAAGGATCGGATTATTTAGTCATTCGTCGTTTACGTTAAGAGGTCTGCGATGGGGGGAAATCTGTTTGTCGAACTTGTTTAGGGAGCACCTTCGGTAAAGTACTGTCTCACATCCCTTCCAATTATTTCTCCTGATAGGGCTCTCATACAGGAGAACGCGGCGTTAGATCATTTGATGATCGGTGCAGGTGCAGACCGAGCAGGTCATGCTTCCAGGTTGGCTGAGAAATGCAGAAAACACTCTAGCGTTGTGTATCCGCTCGAATTTGGTCCGTTGGCATTCGCGACTATAGGAGCTGCAGGCCTCTTTTCACTCGGCTGATTCAGCGCGTGGGTAGAAGGCTTAACCTATTGACGAGCAACACAAAAAGGAGGAAATGCAGCGTCTGTTCGGGGCACATTGTTGAACTGGACTAACCCTGGGTTAGAGAACCCGTGACAACGCATTCGCGCGGAGACAACTGTCCACTCCAAAGTGCTAACATAGTAAAGTTATAAAAATGAATATGCCTCGGTATATACCCTATTTAAAATAATCAAGAAACTGTAGCAGATAGTGGAATATGAATGACAGCTCAATCGCAGGAGTAAAAACAATAACATTAGCAACAACACCACCTGCATAGATCTGACAGTCAAAATGCAATGAAAACAATAAAAATAGTGAGAACCGGAAATTCGCGTTGTTCGTGCATTCAGGAACGGCATAATCGCTCTCTGCTCTCTATATCTGACAATGTGCTTTTGTAAAGAACTAGGTAGGATCCGTCGGTGTCTTTCTCTACAATTATCTATACGTGGCTCGCTGAAGCACCTACTGGCAACCGCGGACTCCCGGCTGAAAATTAATCAGAATTCTACTAATCGAGAATGAGTTATTTGGTCCTGACTGGTCGGCCACGCCCAAGACTCGACCATATACAATAAGTCTATGCTAACCGATCAGGATGTCAGGAAGGCGCCCCCGATAGTTGATGATCTAAACTAGAAGGGCAGAGTACAGGTGTTCGATGAAATCTCTCTCGAATAACATGCCGCGAGCAGCTGACTGTATAATTGTATAATCTGTATAATTGTTTGTGATATGCATACTCAATATGAGTGAAAAAAATGATGACATATTCTTAGATGAAATATACCCGATGCTTGCCTCTAGAGCATTGCGGTACTTATAAGTATACTTACAGTGATATTTAACGTTTAAAAAGTGAAACTTTTTTCGAATCAACATACGCTTGTAGATAGCAATACTGCAGATTACGGGCCAAGCAAAAACAATCTTAATATTAAACAAACCGCAGTACTTTGTAATATCGTATCGACGGCTGTATAGGGGACTCACGTGAGGTAGGTGTTCAACCGGTTGCTATTCATCGCCAGATGGTAGCCGTATGTGAGGGAGGCCGTGTGTCCGGCAAGCCAGTGAGAAAGGAACTGCGCGTGGGGCTACCAGGGCAACACCGCTATCACCGGCATCAAGGAGACCCCGCTTTTTTGTGGAACGTAGAGTTGATGCCGTCACTTCGAGCCAAATATAAGGCGGGACAGCATACGATGAAAACGCGCGTCGTCACCTCTTTAAAAAAAATTGAATGTATATATATATATATATATATATATATATATATGAGAATCAAGAAGACTTAGTGGCAAAGCCATTGCCTTGCATTCGGGAGGTCGTGGGTTCAGGAGCTGGACTGGCTACTCTTAAATAGGTTTTCATGGTTTCCAATATATACAAGATGAACTCCGGAGTGGATTATAATCGGCCATAATCGAAAAAAAAAACAAAAATAAAAGCGGGGAGCACAGATGTCTTAATAAAACAAGATGATGCATTACCATCCAACCGCCATTATGTTTTAAAAATACATTGTTAATAATCTGTTGGTAGTTCAGAAGTGTTACTATATATATATATATATATATATAGTTAAAAAGCTCTTGCATGATTAACATGCATATTAGGTAAAAAAAAAGTAGTTTCGTTTCGACCTGCATCATATGCACGTGCAACCGATTGTAAGCAATGTAAATCATGCACAATGCACCGAGATTTTCCTTAATCATCATCCGTTGTCAACGAGCTTATGATTATGCGTAGATAAGACACGTTTTACGTGACTGCTGTCCTTGTAGATGCCCGAGTTAAGCGTACGATTGCAGGTAAAGGTATGGTAGATAACAATCTTTGCAGAGTTTTTCAATAGCATACACGTGTAGTAGTGTTACGTATAGCCGATTGCAGAACGCTGAAAACCCATACGGTATTTCCACCTCGTTTGATTAGCATGGCTGCCCACCCACGCATCGGCGAGGCAGCGGCTATATTAACAGCGGCACGTCCACCGATCGACAGGTGTTTAGCCTAGTGTAAATTCCCTATGCGTCACCAAAGAGGCTGGTCGACTGGCAACGGAATATGTTTACAGCCCCTCGAATTTTGCGTATCTTTGTGAATATCCGCCAATACTGTAGATATGTGTAGCACATATATAGTAAAGGTAGCTATATATATGTAGAGAAGAGACATTACGCAATTAGTAGTGTAGTTGTAACACTAGACCAGTGTGACAGCATTTGTTGTTGTTGTTGTTGTCTTTCAAGCTCGCCGTGCTTGCAATAATATGCCGCCGATGGCCTCCTATGTACGCTCTGGAGTTAGAGCTGTACTTGTGATTCTGCTTACTGTGTCGATAGTCCGTGCCCAACTAGACGGCCTGAAGGAGGCTGTACCGCGGCCATCATGTGTGCCCTGCCAGCCAAAGCAACCAATTTCCAAAATCAACTGCAACTGTGCTCAGAAGACCACCATTTCGATTCCTACAATTCCGGGAGTCAACAAATGTCTCCATATCCTCGTGGCTCTCTGCGACGAACAGAACGCGGCGCGGGCAAGTATCGGCGACTTCATCGGAGCAATGGCGGGAGTCACGAAGTGCTTCATGCAGTTGACTGCGATCAACGCCAACTACACCGACCTAAGCCAGGTCAAGGGCCGCGATGGCAAGTCTAGTGCTCGTCTTCTCGAGCAGTTGCTCGGTGGGGTTGGCCAGCTGGTCGACAACCTCCTCGTCGGGCTCTCAGGAGACGGGTCTGATGGGGGTCTTCTGCGGCGTATCCTAGGGCGGTGATCTCCCCTGCTCCCTAATGTACAGCGAACACTGCACAAAGGTCTAACCCCTTTTTGCTTTTCTTTTATAGATTTTCAAGCGTTCCTTGTCGACATGAATAAATCAACGTTAGGTAAGACCGCGTGAACGTGAACTTATTCCATGAGTCCTTTAGGAACATTTGGTGTGCAATGTATTCGACATTTAACAGCTTCAAAAATGTCGTTTAGCTTGTGCTATCGATAAATAGGAATCTCGTTTATTGCAGGCAGTAAATAAAATAAATACATAATTAACATGACTCGCTCATTACAAGTAGATAGAATAAATAAATTCGTATACAATGTATTAACAATAAAAATCATCCATATATTTATATTTATATAGAGTCTTCCAGAATGCGCCCAACAAACTTTGAGGTCTAGTACAGCTCGGCGAAAATAAAATATGTTCTATTGGAGTGAAAACGAAATGTATTGTATCAAACTTTAAATTCTGGCACTTACCAGAAATGGGCTAGTTCTTCAACGATAAGTTTGTCCATATCTGACATTATCACTATCCGCGGTCGTCCGGCGTCGTAACGACGACCGTAAACTATTCCAGTTTCGCATAGCTGACGATCTCGTAAGCGTATCATGGTGGTAGGTAGGCGCTTATTTGGAAAACGCTTCACATATAATCAGCGCTCGTTTCTCGCGTTACCGTCTGCTTTACCGTACATAAAAAAAAGTCAGCTTTATCGGCATTTGTGAACTGATCCATCACGATAGATGTAGTAAAGCCTGCAATTTGTAGAACACTTATTTTCTTCGCAGCGCCTGTTTAGTATCAATACAGGTCGAGCCCGGTGGCGTGGTGGATAAGGTCTGCGCCTCGCAACTGGAGGAGACACATAAGTGCGCGGGTTCGAGCCCCACCGTTGCACATTTGTATTTATGAGGGTCCGTCTATGAAGCGATATGAAAAACAGTTCCGTAGACGTTAAATCTTGGCTGAGGGTCAGCCCAAAAACTTTACTTAGTATAAATACAGAGTGATGAATACGTGAGCAGACGAAGAGGTCACACGAGTGATTAATTTGACAAAGCAAGTCGAAATGCTAGCGTCTGTGCATGCATTCACGTTGATATGTATGCCACAAAACCTGTGTTACTTCTCATTTAAAGCTTGTAGCACTATGGATTCTGTGCCAAAAGTATATTTATTTGATGTGCATTCGTTCGGACATAGCAGTTGAGATGTGTATAATGTAAACAATTAGTAATTGAGCGTGAAACTTGAAATATAAGAATTGCAGTTTTATTTCTTGAGAAGTATCTTCAAGACAACATTTGTTCTGCTTTGAGCTAACGAAGAATGCAATTCAGCAGATGCAAACTTTTCTTCCAAACGCGCAGGTATATTGGTTTGTCGAGAAGATGACTGGGACCCTCGCAATCGCATTTTTAGTGAAGATGTGTAAGGATAAAAAGTGATCGTAATGGCCGTATTCTGCGCTTCACATAATTTTTGGAAGCTGGAAGATTTATGCGCATCTTGCAACGCAATTTTTTATATAGATGGCATGCAAGCACTAGATGCGACGTCTTGTAACCTCTTGACATTTCAAGCAGCCATCCGAAATAAGCGGCACTGTATCCATATGTGGGGTCAAACAAATTTCAGGTACGAAATAAAATACGTCCTCAACACGAAGTACTTTAGAGAAATCTGTTGGTCATTATTGTCAACAGCTATTTCAGTGTGGGGGCAAGGTGAGCTCTAGGTGTGACAGCTGGGGGTCTGGCAATCGATTTCGAGCAGTGTCTATAGAAACGCAAGCGAGCCGTATGGTGGTGCCCCGAGGGTATACGGAACCGGGCGCCGTTACATTTTCGACTTAGTTAAGGTTATCTTATCTAATGTTTATTATAATTTTCTTTCTCTCTCTCTCTCTCTCTCTCTCTCTCTATATATATATATATATAAGCACTTATATGCAAAAGTATAACTTATTTGATAACGCAAAGGTCATGCGTGGGTCACTCTATCGAATAATTATATAAACCAGCTTTACATTGATTAAGGCTTCCGCTTATATATATATATATATATACACATACATACATATATATACATATATATGGGGCCGTAGTGTTACCGGTCAGATATCGGTCTCAGTTAGACACTTTAAACCAATTTTTACAGCGAATATACTAAGGAGCAATATATAGCGGAAGCCTTAACCAATGTAAAGCTGGTTTATATAATTATTCGATAGAGTGACCCACGCATGACCTTTGCGTTATCAAATAAGTTACAGTTTTGCATATAGGTGCTTATGCGGTTAAAATTGCTTTCGTCCACATCAGAGCAAGTCAACGAGCAGCATCTCAATTTGGGTGGGTGGGGGTGGTGGTGAATTGCCAAAAGTTTATATACAGGCACAGTGGTACGTGCTGCGAAGTAGGGAAAGTTTATATCAACTCAATGCAAGATGCAGATGTATGAGGTGCCTAAGCAATTGTAACAAAGATCATGCCGCAGCAATTTACCTCATAGCTGAGCAACCAGGCAGAGTAACCCAGGAGCTTAGTAGCACGATGTAAACGAAAAGAAAACTTACCCAGTCAGGGTGCTAACAAAGTAACTGTTTCCAGTACTATGTTGCCTTGCTTGCTGCGGGAACGTCTGTCTGGATGATCCTTTTATTTATTTGATTAGGTGTATACATCCATAAGAAGAAGCTTCAGAACTGCAAACAGCTGACACTTTAGAGGGCCAGAGAAGAGAATTTTTTATGGGGGGCTGGTTGGTAATGCACCATCTCTTTTTATTGAGACATCTGTGCTCCCCTTTTTTTTGATCATGGTCGATTTTTAATCCGCTCCGGCATTCACCTTGTTTAAATTGGAAACCACGAAAACCAATTTAGGAATGGCCGGTCTGGGTCTCGAACCCAGGCCTCCTGAATGCAAGGCAAAAGTTTTTGCCACTAGGCCATCTTGCTCTGTTAGCTTTTTTTGGATATTGCGCACATATGACTCCCTAAGCTTTTGTTCCATGGTCTAATGGGTCTCACCCCTCTTTTTGGCCTCTTTTGTGGAACCTCTTCGCCTTCGTTCGAAAATGTTACATTATAATTCGCTACAAATCCTCGTGACAGCCTGGAATAACCAAGCGCAGAATCCAAGTGCGCCAACGGTATGTAATTTTATTTCTAATACGTTACACATGCTCGAACACAAGATATATACCCTCCCACGCTCGGGATCAAGCCTGCAATCAAGCACACTAGAGGCCAAGAAAGAAATGGCTATTCAGACCAAACCACAGCTTTGATAGGTCTTGGCCAGTTAGTCTTATAGTACTTCAGTTGTGCAAAATTATTTTGGCATGAAATACCATGGACAAATATTCACGTTAGCAGCAATAAGCATGAAGACGTTGACAGAATCGTCAGAGAAGTTCCGTATGGCTAAACTTTGGCTCTTCTGCCTACTTCCTCCATAACATGGCAGAATGTCTCAATATTACATATATATATATTTTTTTTTTGTTCTGGGAGGTTTCGGTAATGCATGATGCACATGCGCCACTAGCAGCCTGCGTGACTAGTGTGAGACTCGCAAACCCACTAAACCCGGATTCCTCCCACCCCCCCAGGCTCGGTATTACTTTGGCATTACATCGAAACCGTGGGAGAGGCGTCTCTGCCGTTCTCCTTCAATCAGCTCTATCCTGGACTAGCATCCCGCATGTCTACCTGCGGTTGGATAGGGGGATGCCATTTTGTATCCGTCTGTGAGGGTGCGTCGAGACCATGAGGGCCTGGCTGCTCCCACCCGTATGGGGAACAATTATATATTTATTTATTTTATATTTATATTTTATTTATTTTAGTTATATTATATTTATATTTATATTATTCTTTTTTTTATATATATATGTATAGTCCTTATATTTCTATTCTTTTCTATTTCTTTTATTTTATTTCTGATTATTTTCTCGTTATTTTATTTCTCTTTATCTTTTTCTTTTTTTCTCTTTATATTTTACTTTTAGTTTATTTTCTCTTTCTCTTCTATTTATATTTATATTTATATTTATATTAGGTAATAATGATCTCACTTTCTTATGCAAGCTGAGAGGATAAGCAATCGGACCGTTTTTGTTCTGTCGCAGGGTTGAAGAGAAGCGTCTGCAACTGCGAGCAGTTCTCCTGCTTCATGAGAAAAAAATCAACTATATTACGAAAATTGTAAAAATAATTCTCAATGAGCAGCATAGCTTTCCGTAGTGGTGCTCCACGTTAACGCCTTGTAATAGTAACACGGTGCAAAGTATAAAATAACAGATCATATGTATTCGATGTTCCAGAGCTGCGTACACGGGCTTTCAATCTTAAGAACTATGTCATCATAATGTTGAAGTACACAGAAAGAAGTTCTGGAAAAACGCACTTAAGAAATTACAGAAAAAAACTGCAAAATACTCTCACCATGGTGTGACATAAGCAATAGACTAGGGCACACCTTCATGTATGTAGTGTTTTTGAAATTCGGGACTACGTTTCGTCCTGTGCCCAGGGGCGTGATTCGAAGATATTTTTTGGTTTGGAAGGCTACAAGGAATGCATGGCGCATATGCATCACTAGCAGCTAGCAGTGACCAGTGTGAGACTATCATATGACTAGGGTGTGATCGTGTGCGAGTGGGCGAGTACACGTGTCGCTTGTCAGGAACTCGGCCATACTTTTACTTTAGATCAGGTATGATCAGGATTTTTGTCCACAACCATCCAGGAAATCCAGCTGCTCATTGCTGCTCAAATAGCGCTCGCTGGCTAGAAGGTCTCACGCCAAAAAGAAGCTAGGATTAGCACGACCTCAGTTGAAGTCGTAAGATAGGTCCGGCTGACTTAATTCGCCATTCCTCTTTGAGCCGAGCGCAGCCCCTGAACGCGCTTAAAGTGATCTTCGCTAGCGTACAGAAAGCTACTAAAGAAATTAGAGGATCAACGCTTTTACGCCAGCGTGTTTGTATTAATGTCCAACGGACAAGGCCGTAATGGTAATGAAATAATATTATGATGACCATACTAAGTAGCATAAAAAAAAGTATTAACTGCTAGAGAATAGAGTAGCCAAAAACGACGTGGTTCCGGAACTTGCTCGACTTGTTTTACGGAAGGTTTGGAAACGCTAACGCACTGTAGCCGCTAGCAACGAACAGCACGTAGTGTGGGACTTTTATCTACAAGAAACTTTAGACCTCCCATAATCCCCCTCAGGCAATCTGGCACTGATCGTTACCACCAGGAACGAACTTTTGCTTGAAGGGACAGCCAACGGAGCCACAGTTGATATCCGACAATTTCTCGATACGCTAGGCCCTAAATTGGTTTCACAAAAACTGAAGCGCATTCTTTGAACGGCTTGAAGCGTTCTCCACAGAATTCAAGCTTACGCCTAGAAGGGCACCCAGTAACACCCACTCTTACGACCCACGTGATTGTGGATAAGGCTCTCACAGGAACACCTCATGTGTGCTATGCAGCTAAAAAAAGGCTGCCAAACCCTATCTATTATAACCTAATCTTACTGCGGACCAGAAGTGCAACCGACTCTTGGTGCCGTCTCTTAGCATAAGCAGTGTAGCATTGTGGCGGCTTTGCCTAGGGGGCTAGTGCGTTAGTCATGGTCGTCATCTACCACAGTGTCGCCGTTTCGCTCTCTGTTGTTGAACCGAATTGTCTTTGAGCGAAGCTTATTGAGAATAAATGGTGAACCGCTAAAGGGCAGCGGTTTCCTGCTACAAGGATTGTTGGGAAAGCCCGAGACATGTCCGGCTCTCGGTGCAGTGAGGGTATGCTTCACTTAAGGGACGGGCAATAGCTTAGAATTAAACACCACCTTCCTTAAAAATGTTTTAATGCTAGTAGTATATCATTTTGCTAAAGGCTACGCTCTTATGAGTGCGCACGACTGCCAGGGGTACAACACGCCGCCCCCTCAGTAAGGCGCAAATGCCTATGGCGCTCAACATCGCACGAGCAGGTCGCACGGTTTCCACCGCAAGTACATGTGCTATCTAGACCGATTTTCTGGGGCCTAAAGGTTGCTTGTAGGGAAGAACTAGCATCGGGAAGCGCCTCGATTAACGTCTAGACGGAAGGACTCTAATCAGCAAAACAGACACCCTACGCGAATAGAATCACCAATGGGAAGCAATCCAGGCGAGCCATTATGGATACTAGACAAAATCAATGGCAATATTAAATAGACAGTGCTGCGACCACCCCCGACGCAGGATGTGCATCATGCACTTTACCGGTTAATATCTCTCTTTCTCCTTTCTCTCTCTCTCTCTCTCTCTATATATATATATATATATATATATATACAGGTAGTTCAATAAGTTCTTAGAATGAAAACCGAGAATTTTCCAAATCATGTTTTTAAATTTTTCTTATTCGATATACTCCCCGAGAAGCTCAATACACTTTTCCCACCGAGATTTCAGAGCTTTCATACCTCTTGAGTAGAATTCCGCGTCGTTAGACTGAAAATAGGCATTGACAGCAGCCTTAACCTCTTCATTGCTGGAAAAACGCTTTCCACCGAGACTATTCTTCAAATGTCTGAAGAGGAAATAATCAGAGGGGGCCAGGTCTGGAGAATAGGAGGGTTGTTCAATAAGTTCGAACCTCAGTTGGGCCAGTTTTGCCGATGCTTGCCGGGACTTGTGTGCAGGAGCATTGCCCTGGTGAAACGGGACAACCTTCTTCTGCAAAGCGGGCCGTTTCACGATGAGTTCTTGCTAACGGCAGTCCAACAGTCTTGCATAATATTCTCCTGTGATCGTTTTACAGCTCTCAAGGTAGTCGACCAGCATTATACTACGTTGGTCTTAAAAAACTGTAGCCATCACCTTTCCGGTCAATGCCGTTGTCCGCACCCTCTTCGGAGGTCTTTCATCAGGTGCACACCATTGGCAAGATGCTTCTTGGGTCTCGGGAGTGTAGTGATGGACCCAGCTTTCATCGACGGTCATGAATCTGCGCCAAAAATCCGACGGATTGTTCGACATCTTGGCCAAATTTCGCTGTAAAGCCAAAACAGGCGCGTCTTTTTGACCTTGGTTGAGCAAATGCGGCAGCAATTTTGCTCTAAGCTCTTTCATCTTCAAGTTTTCGTGTAGGATAAAATGCACACTGCCTAAACTAATCCCTAATGCCTCCGCTATTTCCTTAATGTTCATTCGCTTATCTGTGCCAAGAATTTTTCGCACTTTCTCTACGTTTTCCTCATCAGTTGCCGTTTTTTGGCCTCCTGGACGTAGTTCATCCTCGGTGCTCCTGCGACCTCTTTTTAACACATTAATCCAGTTGGAAACAGTGGCAAAACATGGCGCAGAGTCACTGTACGTCTCGTCTAACTCAATTTTTACTTGGGTCGCATTCCAACCTTTGAAATAAAAATGCTTGATAACCACTCGAAACTCTTTTTTCTCCATTTTTAAAAATCACGCCGGTACGTTGCACGGGAAAAGCTATCAAACGAAATCGCAACGGCCAATCACCATAATATATTGAGTGCTAGCAATTGAAAAGTTGCAGTTCCTATTAGCGGTGAAAGCGTGCCAAAATTCGAATTCTAAAAAGCTCATTCTAAGAACTTATTGAACTACCTGTATATAGTCGGGCAGCAGCGCCATTATAAATATACGTAAGGCACAATTAAAAACAGTAAAGCGAATAAGAAACGAATTAATTATAAACAATAATGGACTTGTTTAAAAGACTGTGTCCCTCAGCTATCAGTCCCGGCCCTCATCCAAATAGATCAAGACGAGCTCTCGAAGAGCGGAGACAAAGAAACTGAACTAAGATTCGGAGGTCCAGTAGAGCATGGTTGCCGCAATGCCGCAAACTGAACGAAAGTGATTTACAACAATGACGATTTCTCCAATCCACCATACAAAAAGCCGCGGCCAGCCAAAAGGAACAAAACACGACCCGAAGTGGCCCTGCAGGATTGTTCTGGATGACCTCTGGGAGGTGCACAAGCAGTTCACGGCAACATAAGAAGACGGACATTGAGTCTGCGATCATTCACGTCGGAAAATGTACGTGAGAACTGGCCGTATGGCACAAATCCGACGAAGTAGAACACGCGAGTTTTCTCAGGCAATTGGAGGAAGTTAACGAACTAAAGAGAAAAGTGCAATATTATAAAGTGATATTATCCTCGATATAGCGGAGGTAAAAGAGCCTTTTATAAGCGCGAAGGCCGTTAGCACAGAGCTTCGTAAGGTTCTAAGATTTCATGGATCGACTTATACGCACAGAGGCGCCGTGAGTTAACAAGAAGGGCAGCTGGCAAACAAAGCCCGGGTATGCTACATATGCGGGAGCGCTGGGCACATTGCTCGAGACGGCGAGGCTACCAAGTGTTACGTATGCGGAAATGTCGGCCACCATACCAGATCTAAGACATGCTCCAACTACGTTTGAACGGACGGAAAAGAAGCAAGCAGTACACGCCGCCAGCAGGCGACAAACGCTAATAAGGTGGCCGAACTAAGTAGGCCACTCAGGAGACGGCGACCAAACAACTGGCTGCGGAACAGAAAGAGCACTAAAGAGGGAGGCCCGCCGGGCCAAGTCAAATTTTGAGGGTTTGAATTAACAGGGTGCGCAAGGGCCGCCTTTCAGCTTCAACACACGTATGAACAAAGCCTAAATACCTACTAAAAATGAATTTCAATGTCATCTAAGTAAACTGTAATAGAAGCAGGCCAGCGCACGACCTGATAGAGAAAATAGTAGTTAGCGCTACAGCTATTAACACCGTCCGCTATCAATTACCAAACATGAAAAATGGACGGGATACGTGTGGGTGGACGTAGGCAATATGTAAAGACCATATTCGTGCTACATCAGCTCGAGAACTACTTGCAGGATGAATTTGAAAGGTTTTTTACTGAACTTGGGGAGCCAATACGCGACACCAGGAATGGGTTGGAATGTTCTTACAACCTCAGTTGCCACTACTGCATTGAGCTTACGCTAGAGAAACGGTCAACCGGGCCACGCGCGAGTAACAAACTCGCAATAGAATCACCGATGAGGACACCGTTAAAACTAAAAATGTAATGCAAAACAATCACCGACGCGGGACTACCTCAAATCCTAGAGAAGCTCTAAGCTGTTTTGATAGCAGCATGCACTCGAGCTGCTAAGCCCTTACATCATCATCATCATATTTATTTCACTCATATTGAGTATGCATATAACATAAACACTTATACAGATTACACAATTATATCGTCAACTGCTCGCGGCATGTCATTCGAGAGAGGCAGTGCAGTGATCTCTTCGCAAGGGCCAGGCAGGCAGGCGCATGAAACTTCGTACACACCTGAGGGCACTGTCGACAGACGCACTCGGTGTACTCCTCGTGGAAGCTCGAATTCGAACAAACCAGGTGATGATAGCCATGAACTATGTATCTGGTATAGACGTGGCGATTGTCACATGCAAGACCAGACCAGAGGTGAGAGGCCCTGAAAATATCCAGGTCTCCAACCTCTCGTTGGACTTGTTCAACTTTTAATTCCCATTCCGAGATAAAGCTTTCGAATGGTACTGTACGCGGCGTCTTCAACCTCAATCGAATTATCTTAACAACCGGTGCACAGCCTGACATTAGGTACACAAAGCGGCTCCTTGCCCGCATTGACAGGCAAAGTACTCGCTTCATGTACATTGTGAAATAAGCCCATACACCCAAAGCGGGCAAACTGCTACTTACAAGATTGTGGAAATAAAAACACTATCTGACTGCAATAGAACAAGGCTTGAGCTAAAAAAAGGCCAAAAATACAACAAAGTAAGAAACGATGACCTTCTTTCCAACGGGTCTTCCGATGATGCACGCGAATTATGCGTTGTGCGGGCAACCTCCTTCCAAATAGAAAGTTAGTCAAATGTGTAAATTCTCTAGAGTAACATGTCCTTGGTTTGCTAATCACGGAAAGTCGATCCATACGATATACATTACATAGCGACAAATTAAAGTTTTAATATTATTGTGGTGCACTCGAAGACTGTTAAGGATTATCACTAACATAAATAAGTGACTGCCACCGACTCTAAACCGACTCATTAACACCCCGAAGCTAGTGCAGCACAGGTACCGGCCTTGGAGAAGCCTTAAAAATAATAAAGGGTAGTAACGCACGAAAGCCCAGGACTGTTCTGACAAAGAGGCAAATTAACTAGGCTCTAAACAAACCTTTTTCGCAATACGTTCGCTTCGATAGGAAACTATATATAGGAGGCGAAGGACACTCACAAGAGAAGGGGGCTGAAGTACTCAAGATTGCGACGAGTCTTAAACCGGGAAAGGCTTCTGGGCGAGGCGGCATCTCGCTCCTGGCGATCAAAATCAATTTAAGGAGTATTTCAGAGGTGTTTTTCAAAGCATCTAGAAGGAAAACAATACCCGCAAACTGGAACTTAGCTAAGGTTGTCCTCATCCCCAAAGACAACGGAGGATTCAGGTCCATCTGCGTACTGAATACCCTGGCGAAGAGATATGATGCAGTCATTGCAGAAATGCTCAAAACCTTTGCGTAGGAAAACTAAGTCTGTTTTCTTTTTGCAGAGCTTGGGTAGCTTGTGCACATTGCTTCTCTGGGTTCTGATGTGCCCGATTGCAGATTCAGTCACAATTGTGGACATCTATTTTTGGCCTTCTGAATTAATTAGCTAAAATGCAATCCAAGGTGTCGTACACAAAAAATCATGTTTAGGCACAGAGATTCAAACTGCAACCTATGGCAGACTTCGATAAGAGCGGCGCCCTTAAAATGAGAGAGCAATCTAAAATAGGAACTTAGTTTGGCGGAAGCTTTGTATGACAGGATCGATAAAGAATATCGCGTAAAAAGTGTTCAGTCGCGTCTTGACTGACTGCCATGACCACGAATTAAATCACAAGCAACACATGGTGGTTCACGGGCTCAAACATATTAAAAGGGCGATGCAAGCTGATTAGGTGCGGGTAGTGTTTCTCCGAGATTATGCTCCAGCCATGAGACCAGTATGGGGCTCACAAACCTATTAAACTCGCATTTCTCCTTACCCCCAGGTTTCTCGTTAGGGTCGTTTTGTAGTATTAATACCTATGTTGAGAAGCCACAGAGGCTCGAGTATTGTATTGCATGCGAGTTGAAATCAATTAATAGTCAGTTATAATTCGTGTCTTGCTCTTAGTTTTTTCGATAACAGCGTGACCATAATACCGCTACCGTTGCACAACCTCATATTCAAATTGCACTAGACTATCTCAAGGAACGATGCCTATTTTATGCACAGCCACGTAGCGTGCGTCCGACTTACGCACATTTCGGGTTGCCAGTACACACAGATATTGTTATCGTAGTGGCTAGTTGTGGAGAGGGCAAATCCCACTCAGCCATGTCCCGTTTGTTTATCGCGCGAAACCAGCAATCGCCCATTCCCTGGTAGCTAGTTACTGTTCGTAGGGCGTTTTGCTTGCTTTGTTTCCCCGTCTCTATGCCACGCTGTTACCACCAAAAATTGTTGAGAGGGTGCACCGGCTACGACGGGTCCAACGGGTTTATGTAAATGTAATGCTACATTTGAGTACAAAGGACTGTTCCCGTCCTTCTGAGGTATCGAGGTTTTCTGTAGATGGCTTTAAGCGTAGAAAGATGGACAGGACTGCATTACCGTTTCTTGTTACAATCGTTCGCGAGTCTCTATGCGTCTGTATAGGTCGGTGTGCCGAGAGTTACGAGTTCACTCCATCGTATCTATATGAAGTAAAATCGATCCTTATTACCTCAAAACGAAGTTGTGTTGCACGAGAAGCTACTGACATGCTATCTAATCTCACTGAATCTCTCTGGCGGCTGTTTCTCACGGCTAAGCACTGTCAAATTGTCGTGGCCCTATTTCGCCGTAATGAATTCCTGGTCGTTACGTTACGAGTCTCACCACATACCTTCATTAGGGTAAGAGCTTTTAAGGCTTCATGACCCCTTGGCACCCCCTCGGACAATAACGTCTCTGCTCATTAAAGTTAATTTACAGATAAGCTGTTCCTTCGCACTTAAGGCGATCCATTAGTTGGCTAGTTGGTGTGGCTTTGCATTAGTTTAGCGTAACCTGTTGTAGTCTCTGATTGGCTCGCCATATGATGACTTTGCACGTTGAGAGTAATGAAGCGTCAGTGCAACCATTCTTCCTCTCTAACGGATAATGCTAATATCATCACAAAACATACAGCAGCCAAAGCAACAATAAGCAATAGTTGTAACAACGGTATGAGCCATACACCCGCAAACATCTGAACGCTTTGTTGGCGTAATAGTTATATTATCGATGCAGTAATCGCGCAAAGGTGAATATCATAAAGTGGCTTGACTTGACCGTATCGAAATGTAATTATTACAAGTAAGCATATATATAATTATCTTTATAGTATATATATAATTATATTATTAACGGACACGTAATAGTCACAATACACACACACACTAGGCACACATTAGCTTAGCTAATCTTCCGCAATATGTGCCCCACATACATAATGTAATATACGAAAAATAAATTATCTCTGTATATAGTTATCACTAGTTAGTATTTATATATATATATATATATATATATATATATAAACGCAAGTAAGTCGAGTTACCGGAATACCAGAATGTCTGCAAACATGTCAAACATGGTAAGCGCTCCAATGGAGAACCTACGTGTTACAGCAGCGCCGATCGACACTCCTTCCTGTCCGGCCCGGTCTCGGCCGACGTTTCGCCACACGATCACTAGATGGCGCCACCAGGCCGCCGTCGCCGTGAACACCGCCCGCCCGCGACCTGAAGCCGCCGCCTGATCCGCATGATTCGAAGCTCATCCGCGCGGAACATTATGAAACATTACGAGCAACCAAGCTACAATGAGTAAACGAGTGAAAGCGAGAGAGAGAGAGAGCGAGGCGCGCTAACTTTAATGAGGCAGCAATTTGTCTGTCTAGTGACAGTATCCGTACGTGTGGACCAAGCCGTGCGGCGAGCCTTCGTTACAGCCGCTGTAAAAGTCGCGACTGTAAGCGACTCTGGGATCTCATAGCACGCTTTAGCCAGGACACCTTATGACGTCCATTGAGCGGCCAAGCGAATTGAAACGAGACGTATAAATACGCCCATATATGTACAAGGGAACAACAATATATATATATATATATATATATATATATATATATATATATATATAGTGATAATTTATTAATCATTTACAATACGTTTGCACACTCGGTAGTGCTCGCCTCTAATATATATATATATATATAATCTCCCAGAAACATTTAGAAAGCGACATAGGGGATCGTAGAGCTCGTTAGAGTATCTATGTTTCCAATGAAACATGATGTCTCTGAGAAGTCTTGTTTTGGAGTGAGAGTGATACTACTAAATTGTATGACACTGGTGTTGTTGCCCGACATAAGAGCACAAGATGTGCTATTTGTGTGAGACAACCACGCCCATATAGAAACTAAGCACATCGTTGTGTTCGTGAAAAAAAAACTTTATCTTGTGAACATATAGCTCCGGCCAGAAGATGCAACATAATCTTTTAGAAAATAATTCGCAAAAAAAGTCAGTTTTCTTATAGCTTTCGCGATAAACAAAAAAACATGGCGCATTTCAGGACGATATTTTTGGTTCTAAATGTATGGCGATCCGATCCGTTGTGACGAAGTAGTTAAGGCTTTTCGGAGGGCATGTTGAGATTAAGTGCATGCATAAATAAATGACCTACTACATCAGATAAATCACTCTTGGTCATTTATGCATGCACTTAATCTCGACATGTCCTCTAAAAAATCTCAATTACTTCGCAATCATGGCTCGCTTTCCCATAGATTTGGTACCACAATCTCTTGTAAATAACCGTGTCGCATCTTCTGACCGGCGTTATATGTAGATAGAAAAGCTATTTTTCTGAACATACACATTTTACCCTAGCAACTGGTGAATCAAACTGGCCAATGTTCGGCACGTCATGAATGTTAACATGAAGTTACCGATTTCCGAGCCTTCTTCTTAGTCGGTGGCGGCGCATTTGCAGTTTACCTTGCGGAGATCAGCAAGCTAAGAAAATACTCACCAATAGGGTATCGCAACGAATTCTATCCTCTCGCGTTTAAGATTTTGGTGCTCCTAGCATTCGAACCAGGTAGCTGATCTGCAATATCGGCACTTTGTGAAACCCGTCATCCGGTAATAACAGGTCATCGTCCTTTTTTAAACAACGTCTGGATCGTGATCTACAATGCGGATACGCTGCCTCTATTTGGAGCACACACTTCTGCATTCGTCTCGGCCTGGCCTAAACGAAACGGACATGTGATAGTCACATTGGCTTATCGAGTTTTTTGTGTTATGTGAACCATATACATAATGTATTATAAATGGTGTCTCAAAACATTTTGATGTAACATAAACACATTTACCCAAATTGGGTGTTAATAATAAAACGAAATAGTGTATTATAAATAAAATAAATCAGTGATATTTATGTACACTATTTTTCTTGCTATCTACTAACGAGGTAGAGCTAGTAGAAAGCCGATGTAGTATTAGAAGCAACCAAAACAATCGTAGAAGTGACGACAGTGATTCAAAACAACATCGACCTCTTAACAAAAAACAATTACCTTAAAAGTACAAGTACGCTATATTTATCAACAGCAAACATGACCAACAACTTTATATAGTTTCCACTGTAATGCGCAGTTAAACTAGTTGCTTGCTTTTATTATTTGCGTTTGCGTAAACATCAATTGCTACTAGCGCTCTAACAAATGTATATTTCATGTGTCTTGTATGTTTGGTCTTTTTGTAGCTTACACTGTGGCATATCACGTCCAAGTTTGATATTAATGCAAGACGTGTTCATTCCAAAACGAAAAAAGTTCACATTATTTGTATATGACGTGAGTTAGAGCATGGCCATACATTGATGTAAGAGCAATCGTATTAGGAGTCAGTGGACCGTTGGGCCATGGCTCTCGTATAATTTAATAATAATAATAATAATAATAATTTGGCGTGGCAAATGACTTAATAGGAACGTGCAAATCCCAATCGCAACAGCTTCTTTGGCGCTAAAAAGCGTCACGTGTTAGATAACGAGATAACGTTGTACAACAGACCCGCTTATGTTACTAAGGGAGGCATTTATGTTTATGTACATCATGCACAACACATTCTACTGCCAACTATTTCCAAAATTGAGCATCTACGGGGGTCTACACGTAGATGTCCACAGGGAGACTATTGCTAAACCCTTTGCATGTTAATTGAATAATTGCAAATTATGTCGATGCCTTCGATTGTTGGTCAATTTTTCATGCATACGTGCGCTTTCCAACTGTTCTGCACTCTCATTCGTGTACCGCTGTACTTGTGCCAGTTCAGACTTCTATCACCTGGTCTAAAAATCTATTCTATCTACGCTGTGCTATATGCAATACCGGTGCATCGTTACCGTTGACTGGACTCAACGTTGACGTCAAAACAACCACGGAATAAGCGGCTCAGTCTCCAAACACACTGAAACCTAGTCCACTAGCCAGGTAGCCAGCGTGCATATCTACGACCGCTGTGCTACGGTACCCTAACGTACAAGCAAGTACACGGACGGCGAGACAAGCTACATCGCCTACATAGCAGAACGCATCGGGAGACGTATATTATTCTCCTTCCTTCCGAAATGGATGCTGAGCACGCGTTACAAGTGCCCGAACATTCGAAGGCATGCTTCTGTTAAGCGTATGCTAACGAGGTGTGTCGGCCCATGCGGCTTGGCTTCAGTTCGAGGTGGAGGGCCCTTTGCCTCGGCTCGAGGTGGGCCACGCACCTTTCATTTCCTCGACTCGAGGTGGGCCACGCACTATTCATTTCCTCAACCAACTCTAGGTGGGCCGCGCGCCTTTCACTTCCTACGACGGTCCAACGACCGGCAATGCCTATGTGTCGGCCCGAAGGGTAAACGATGGGGTCTGGCCGCCGCTGGAGGCCGTCGTTCGCTGCGGCCTCGTGAGTATATACAGAGATAGACCCGGGCTGACATGTGTCGGGATCTTGGCATTTCGATACAGTCGCCCTTGGTCGGGCTCATTCACTTGCTGGCTCACTGAGTCACTTACTGACTTCGGTTCACGCGCGGCTCGCGCCTTTATTTATTCCGCTGACCAAGAAACAGCGAGAGGGCGAGAGGGGGAGAGAGAGCGAGAGAGAAAGAGAGATAGCGCGGCGGGCAGAAAGACAGATTCTACCGCTGTGAGCTATCACTCTATGGCAGCAGCAGCAGCCGCAAAAGCAGCCGTAACATCAACAGTAAGTATCCCGCTGATCGTCCGTCACACCGGTGGCGAATTGCTAGATCCGCTCGCTGCCTGTTTACCAAAGCCATTGTCGGCGTCTTGGCCCTCCGCCTGTACTTACCGAACGACGACGATTCAAAGCAAACATCTCTGACCTATAGATCGATTTCGAAGAGCCGCCTATTGATCTAAAAGTGAAACAACCATCACAACATCAAGATTAACAGCAGCAGCAACAACAGCAACGGGAAAGACAGCAACAACAGCAGCAGCAGCAACAACAACGGGAAAGACAGCAACAACCACAAAATCCGTGACCAGCGAAAACAGGGTTGCAGATACCATAAAAGCAACAACAGCAACAACAATAAGAGCAAAATAAAGTGTTTGAGTCGTCAGTAAGACTTGATTGACTTACCTACTAAGTTAACAATGAAAGCGGCAAAGAACAAGTACAGCAAAATCAACAACAAGAACAATATCAGTGTCATTTGTGTTTGATTGGTTAAAAATTCCTTATCGATTGTCACGAAGTCATACCCAAAGTCTCCCAGATGCCCGCCGCATCGTTCGCCTGCGGAATCACGTAATCACGCAACAACCTCTTGAGCTATCGGTTGCTCCTTCGCCGGCTTTGTCTAGGTGTTGGTTCATACTCATACGTTGCTGACTGGGGACGACATTTTGCTGTTGTCCGGGGGGGGGGGGTCTCAAATCCGATGGCCGTTCGTTGACACAGGCGGTTTTGTAGCCACAGGCATCTTATCATTATTATTATTACACACATCTGCTGACAGATCATCATGAGGCGATAACCACGCAATGAGCAGCGGGAGCGACCGATTCCATCATGTGCTCAGCCACTGAGTAGTTAGTTAGCCGTCATCATCATCATCATCCAATCGCTGAGTACCCGGCCGTGCGTACCTCACTCAATGGGTACTCAGTTAAACGTACCTCACTCATTCATTGAACACACAGTCAAACCTACCGTACATATAGCAGTTGTGTGCAACCCGGACGACGCATTTAGACGTCTGACAACGCGTTATGTAGCTCGCCAATACTGCATATCCTTAGACGAACACGTAACCATATCCAGTATATATATATTAATATATATACTGGATATATTAATATATATATATATATATATATATTCTGGACAGTCTTTACAAACAATATGTGTTACCAGTGATACTGTACGCGTCTCCTGTTTGGAATACAGGCCTTACGAGAGACAAGAAACTCATCTTTACATTACACAACAGATGTTTAAAACGCGTGGGATACAGGTGCAATATTGACCCTAAAGAGATTGAATGTGATTCAATTTTACAGCTTTTAAAAGACAACGATACCAAAATGTTCGATAAAATCTGTCAGAACGAGAAAAGACTGCAATATTTTTTAGTAAGGTCGTAATACCAACACGAAGTGGCGCAAATTTATACGCAAAAGCCATCGCAAAGAAAACCAAGCGCGCAACTGTAACAACTTATCTGGAAAATAAATATTCCCCGTTTCGGGGTGCGTATATATATATATATATATATATATATATATATATATGCGTATATATATATATATATATATATATATATATCATTGTATAGAGTTACTGAGCCACACAATTAGTATGACTACAGCATGTAGCTCCTGTAAGGCAACTAGATCATCTTAGTTATATCGTTGTACGACAGAGAAGAATCAGTAGGCCCCGATAAATCGTTTGTATATACCTATATGTAGATGCATGTCGCATTTGGCATCGAACCTACGACTACTATTCACGACTCAAATTATGTCGCACCAACCTACCGCCAAAATGTCCCGACAACACACACGCATAGATCTATAACAACTAAACGTATGCATATACAGGTCAAACATAGACTTCACTGCGGATGCAGGCTGTATGCTGCCCATCGTAGGCATAGGCTTTCTTTAGGTTAAATAGTCACTTTTCGATCGGACATCGAAAGACTGAACGAGGACTATGAGTGTATGGACGACCAACCACTCGGATCCGAATGTGTTCACGCGCCTGCCAAACTCTCCGGCCATACTATTTTTTTCATTGACTTCTGACCGTGACTGTTGTGTCTAGGACCGCGAAATCCGTCAGTTAGCCAGAAGGGTCAGTGTGAAAGGAAAGTTGTTTGGTTTCGGTTACGTTTTAGTTCACGTGCAAGGATCGCAACGAGCTCTTGTGGGTTGTCATTTACAAGCGAAACCGCCTTCGTGATGCTCCACACAAAAACAAGTCTGGCCAGACGGAGATGAAACAAGCTTAGACATACGAAGATATACATACTGATTTAGTTCATTTCCTGGCGATGCCACTGCAGTTCCAGCTCGACTTCTACAGCCACTGCCAACAAACGCCACTACAACAATCAAATCTTGTAATGCATATTTATTTGCATGATAAATTGATTGTGTATGGATCGATAAATGATCGGTGCAAGACGATTCGATACGGTAGGACGATGTCCAGCAGTACCACGACCATCGTACAGCTAGCTTCCGGCACCAGCTAAACTAAACCAACCATATGTAACCATAGTAACGGTCGAGGGCCACTTTCGTGGGTATATAATCGTTGCCGTACATTTTCATCATTCAGATGTATGCTGTGTGTGCTGTGCATGTGCACACTCCTAAAGCGTGTAGGAGTTCTTGATGAGTTCCTTTGTACCCCTGCCGCTAGAAGTTCTCCCTGCTTCTACCCCAAGGTGACCCTCCTTTCCTCTTTGCGGCGGCGGTGAGAATCGTCAATTCAAACAACATCGCCTAAGAGTAGTATTCTAGCTTCTTAATCAAAGCATTTTACCTTAAGATAACTTATTTCGTTTCTCTGCTGTCCACCACCTTCCATATAGCATCGTTTGATCTCTCTCTACTTTGGACTCAGCTGCCCGCCATGCTTCACGATACTGGACTCAACAAACGAGAAGATTTCTCCCAGCTGAACAGTGTAGAAGCAGGACGATGCTTAACCGCTTAATTAGCACTTTATAAACGATTGAATCAGCACGTTTAGTAAAGGACCACTACAACTACGACCATTCTTACTTCTGCTACCACTATGAACACGTCTGCTACAACAACAAAAACAACGTTTTTTCACTTCACAACAATAACAACGATCATTCTTGAACACTAAAGTAACAATTTTTTGTTTACTTTACTTTACAACAACAACAACAACAAGAGCAACAACAACTCAGACTGCTCCCCTATGACCGGAAACCCCCCGTACATCCCCAGTGTCGTAATAATGGGGATGGTAACGGAACTGTTGATGCCGCTTTCGGGTAGCGGCTTTTCAGCCCGTGTCAACGTTTTATTTCTATATCTGTTCTATCTCCCTCTCTCTCTCTCTCTCCCTTCGTGTCGCTCACGTACGCTCACAACATTTGTATTGAACTTAAAAGTGTGTAAATCTCCAAGCGCCATTTGTCAAAGTCTGCATTTGTTTGTGTATCGAGAAAGCTCGACAGAAACGCACACAACAACAACGACGACAACAACAACAACAACAGCAACAACCGCAACTACAGCTGCATCTAAAACAATAACCAGGACAACAGCAACAACAACAAAAACAGCAGCAGCAACAACAACAACAAAAACAACAACAGCAATAACAACAGCAACAACTACTACACTACTACTACTACCATAGCAGTCGGCAGCCAAGAAATAAAGCTGATATAGCGGCATCGACAACGACAAGAACAACAGTAACAACACCGGCAGTAGCAACACCGCTGCACGACTGTTGAATCAGACCGTCGTACAGCAGCAAACTATACTGTCTACTCCGCCTCGTTTTTCGTCCGTCGTCATCTTTTTGTTGTTCATGCTTCCCAGCACCGATACGTTTCCAAGCCAATGCTGTTTGACTCTTTCAACTTTGTCGCCCCAGCGTCTCCAGCATCTAAACCACCAGCTGGCAGCAGTTCTACTAGCGGACAGTTTTGCTGCACAATATGTGTGGTGGCAACGGTGGACGAGCTTCGGCGGCGCCGGCGACAAGCAAATCGAAGTGAGACAGAGAGAGAGACCGCCGCAAACTCAGCTCTCAAAGTAAACAATTCCGACAGACCAACGGTGTGCAGATAGATGGCGCCGCTTGTAAATGTCGTCGTGCCGTCGTGAGGTCGTCGTCGTCATCGCATAGCGTCGTACGGCATCATTCGAGTTATTCGTGTCCTGCCGAGCATGCGAAAACAGCAGCAGCCACAACAACAACAACAACAACAACAACAGCAGCGACAGCAACAACAACAGCAGCAACAGCAACAACAGCAACAACAACAGCAGCAACAACAACAGCAGCAACAGCAACAACAACAACAGCAGCAGCAGCAGCAGCAACAACAACAATCTCTGCAACAGCAACAACCATGAGGACGACCGCAACATCGGCACCTCCGATAGATGTAATGGTGGTAACGTTGGCGGCGGCGGCATTCACGCTGTTAGTAGCACGGCTCGAGACAGGCGAAGCTTGTTGGTACCTTGTTGTGACCTCTGGATGACCTCACTGACGGCGATGGCAGCGGCGGTGACCGAAGGCGATAGGGATCAGAGTGACAATGAGGCTGATGATGATGATGATGATGGTAACTAGGAGGTGGTGGTCGTCGAGCCCACGCCCCCTTCCACACGCTTCCCGACGCCCCATCTTTTCACCTTTGCTCGCCCACAGCCTCTGCGGCAACGCAACCTGTGGCAGCGGCCCTAACACGGGGAAGAAGGAAAAGAAGCAAGAACTACGGCTAGCTACGTATAACTTTCTACCTGCAATGGGCGACCAATCGAAAGGGTGGGCATACGCATGTTTGTATGTCCACTTAGATGTCGTAAATGTCCGTCAACTTAGAGGAAGCGGATAAAAAAATGCCAACCGACTCAAGAGCGTCAGTCGCATCAGCAGAACTGGCTGCACCTGCATGACGCCGATGATTATGTGCCCGATGCCGCGGGTGAAACGGGCGATTTTCGCCGCCAATTCTGCGCGGCTGTTCCGTTTTTCGCACCGGCGGCATGATCGCCACCACCTTATCCAGGCAGGCAGGTAAGCCACGTACCGACTGGCGTAACGGGTATCGATATGCTTCGAGCGCCATATGACAGCGGCATAACGTCAGAGTCAGCTGCACGAGTTAGCTGTACTCTAACCATAATACTGCTGCTAACCACTTCTATTAAAAAGGAAACTTAAAAAAAGGAGACCTATTCCGAAACCTTAAAGCTTTTTTTTCGGGCTGACTCTCAGCCAACAATTAACGTCCACGGAACCGCTTTCGCATTGCTTCATAAGACGAACCCCAACGAATACAAATGTGCAACGGTGAGGATCGTTGAGTCCGTGCGCCACTAGCAATTTCTGCTACCACTGCTACTACGGTGAGGATAGTTAGTACTAACCAGTAATACTCAAATTACTCCTTCTGAATTCAAATTCCGTCAACCAGCCAGCCAGGATCAAGGAGACCAAAGACCAGAACGACCATTTTCACCTCTAGCGCCGCGTACGAAAGCACGTACGGGCAGCACGAAGTCGACCGATATTTCATCAATGAGTCACTGGCGTCATTAAGCCGCTTGCCAAAATGGGTGGTGCTGACGCTAATCGCTATTGCGACGCCAGGTAAGTGACTCGTAAAACATATAACCCCAAATGACTAATCTATTAGGTTATTATAGGCGATTACTACCGGCAAACCGAAAATATTCGCCGACCGATCGACTTTTCGTCTCGTCCCGACACTGCGGCACATCGAATAGATTGGAAGAACCAGACCTAGGAACTGCTATGACATGACGCACAATAGTTGTATGCTAAGAGTAGTAATTTGCAAATAAGACAAACTAAGCCTAAACACAACGCAGTGGAATAAAGCGCCAACGGCAACCGCAGCGGCAACACTAACAACAACAACAGCAAGCAATATCGACAAAAATGTCAACACGCAAGATCATCAACAACGACAATGAGGATGGCCGCATATAATTTGATCATTACAGTGCATACTAGCTGTTTGATTAAGCAACACGTTGAACAGATTAACCAACCACGAGTATTCAAGCGGCCTCTATTTTTTTGTTATGGGCATGTGTGATGCACATGCGTCACCACCAGCCTGCCTGACTCACATACCCACTAAACCAGGCTTCTTCCCCACTTCCCCAGACTCGGTATTACTTTGGCATTACTCCGAAGCCCTAAGAGAGGCGTTTCTGCCGTTCTCCTTCATATAGCTCTATCCGTGTATAACATTACGCATGTTTGCCTGCGGTCGGGTGGGGGGATTCTGCTACTTTGTAAACCGTTCTATAAGGGTGCGTCGAGACCATAAGGGCCCGGCTGCTTCCCCATCCCCTCTCCCTCGGCTCCTCGTCTCGACCGAGACCCTCTCGAGACTTTTCCGCCTGTCCGTTTTCTCCGTTGGCTGTCTTGAGTGTCTAACAGCGACGAACAAGTTCGTCGCCTCTCTCCATGCCTCCGCCGGAATGATCACATGGACGAGGCCTCTTAGGTTAGGCATTTTCAATCAAAATCACAGAGGCATAACTACCCACATGGGTCTTATTTTAGTGTCGGGTATCTGGCTTTAGGTTGAAGCCTTAAATGGTATATCCGGTGTATATATATGGTATATTGGAATACCCAAGTGTCTCGTCGTCCGGGGGAGTGGCAAACCTGACACTTGCGGTACGCCTTCAGCGCGCAAATGCAATCTGTCTTCATGCCACCTTCAATAGAAACTCGCCTAGGTGTTATAACCCTGCGCAAGCAGAGCCAAGCGGCAAGGCATATGGAATTCTCGATAGCGGATCACCACTATTGCGATACTATGGTCTATTCGAAGACTATCAACGCGTTTGCGCGTTCAATGAATCTACCGGTGTTTTTAAGGTAGCTCAGTGTTGTATAAACCATAAGAACTTACACTCCATTTCGAGGTAGAGAAATAGGCACCCGACGACACAATTCCGTGCAAAATAGCACGGAAAAATCTTGCGACAACGTTTCTTCTCAATGCGGAAATCATTCAAAAGGAGCCTGGTTATAGCAGTGGGTTTTGAAGGACTCTGAAATTAGCGAAAATTAGCCGATAGTGTAATTTAACAATAAACGCATAACGGCAGTCATACCATAGAGGCTCATAGGTGGACAAAAAGAGTTGCCTTTTTGGTTCGAGCTGCTGCGATCAGCCACTTCCTCACCAGTATACACGATTAGGGGTTGCTCTAGCATACGTTTTCGTATAACTCGACTAAAACCAGACGTGAAAAAACGGGCATCTCATTTCCGCTATCTGGTAGGCGCAGTAGGCGCAGGGTGCTTGCTTAAAAAATTGCTTTGCCACCTTGCGTACCAGGGCTGCGCATTGACCGCATAGGAGCGATGGAAGTGGTCCGTGACTACAGTGCAACTCGTAACATAAACTACATCTGTTTCTTGTATAAACCTGTTTGATATCATTAAAACTATTACAATTGCAGATCGAAAATTAGAAGTACTCCGGCCAACCTTTATCTATATGTATTACTGACAACAGAACAGTAAGGACAACTAATGCATTCATCCCGCAGTTGCTGTTAGCCTTTTTCACATACACCCTCACAAGTACTTCACACAACTCGACTCTCGCACAACCTCACTAGTCGCGACAGCCTGTGGCCTTCGGTAGCTCTTCAGCGGTAGATGGATACACGCGGGCAAATACGTAGATATGTGAACCATGTGGATAGATCGAGAAATATAATATATATATATATATATATATATATATATATATATATATCCCGAGTTTGGGGAGAAAAGAATCCCGTAGAACAGGCGTGTATTAATCAGGCATGCACCGACAAAGGCGGTTGATCTCAACCAACCAGGATGTTGTTCTTGTTTGCTGTACGCGCATCGTTCTCCCATGTTTTATGTGGTTAGATTAGGACAATGAACTTGCCGGTATTGCTATTGTTGCTGTTGTTTTGTAGTTTCTTGCTGACTTTGCTAGCGTTGTTGTTGTTGTTGTTAAAGGTGTCGGCTGTTTACAGCTGTTGTTGCGTTCATAAGTATAATAACTGTGATGTTTTGTTATTGTTGTGTATGTCCTTGCTATTGTTCTTGCTGCTGTTGTTGTTGTTGTTGTTGTTGCGATTATTATTTTTCTCACTGTTGGCATTGTTTTGTTGCTGCTACTACTGTTCTTGTTGATTTTGCCGTCTTTATCATAGACATATGTGTGTGTTGTCAATGTTAAGGTTGTCATGCGATGGCGTTAATGCTATCACTGCTGTTCTTGCTGTTTATTACTGCATACTCTTGCTTACTGATACGTGATTGTGGTAACCAGCAGTTTTGCTCTATTTTGCGCGTGATTAACGTGCTTGTAATGGTGCTTGCTACGTTGTTGTCAGTGCTTACATAGCAACCGTTGTTACTACTACCTTTGACGCAAAAGCCAGTGGCTAACTGAGATAGGTCATGCAATAAACGGTAATCACGTTCCTACGCTGCGGAGGGGTGGGGGGCGGTAGAGTTCACACCCCAATTCCTTCCCATCAAACACGTTAGCCTTTATCAATGTAATTTTATTCGTGCTGAGTTCGATATTTTGTCCCCTCTCTCTCTCTCTCCCTATATATATATATATATATATATACGTTTTTTTAAATATATATTAGTACTGTTTTTTGTCTATCATACATGGAGTGTTTTAGTTAGTCTTAGTTTTATAAGTAGCAGCAAATAGCAACTTATTCTGGGGACTACTGGATGTGTGGGCGGATGGGTGTTTGGATGACTCATATATATATATATATATATATATATTTGTGTATGTGCGTCTGCACATACGCGATAGGGTGCAGAATGCCTTAATAATTAGCAGCACAGCAACAATGCGGTTGTCTGACCGGCTGAGCGACTTACTGAGCAAGGACTTACAGTCGAGCAGCCGACGGACCAACGGACGGACTAACTGACTGATATTAGTGGCATTAATAATAGAACGCCAATATCCAGGCGTGTCTTATAAGCTGTTAATATTAGTCAGAATAACGTTATTACGTATGTTGCTCATATGCTTCGGCCCGCGACCGCCATTCACTGATTAAGCACTGAATGGCGGCGGCCATAGCTTGAGATATCCGTGGCCGTCCGCTAAAGGAAGAGAGATATCCCGAAATATCAGCTCTACATGTCTTCAAGCAAAGATGAAAGAGGAATTTCGATGCACCCCTTGGACCCGTCCCACTGGCTTCACTAGCCGCCATATATATGTGTGTGTGTGTGGTGTACCCGTGTGTTAATTACACTTAAGCTCAGACCCTCGTCGAATAGTGAAACGACGATAACAACGAAAGCAAAGGCGATGCCGAACGCAAGGAGGAACATGGTTACCACAACGGCCATAACAACAACAGCGCCAACAATAACAACAGCAACAACCCTAATGACAATGTGACGTACTTAGTTTTGTACGACCGGTTGAGTCGTTAGTTCTGGGTTACCCCCGCCCCCCCCCCCCCCCCTGATATATTTCTTCTGTATCTTTTGTTTATATATATATACATATATCTCCGACAAGAATTGTCCATATCTTCCGCAGCACGGACGTCGGAGCAAACCAGGATCTGCTAGGGGGACTTAGACAAAAATCTAAGGACCAGTCTCAGCGACCTCCTTAATCTAAATCTGGCCGACAACAACTGGGCTCAAGCCACTCTTTGAAGGGAATCCGCTCTACAGCCGACCCGGCAGCTAGCTGTCACGTTGGCTGCATCATTAGACGCCTCAGAGGGTACAGTCCGGCACATCAGCCCGGCCGTGGTCCTGCAGGCTTTCCAGGACGTTAAAGAGGTTGCGGATACGAAATCTGAGAACCTCGCAGGCCTACTCCCAAAGGCAAACAAACACCTGCAGAGGTCCTACGAGACCTCATCGTCTCCACGAGCTACCAACGCTTGCACTCTGACGCACTAACCACTGGAGACAAAGCCCGATTGCGTGTGGTCGTCCAGAAAGAAGCCAGCAAATGGCTCCATGTCGTCCCCTCCTCAAACCTCGGTACTTTACTTGAACACGAAAGCTTTCGTCTGTGCATCGGTTTGAGGTTGAAGACAAGACTAACTGAGGAGCACCGATGTCCGTGCGGAACACAGATGAACATCTAGGGTACCCACCTGCAGTAGAAGTGAAGGACACCAAAGCCGTCACAGCGAGGTTAATGAAATTACAGCCCTCGTCTTGAGGTCAGCTCTAATGCTGTCTAAAAACCAACAAATATGCGCAGCTTGCCAACGAGCTCATTTTCGTGCCGTTAGTATTTGAGACACTCGGGAAACCTGGCTCTGAGGCATGGTCGCTTCTTTAGAAGATTGGCAAACGAACCGAACTGACGACAAGGGACAAAAGAGCTTTCTACTTCAGCGGCTATCTCTGGCGGTTCAGTGCGGCACCAATAATAAGCACAATGGGAGGCCTCGAGGATAAGGTCGACTGGTAGCGCTCCTCACAAGCCCTAGTGTAGTTAGTTAATCACATTTCCCTGTAAACACAAAACTGAATAATAAAAACACATAGCTATTTATATATATATATATATATATATATATATTCTTCGCTTTCAAGAAAACTGGCTGCGTTTCTTTCAAGAAAACTGGTGTCTTAGCATGGGCTGTGATGCAAATTTATTTTGCTACTTAAAGAATTGTTCTTGCAACTCTAAAACTCTCGCGAGTGCGGGTTAATCTCTCAGTCAGTTGCTACGGATAAGCAGATGGATAAAAGTGGCCATCACCAGGCGGTGCTAGTCGATTATTTGTTGTGCTGAGTGAGCTTGCAAGCTTTGTGAAGTGTGTGCAAATGTATGAGATCTGAGACAAAGGAGAAAATGGCTTGAAGTCTTTACTCTTAGATACTCAGTCGTTGGTCACTTAGGCTTGATTTGCTCTAGACTTGGTTCAGCGAACCGCGGTTTTGAGAGCCGCTGGGTATCTCGACGAAGTCGTCCGAAGCAGATATTGACACACATGACACACTATACTACAGAGTCGTCGACTTTAGCAATGTTGATAATCACGAAAATACCTTCTAAATTGTTGTCTGTCTCAAGTTGTTGACCTGACTGAAAGCTTCGCCTGTAATTCCTTACGAGGCTTTGCTTGACATTATTGAATCTATTTTATTTATCATTGAGGTCCTTTGTGCAGCGGATGAAAGTACATGATAACGTATTATCTCACCATATTTAGATACCACAGGTCTAAATTCCGTTCGAAATGCCGGTGATGTGTCCTCTGATAATCTGCAGCTTTTGAGCTGTGGCTACCTGATTTCGCTCTCTGAGGCTAATAGCTAGTTTGGATTGTGTTGTGATACGCGCGCTTACGTTACGCCAACGAGGTACGTTTAGATCTCATGATACATTTTCCATACCTTGTTTTAACGCTCTGACAACCACATATTAGACTCTCGTAATGGGCTAAGTTGCGTGTGACACGATGCCGTCTAAATGCATCTATCGTCATCGCGTTCTCGTTACTGGATTTATATAGGCTTTCTCCAGCAGAGGTATGTTGCAGCAGGGCAATGGCAACCACGTCCAACAAACACAACTAGCAAGGCTGGGGCTCGAACTTGCGATAGTTTTGCCAAGGATGGTTGCCATGGCAACGCTCCGTTTCGCCCAAGCCACCGCCGCTACATTACCTAAGAGAGCTTTAAGCATCTGGGCTCTATGGGCACTGGAAAAAGCAATCCCGACAATCCCGTGGAAGAGCCGGAACAGCCGTCCGGGAACGTTGCACAGCCACCTCTGTGTAGGTGTTGCCTGTGACTACCCCCCCCCCCTCTGCAGGCGCTTTCACTGCTTTTTCCCGTCTGGCCGGGATGGTGACCCATTCACTCTCCTGGTCGACAGCGTCAGAAGAGCCATCGGGCTCCTTGGATCGCTCCTCCTTCGTTACTGCGTAACTCTTTCCGGCGACATTGTTGTTTTCTAACGCCCTTTCCACCATGCATGCCATTCGTGCTTCTTTTGGGCGCTACCGATTTCTCGTGAAGATGTGTTTGTGGAGTAGCGGAGCACTTAGCGGAGCACTTGTAAATGTCGTCTTTGTCTGATCGTGTGCTGGCCCTCTTCGCCGACAACAACGGCGACGAGCGTCGAGATCATCGCGGATCGGAGACATCCGATCTGCAATTTCGGGTTGCTGCGGCGAGGCTGGCCTAGAGCTATACATATAGGATGAGTATTCCGAGTAACGGCCGCTTACCAGGGCGCCAGCAGACGACGGGCGTGACTCGACGCGTCGTGGCTCTTTTGCACAGCTGATACCCGAGACGCTCTGCTCAACCAAACTCGAGCCACTCTCTTCTGGCTTTTGATGGCGCACCCGCGATGACCTATATCGAACTGTGGCGCGGGACTACTGAGCTTTCCTTCAGTTCGTACGCCTAGTTGTGGTCTGTGAATCTGTGAGAGGAGTCTTGTAAACACTCCACACTGATTACAGCATAACATGTTTAATAAAATTACACTACGTTTGGCAACTCGATTCGGACGTTAGCGAACAACAACAATAATAATAATTATTATTATTATTATTACTATTAACAATTATTTTACTCATATTATTGTTATGTCATAAACGTGTCGCCTCGTTATTATTATTATTGTTATTATTATTATTACTATTAACAATTATTTAACTCGTATTATCGTTATGTCATAAACGTGTCGCCTCGTCATTATTATTATTGTTATTACTGCTACAATTGTCATTAATATCCAAGCTAACCATCCGTACGCTAGAGAAGACGTACGGCGAATGTAGTCGATGTATCTACAGCTTCTTAGACGGCGTAGACGGGTAAATGACTGTATCGTCGGCGTCCGCAGAGCGTTGACGCGGTGATGATGATCCCCCTATCTTCTCCCCTCCACCAACTCTTACTCATTGTCTCTCCGCTCTGTCTATGCGTATAGATTAGTGTATGTGCCGCGTATACACATATATATATATATATATATATATATATATATATATATATATATATATATATATATATATAATATATATATATAATATATATATATATATATATATATATATATAATATATATTATATATATATATATATATAATATATATATATATATATATATATAAATATATATATATATATAATATATATATATATATACAAGTGTACGTCCACACGTTCACTCCGCGACGTCGGCAGCCGTTAAGGATGGAGCCACACAGCCAAGCCAGTAGGGAAGGCACGGCAAGGCGAAACAAGGATGGCTTACGGTACGCAGCAGCCGCAGCACCACCATCGTATCGGATCGTTCACTCGGCTGCCCGTTCGTCCGTCCGCCCTCCCATTATGATGCTGATGACGACGACGGCACAAGATTGCTTTTGACGGAAATTACACTGTCGTCTCGTAACGTGTTGCTAGCGTTACTGCAGCGACTCCCTCTGCTGCCGCTACCGCTACTGCTGCTGATTGGTGCTTGGTGGTATTTATATCAACGACAACGGTGAAATATGAGAAACACTCCTCTGTGTCGACGTCACGCTAAACCCCAACAAGTGGGGGGATGGGTGGGGGGGGGGGGTAGATGCAATGACTGGGGGGTTGTTGTTGTTGGCATTATTATTGTTGTTGTTGTTGTTGTTGTTGTTGTTGCTGCTTCTGCTGATGTTGTTGTTATCATTGCTGCTGTTGTTGTTGTTGTCAGGTAGTTATTGCTGCTATTGCTTCTATTGTTACACTGTTACTGCTTTGATTATAATAACTGTCGTATTGTAAATAGAAACATAATCATTGCATATGTGGCACATTAATATTCATACGACCATTACTGACTGTTACTGTTAGTTTTGTTCTGAAGATTATCTGCGCGGGTTTTCTCGCCACTTAAAGCGTTCTGGTCGCCGTGGACACTTTTTTTTTGATAACTCAATTCCGTGGGTGTTTTTGTTTGTCAGCCAACGTCCTCAGCTAAGGCATACCACGAACTGTTTCCATATTTCATCATCAATAAATCAACACTTTATTTTTGCACTTGTCTTCATCCGAAAGTAATCGGGCAACTTTTTGCGACAATTTCCGTTTTCTTTCATTTATGGCATTCCAAGATAGTGCAACAACTAGGTAAAATTAGCAGCTTTTCCCCGTCGCTGTTGTTGTTGTTGCTGCTGTTGCTGTTGTTGTCATTGTTTTCGGTGTCATGATTTATTGTTTTCAATATTGTCTTTACCGTCGTTGTCTTATTTTTATGTTGTTGTTCTCGTAGTTGTTGTTATCACTCATGTTGCTGTTGTGTCCCCTGCCGTTGTTGCTGATTCTGTTGTTGTTACTGGCCTTGCTGTCGTGTTTTCGTGATTGTTGTTGATACCGGTATAGCTCTTATAGCTCCGTCGTTGTTCTTGCTTTTGTTGTTGCTTTGTGTTGTTGCTGCTGCTGTTGTTGTTTTTAAATTCCGGTTGTTGTTGTTGTTGTTGTTGTTGCTGTTTTTTAACTCGTTATTGTCATTGCAGCCGTCGCCATACAGTGGATACGAGTATGTGAATATGCCATCTACATCCGACGCAGACGACAACGACACCCGTCGCCCAAAGGCAACTGGCATTTTGTTGAAGCGTTTGTCTGCTGACTGAAGCTGATGTTGCCTGCGAATGTAGCGTGTTGACGGCAGCAACGTCAGCCATGGCACCAACGGCCGCCGATACCAAACAACGAGGAGGACGAGCCCTCCTTATGTTAAGTGCGAACGAATAATAATAACAACAATAATAATAACAACAACAATAACTACAGCAACAACAACAACAACAACAACACCAACAATAACAACAACAGTAACAACAACAACAACAGGGCGAAACCAATAAGCGAAACTGACGCCGTTGTGGGGGCCGCGCGGGTCAGACCGAACTTAGCCTCGGCTGGGCCGCGCTGCGAAGGGAACCGCACCGCACCGTTCCGTACAACAGCACCATAGAGCGCGCCGCTCCGACACCGGCTCGTTGGATCCGGACGAAACAAGAAAGCCCGCCGTAATGAGTGCCCCGCGCAGACAGGGCCACTGCAGCAACGGCAACAACAACAGCAGCAACAACAACAACAACACCAATAACACCAACAACAATAGCAACAGCAACAACAACAACAGCCACCACCAGTACTAATAATGAGGTTGGACGCGACCGCTTCATCAGCGCGGCTGCCCGACTGGCCCAACAACATTCAAGCGTTCGGCGGAACGACGTATCTCGAAGATTGTGTAACAATGGCCGCGCGGCAGTTAATTAGAACTACGTACGACCAGTAAGTATGGCCGCGGCCGTCTGCCGGGTAGCAGGGTGAGCACGCCGCGCACACTGATCAATCGGGAGACGGAGCAGGCGCGACTTTTAGATTTTTCACTCAGCTTCGTTCCGAGCAATGGAGCAAATGCAGAAACAAAAGAGCAAACGCACACCATTCAAGCAATTCGCGTTTCGAGCGACCAACCAGTCAACGAAGCCAGCAACAAACTATCGAAGAACTAACCGCTGCTGCTGACCAACTGCTAACCACACCGAATTAAAGCTGGGATGAGCCGGATGATCCAATTCGGTTCCGCCCGCAAGCATTCCCGGCATCGTCCTGCGCTACGTGATTGAGTTATTTAGCGGTCGAATTTTTCCTATATCTATCAAACTTCAGCGCCTTTGTCACCTGTCTGTATGTATGCGTGTTTATATAAATAAATATGGTGTGTTCAAATGAAAAGGTACGAAACCACACGATGGGTACAATTGACGGCTTGATTCAAAAGTAACCACAAAATGCCTGAGCACAACTACCCCACTGTTTTGCGAGCCAAAGGATTCGCTGTTCCCGGAACTTCTGCGACGGCTGTGACAAGAATGATCCAATCCCCCGCTTTGTCGTTCCGTTCGCCGTCCGAATTAAAGCGCCTTTAATTTTTTAGGGAAAGGCGCATGCCGCCATTGCTTGTTGTTTCCCTTTGACTCTGGCTTAAAGTAATGACACTAAAACAAGGGTATTCATGGTACCGGAACAGATGTTACAGTGCTGCCTGGTTCTCTTCGCTTTCATGCACAGGTGCCCGCACATGAGCAAAACCAGGCTGGACGCTTTATTCGCGCCTTCAAGTGTTAATGCTAATTCAAAGCGACATATTGAAATTTCAACAAGTTTGGTTGTTATGACGTTTTGTGAATTTTTCTTTCGTACCCACTAAAATCCAGCCGTCTCCCTTGCCCCTTGTCGGGGGCTGGGTTCAGTACTGTCTTCTCGAGAATACTTCACCTGGCCACTCTTCTTGCCATTTAGGCTGCTCGGTTTTGTACGGCGGTTATTTTCGCCTCGGAGATACTTTCTGCGAATCTTCTTACCATAATCCAGGATTTGTGGTCCTTGAGGAGCGCATCTACAAGGGCGCGTCAGGGGGTCATTTTGTAGTAAGTTCTGGGACAAAAGCTCTCGTTCAGTGTCGAACAAGGCGCAGCGTTCATGCCAGTGCCCTACATCGTCTGCTTTCCCCTAGTTGCACATACGGCATACGGGGGTGTCAGTTTTACCAATGCGGTGTAGGTAATGCTTCCTCCGTCGGGCCGTTACTTACAGGGTTTCTTGTTTTCATTTCTTTAACTCTTAGGTTGTAGGGAATTTGTCTGGAATGGACCTGTATGGCCGCTGTGGAAGCCATGCGACTTGCTCGTGCCATATTAAGCGCCATATGTCTTTGGGCCTTGTTGAGGAGGCGGCGTGTTATAGTTCTGGTAGTCGTGCGCGTCCATTATGATGCGGCGTATAACATGATGCTGTCTATTACTGATGCTAAGAGGCGGTGCCGAGAATTGGTTGCTCCTCTGGTCAGTGAGAGGATTTTCCGATGCTCTGCTGAGGCTTTGGCTGCTTTTTTGCTGCACATGAGGTGTTCCTGTGAGAGCCCTGTACAGGGTCACGCCCAGGTACTTGACCATGGGCGTGGGTGTTACTAGATGACCTTCCAGGTGTAATTGCCGTGGAGGACGCTTTAGGTCATTTAGAAGAATTGCTTTTATTTTATGTAAAGCCAGTTCGAGACCTAGCATGCGGAGGTGTTATCGGATATCCGCCAAGGCTCCGTTGGTTGTTCCTTCGAGCAGATCCTCGTACGATCAGTGCCATATTGTCTGCGTAGGCGATGGAATAAACTCCCGGGGATGCGGTAGCCTAAGTACCTCATCGTAGGTTATATTCCACAGAGTTGGTCTCAGTACAAATCCTTAGGGGAGACCGGCTGTGACTGCGTAGTCCACGCCTTCGTATGTAGGTACTCGGTCTTTTAGGTACGACGCTAAAATACGTCGTAGGTAGGAAGACACGCCTTTGTTTTCAAGTACTTGGTTTATGTCATCCCACGAAAGCGTATTAAACGCGTTTTTGGTGTCAATAAGGACGGCCAGACAACGCGACCGGTTTGCTATCGGTGAATTTCTCTGTGCTAAAGCCATGTTTAGAACTTTGCTGTATATATATGTATGTATATATATATATATATATATATATATATATATATATATATATATATATATATATATATATATATAGACGTGCACACATGTAACAAGTCTGGCCAGATGTATCCTAGATTGATAAAAATATGGCGTATGCACGTATATTATATAGCACCTAATTCTAATTAGAGGAACGACAGCTTTGATGATGCAAATTGAAGAGTGAACACCTGAATCGGAAGAAACCTAATTCCTACGTTCCTGTTCTAGGCATGGTCTAATGCTCTTATACCTGGCACTGCACAGGCGGCTGCTGTATCATTGGTGGAAGGTAAGTTCGATCCCGGTGCATGGCACAATCTTAAGCCTAGAAATTCGGTGGTTAGCAATCAATGACATGTATATTCAGTGCGTAGTACAATAAGTTCATCACGAACACGATCTGCTTCAAAGCTAACTAACGTCGTCCTTAATGGTTAACGCTTGGTACCACATTTGACGGGTTTGTCAAAGAGATCAGAGCTTTTCCCAGAAGCGTTGGCATTTTTCCTGTATCTTGCCCTGAGAACACTAAAAGTATGCTTCTTAGCATTTTACTTCATCTAGGATATATAAATTGTACATATATAGATCTGATTTGATTAATTATAGATTTAAACTTCCTGAAAGTAGAACAATATTTAGATTTTGGCGTAATTTCTACTCATATTTATATATTCTTTGAGGCGGTGAATGCATGGATCAAAACGCGCGTCGAACATTTCTCAATGTTTTTCTCTTTTCTTCAGAAAGTGGAAGAAATCGCACGGTGCCAAGTCGTGCGAATGAGCTTGATGCTTCACCATTGTGACTCCAAATGCAGTAAGAAAATGTCTCACCACTAAGAGAACTAATATACCCGATCCTCATCGAAGTTTCTCAGAAATTCACTAAAGAGAAAGATTTACGCCTCTTTCCGAGGTACCTATGGAGTAGATTTTGGTAAGCCCGAGGTGAACGTGCAGGATCTTGTGGAGGTAACCAGCAAATACGCCCCAAGTCTTCTCTAGCGATGCATTTACGAGTACTATGGTGTAGTTTTGTCTATCGTACCCTTTACCCGAACTAGTTCGTCTTCCAATGCTATTATTAGACCCTTTTGCAGGATTTGTGGCACATATTGAAACGTCTAGTTCGAAATGTTTCATACTATCTATATACACTTCTCAGGGATGGAGCTTTATTCACAATGGCCAATCGAAGCTCTTTAAAACATTCTCATGCATTTCATTTTTGCTGGAAGTTATACAAAATCTCTCCTTTCATGATCCTTCGTGAAAGAATAGACTACGATGCTCTACCTAAATGTCAACAAAGATGGCGATATCCGCCCATGGATTCGAATTACGGCTTACTCTTCACTACGCGGGACAGTGCAAAACATCAGTACACAACTGTAAACCATACATGTCTCCAGCCATTGTGCAAATATAGAAATATATAGTATAGAATATAGAAATAGGCTTTTCCGTGAGGTTCGTCATCTGGACCCCAACTATCCAAATAGATTAGGGTTTAATAGATGTAGGATTCAACTTAAACAACTAATTAGAAGTTTGCGTGAAATTGAGCTTAAAGATTCCAACTCTAATCAGTTTTCCATTGAAGATCTGGAATAAATTCCTGGAGAGTCACTTAAAAATAAACTAAATATTCTTTATGCAGTATATGGCTGGAATCGAAACTAAGATTGCGGAATCAGGGGGGTCCAGTAGTAAAACACTTCTAACTGATCTTTAAGGCCCAACAAACAAAATTATCCTCGAAACACCATCCCCAACTGAAGTGCTGCAAGCTATTAAACTTCTGGAAAAAACTTAGCAACTGAGGGAACTAACAAATTTCTACGAAACTAGTAAAAGAAAAGGCAGATGTTCTGGTAGAATTGTTGGAACATTTTTACAAATGATGCCTACAAGCTGGAACTTTCCCCACAACATTTGAGTGGTCTTTAGTTACCCCGTTTCATAAAAGGGGTAAGATTTGCCTTGATAACATTAAACCTATCTCTATTACGACTGCATTTGACAAAATCCTCAAAAAACTTCAATTCTCAACAAATTGGCTTCATTGGGAACTTGCTCTTATTAATCACGGTGTATCTCAGCTCTTCGTTCTGGTAAAAAACACTGTTTATTATATACATCAACGGTCTACACTTGATTTGCAGTGATGTAAAAATTGTTTAGTCTGCGCATAGTATATGCTTCTGATTAAGAGTGATACCAGACATGCCCTAATAGAGGAGTTAACAAATGCCATGGCTAGGATCAATCTGGTTGCGTTAGTCAACAATCTATGTATTAATGTAAAAAAAAATTATCAAAATGAACGATAGGGTTTGCTGCTGAAACACCCCTATGAATATTTATTTACATACCTCTGCTATGTTACCAATTTGGTGTGACAATATTCTGTGAGCGAACGTGTGGCCCCGGGTTCTCTAACCCAAGGTAAACTCAATTGTGTGTCAACAATGTGCGCCAAACAAACGCTGCATTTCCGCGTTGAATGTCGAGCGACAGCCTCAGATGCAAGAACTCGGATGCTCCCGAGTTTCCCGTCGGAAGGTTAAGGCTGCTACTCACGCGCTAAAGCAGCTTGAGTGTAAAGGGGCCTGCAGCTTCTATCGTCTCGAACGCCGAAGAACAAAATTAGGTCTGACGTTTCAGAATAACATTGGGAACACAATGGGAAATTTACGCTAAACATATAATAAGCAAACTTAGGACATGGGTTTTACGTTTGCATAAATTACGACATATTGCCTACTTCGAATATAAGAAAATCGTGTATTATGCAGTTATCTTTGTACACGTAAAATATGGTGTCTTGTCCGAATGTCGGGTCAATAGTAACTCTTTTGAAAAACTGCATACGGAATATATTTGGACTGGCCTATAGGGCAACAACAATGAGGGGCTGCCTCGAGAATAAGCTCGACTGGTAGCATTCCTTACAGGCCCTGCTGTAGTTAGTTACTTACATTTCCCTGTAACCATGGAATTGAATAAATTGGGCAACAACTAAGAACATACGGGGGGATGAAAATATATTTCACTTTCGGAATATACAGATATAGCATTCTGACACACTATAGCAGACACCGTACCTCGTTTGAGGCTATATCTAATAGAGTTTATCAACCAGATGTGCTGTAACAATGTTGTAACACATCCATATGCAAGTTTTGTGCCAAATTATATGATGCTTAATTATCGCCTAGTAAACATAAATGCTATATTTTCCCACATGTTTAGATGTGCATTAGAGATATCTAGCAAGGAGTGCAAAACCAGACTTAAACGATACAGTTGTTTTATTTCGCCATATATATAAAAAATCGAATAAAACAATTAAAAAGGACAAGTCTTTCGGCACAATTAGAACTTTAAAAATCTAATGAACAACGTTATGCAATATGTAGGATGTTGACGCACCCACAAGAGCGGGTAGACACGGACGATAGCCTTGTTTTGCAAAATGCCCCTAACTGTTACAATTGTTGAAAATGTGCAATTATGAACATTTCGAGCTCAACGGGGCTGACTACTGAATTTCAATAAATTTGCCGTACGGAGAAGACGGTCTCATAACCAAAACTATTCTAAAACACGCACCCACAAGAGCGGGCAGACACGGGCGATAGCCTTGTTTTGCAAAATGCCCCTAACTGTTACAATTGTTGAAAATGTGTAACCATGGACATTTCGACGGGGCTGATTACTGAATTTCAATCAATTTGCCGTACGCAGAAGACGATCTCACAACCAAAAATGTTCTAAAACATCTTTTTCTTTTACCTGCTCACTTGCGCAACTGCTAACATGCCGCAATGGCAGCTTTCAGCAACGCTTACACCGCATTGGTAAAACTGACTTCCCCGCAACTCAGGAGAGGTTAATGCGTACGGTTGGGTTCTTTGGTCAAGCGTCTGTACGCTAACCCGTCAGCCCACGACGCGTGATTTGCATGGTAATTTGCACGTTGTCTTTAACCTCTTCGGCATGGTTGCCGCAATAAAGATTGGTACCATCTTAAGATGCTAGACCGACACATGCAGAGAGGGTTTAACGGAGTCGATTTTCTAAATCCTATTCACGCCTTCAAACTTCATCGGCAGACATGCTAAACCTTGTTGGCAGACACCCAGTTTTGTCTACGTATAGTCTACGTAGACTATGCATGATAGCACAAATAACTGCTAACTAAAAAATAATGCAAGCACTCGGAACTTGCATACGGATACTAGTTTGTGTCTGTCGCGATACAGACAGGCGGGTGTGAGCCTCAAAAGCGGCCGTCTATTATCATTAAACTAGATATCTCCATTCGCCGGCAATCACGACGACAGTTATCATAGCAACAGCAGCAGCAGCAGCAACAACAACAACGACGACAGCAACAATAACAACAGCAACAGCATGGACAACAACAACAATAGGAACAACAACAACAACAACAACAATAAGAAGAAGAAGAACAAGAACATTGTTCTCCCAAAAGAAAAGTAGCAAAGGAGAATCGAAGGAACATTTGAAGCACAGACAGTAACATCAAGTAGAGTAGTTGACGGCCGTCAACAACAGTAGCAACAGCAGCCATAGCAAGCGTACGTATTCCCGCGACGTAACGTATCGAGTAAATTTGTCAGAAATGCTGTGGCCGGACACGAATGACCAACACGAAACGGGGACCGAAACGTGTGTCTTTCGGTGGTCGTGGTGGTGGTGGAGGTGATGGTGGACCATCAGCAGCAGCAACAAAGCTGAGAGATTGGGAAACGTAGAAACGCACAACACAGAATACGCAGGTAAGCGGCAGGTGAGCACATCTGCTTGCGCGGGAAAACTCGAATTGCGGCAGCAGCAGCAGCAGCAGTAGTAACCACAGCGGTGGCCGCAATTACGAAAACGGAAACACTTAACGCCGCTCCGTTCACAGCAGCGCTCTGTTCCTGCTGCTATTCGCGTCTGCCCCCCCGCTGCACCACAGGACCTACGAGCTGGCCGACAAATAAGTAATGACCACCGCCGAGCACCGCCATGCCAACTATCTACCCCTCGTTCGACCCACCATCGCCCCCCCCCCCCGTTCGTCTGTCCATCCGGCCGTCTGCCCTAAGCCCCCGAGGAACGTACCCCCGATCAATGTGGACAATGGACGACGACGCAGCCAGCCATCATGTTGAAGGTGGTAAAGTTGAAGGTGAAATTAATGAAGCTGATGGTAGGGATGATGAAGTTGATGGTAGGGATGATGAAGTTGACGGTTAGGATGAAGAAGCTGATGGTTAGGACGATGAAGCTGATGGTTAGGACGATGAAGCTGATGATTAGGATGATGAAGCTGATGGTTAGGATGATGAAGCTGATGGTTAGGATGAAGAAGTTGGTGGTTAGGATGATGAAGTTGATGGTTAGGATGCAGAAGCTGATGGTTAGGATGCAGAAGCTGATGGTTAGGATGCAGAAGCTGATGGTTAGGATGCAGAAGCTGATGGTTAGGATGCAGAAGCTGATGGTTAGAATGATGAAGCTGATGGTTAGGATGATGAAGCTGATGGTTAGGATAGATGGATAGGTTTTATTATTCTTATGAGTGGTTTACATTTGTACAGATGTTCACAGCACCTCAAAGCCATCAAAGGCTAGTATGGATGATGGAGTTGATGTTGATCTTGATGTCGGTGATGATGCTGGTGATGCTCCTGATGATGATTGTGCTGATTCAAGTAATTGATGCTGATGATGTTGCTGCTGCTGCTGATGATTGTACTGATTCAAATGATGAGTGATGAGTGATTCACTCTGTCGGCTGTTGATGTCGATCCATAACATGAGTGGAACACAAGAACCAGTCAGGCAAACGCTCTCAAGCTCCATCTGCCGCTCCGGGCAGCCGCAGCGCTCAGCGGGAGTCTTCCCCGAAAAAATCGACACACTATTTTGCCGCCGCCGCTGTAGCCGCTGGCATTCTCAGCATTATTATCGCCATCATCGCCATCATCGTCATCAAATTTATCACATACTCCTCATCACCATCATCATCAGTGTTTCGCGCTTCTCCCGTCATGACGCCACCAACGATAACGTCAGCAAGCGTATCAGTAGAAGTGACAGCGTTAAGAAAACGCTGTAGAAACTGAAAAATTAATCAATTAACAAGCTGGCAACTGAATCAAATTAACAATTTGGCTGGGTAGGATAACACAGACGTGTTAAACCTGCTCCTGTTGCTGCTGCTGCTGCTGTTGCTGTTGCAGTGAGCATTGATATTGTGCTCGTTTTTACCACGATAACAAGCACCTATTTGAAACGGAATCAATCAGGTTATCGTGCAGTGTGGACTTTATTATACTTAAGTATATACATGCGTGCGTACATATATATATATATATATATATATCTAGCGCACTATGTATGTTGAGAAATATATATATATATATATATATCGCGGGAAGGGAATCGGGCACCGCTAAGCGGCGCATTTTTTATACCTTATTTCTCTAATTGTAAGGTATGGTAAGCTTTTTGATTAGCTAATGTCAGTCTTATATCTATTGTTTTATGGGACCGTTTCCTACAGACGTCTAATTTATTTACTTTTATTAATTTGTCTATGTTTAACTCTCTAAAATATTTTCAGCAACTGTAACAATTGGGTGTATTTGCAGAAAGGGCTATCACATGTATATTCATATAAGTATGTTGTTACTCTTACAAAAATTATCTTATTCTAATGAATGCGTCGTTGTCATAATATTAAACACACGCCTATATATATATATATATATATATATATATATATATTCACAGCATATATGAAACGTCTTATTTGCATGCCACGGGCGGCAAGTAATCGCTTTGTGCACCTGCAAGTAGATTGCAGACCGACAGCGGAAACGATCAGAACCAGGTTTAGGTCACCTATTACAGGATAATTTCGGCAATTCTTGTCGTTGTCGTGGCAGGATAAAGGACCGAAGCCTCGGCAGAGATAGTGCAGTTAGATGTGTACCTGGCCAAAAAGCTTTGGGATGACATGACATAGCATCCCAACGTGCACGTGTTCACAAGATACATTGTGCATGGCTACCATCACATGGCGTTCTTGATCCAAGGATTTCACCTGGTTGGCGATCAATGCCGTTGCTGGTTCTGCTTGTAGACGTGTTCAACTTATATATAAGACCAATACTATATTCATAATTATATGTCATCTTTAGATGCAGACTTACTCCGAAATAAACATGCATATCAATATCAGAGAGAATTGTGACAAACAGAGTAAAAGAAGACTAGTCTCTGGTGTTATCCAAAACAAACCCAGTTAACCTGTATTCCTTCGCTCATAATTCTTCAAGACGTCCTCAAAACCGTGAAGGAGGCGTAACTTCGAACGTTCAAAGCCTTGACCGCAATTCTTGTGCCTGTCTACTTACCGTGAATTGCCGTTTGCTTGCTTACCGGAGACCCCGACACTCGCTGCAACTGCATTAGGTGGTACTGCCACCACCTTCTAAAAACACTATTGAGATTTTTAATCTAATAAAATCTTTAAGGATTTGCGCATGCACCTACGGCTCCACTACGTCAGCTTTTCGATTCCTGACAGCCCTCTGCGTATCTAAATACACATAGTTTATTGACTCTAACAACTCGACGTCGAGGTATTTGTGCGTTTGTTCTACCAAAAATGGTTCTACGTGTAGTAGAAAAAATTTCTTCAAACTGGAAAATTATGCCTTAAAGCGTTCTTTAATTGGCTGTACATTTGTGCAAGAACACAATGTCACACGCAAACAACAAAGCAACGAAACTTCTCTATATTCCTAGCTGTTTAGAAGAGCTCTCAGAAGGACACTTTCTATTACACGGGAAACCAGCTTCACGTTTAGTGTATATGTGTTTCCAGCGCTTCTATAGAAAAGTTAAGCGAACTAATCGAATGTTTCTGGCGAAAGCTTACCGTCGCCTCCGCCCGTACATAATCTATGGTGTATTGACCACCTGTCAGAAGTACTCTGCTTCAGATGCAGGTACATTCCCAGCTGTGATTCCTTTTATATATTTGCTCTTTTCACAGCCTTGTATTTTTAAGAACCATCCACAGGGTAGGCCTACGACGCTGCTTTACCTCGATAGATAGAGATAGCAAAAGAGGTAAGATTTACTCTCATTCACTCCGCAAGCGATATATATATATATATATATATATATATATATATATATATACATATATATAAAGTGTCAAAGCCATTCTTGTGCAATTGGGAGGTCGTGGGTTCAAGACCTAGACCGGCATTTCTTACATTGGCTTTCCTGTTTTCCAGTTTAAAAAAGGTGAATGCCGGAGTGGACTGTAATCAGCTATAGTCGGACAAAAAACGGCCAGCACAGATGTGTTAATAAAAAAAGATGGTGCATTACTATCACGAAATTGAATAATCAACTCTTGCCTAAAACTACAAAAATATCATTATTATTAGTAAGATTTTTTGACACAATACAATGTATTATTTAGTATTTTTGTTTCACGCATTGCATCACTGTGTTATTTGCAACCTTCGCGCTTAGTCAAGTTAAACATGTTTGATGGATGCAGCTGAATGTCTTCAAGACGCCTGAGCGCTCGCGCGATGGCTTCTTCGCTGTATTCGTTGGTCAAGGAAGCAAAGCAATCCAGGCCCCTATCGAGTTTAGTCAGCCTGTGTGTTACGATGAGAGCAAAATTGTCGATCTCAGACGATCTGGAGTATTCCGGCGGTGAAGTGAGGGGTGAGGAGGGGACGTAGGCAGAGGCAGAGGAAGGGGACACCGGCGACGAGGATTACAAGAACAGACACTTCAGGACGGCCTTTCTCGAGCATCGGTCGTGAGGTCATACTTAACATGTAAGAGGGGAAGGTAAGAATAGAGAGGGGCTGTCTATTCTTTGTGCGTTCTACGAAGTCAGAGTCAGGGGTGCAGTTTTGTTTCTGGGTGGTCATGACGTTGAAGTTGTGGTTTTCGTTGTTGTCGTCGTCGTCGTCGTCGTAATTCCTCACTGTTGCTGTTGTCGCTGTTGTTACTGCTGCTCTTTTAGTTAGACCCCATCAGTGATTGATCAGCGTATTCTAGTACATGCAATAATATATCGTCATCGTCACCGCCGCCAACAGCGACATTGACAGGAAAGATTTCGTGCAGGAAAAGCTAGCGCAGAAGTGGCAGCAGATCTGACTCCAGCTCACCCGCCAGCCCTTATATGTATATATATATATATATATATATATATATATACATATAAGGCAAATAAGAATATATATATATATATAAATATATATGTTGTCGTTTCCTTGTTTTCTCCAGGTCTTTCGGACGATGTTTTTTTGTCTTGTTTTCGTAGACCCTCTTGCTTTTGTTTCTGCTCAGCTCCGCCGCACCGCCTATCGCGCGTCATGAGCGCGCTATAATACGAACCGAGGAGACGGGTAGATAGATGTACAGGGGCAGCACAAACTCTCACTCACTCACTCACTCACCGTCTAAATGCGAGCACACGCACAAATATATATATATATATATATAAATATATATGTATATATATATATATATGTGTGTGTATATGCGGGCACGAAACGTGCGCACGCATAGAGGTTGCTGTGCTTGTCGTCTGTCTCTCGTCGTGTGGGCGGGGCCAACACAGCCGCCGGAAACGCCGGCTCCGCCAAGCTGGCTGCCACTACTACCTACCACGCTCGCAGCGCTGCCGTTGAGAGACTCCGCCCACATGCGTATCATCCACCGACTGAGGTCTGCCCGTGTGTACGGTGTGACCCATTCTTTCTCTCTCTCTCTACCTCGCTTGCTTGTTCTCTCTCTCTCGCTCTCTCTCTCTCTCTCTCTCGCGCGCGCGCGCGCCCTTTCCATCTCTCTCTCTATTTAACTGGTCAACATCCTTTTCCCTCCCCCTTTTCTCTCCATCCTGTCCTTCCTCTATTCCACCACCAGTCTCTTGTGTGGGCGAGGCGTCCCCCTTTCAGCCAGTGAGGCAATACCTTCTTTCTTTCCCACTGTTAGCAAGTGAGGCAAGGCCTTCTCTCTCTCTCTCTCGATCGAACTCTTAGTGAGTGAGGCAAAGCCTTCTCTCTGTCGCTCGCTCTGTTACTCTCGGCAACGAGGCTAACTCAGCTGATGATCTTCAAACTTTGAAAGGTTAGGTGGTCGTCATCCACCATCACCCGAGAGGCCTACTCCGCCTTTGCTCTTAGGCGGCGGCGGTAGCGGCAGCCGCCCTGCGGCTCCAACACTGCGTCTGCTTGAAGCTCTAGCTCGGAAGGCGGCAGGCGCGGGACCTGAACTGAAATCAGGAGGAGAACCAGCAACCTACCTCACTCCTTAGCAGTAGGGCACTCCGAGCCAGCCAGCGAAGGGCCTATCAATGTCGAAGAGTAGCCGAGAAAAGCTCATGGTTGTCTCCTGCGTGCAGACAGTGTCATATGTATGATGACAACGCCCCTATGTGAATGGTGGTGGTTGTAGTTGAAGTAAGACGACGGCAGGTGTTGTATGTGCGTGATGTGGGGGGAGAGGGGGGCGTGTTATAATCGTGATGATGGTCATCATGTTGACCGTAGTAAGGGTATTAGTAGTAGTAATTGTAGTAGAGCCGACAGCGCTTCTCAGAGCTTCTCGGGGGCATCGCCGTCATTGTCGTCGTCGCAACGACGATCGGCGACTGCGGGGAATTTGCTGCTCGGGGGACCGGCTGCTCGGGGGGTCGGCTGCTCCGGGGGTCGGCTGTTCGGAGGGTCGGTGTGCCAATCGCTTGCTTTTGTCGGGTCCAGGAGAAGAGCGCGGAACCACGACAACGAGGACAAGCAAGCAGGCAGGATTCTCAACCAGCCAGCGGCGATGGTAAAGAGTCTTCAGGAGACGATCTAGGGGGTTATGGTGGCGCTGCTCCAATTGCTGCGATGCCACCCCTGCCGCTGCCGCTGCTGCTGCTATTATGGATCAACGACCCTTGGCCGCATCGTAGGTTTGTTCCTATACGACGTCGTGACGATTTGGGATCTACGATCTCTCCGGGTGGATCCCGTGTGTGCATGTATGTGGTCGGCGGACAGCAGACGTCCCAAAGGCATGGTTGGCAGGAACGGGATCGTGCTGCTCTCGTAGTGACTGGGCTGTTGAGAGCACTGGGGGTGTATTCATTGCTACAAAGGCTGGGGGCGAGAGCAGCTGCTGCTGCCACCACCGCGGAGCAGAACGCCCGCTGTAAGGAGAACATCTCACGAACAGGATGGTGGGTTGGAACAAGTTGAGACAGCCGCAAGAATGGCCTGAAGGCACGACGTGGCAACGACGAGATTCTCACTTCTAGAGTGAAGGGGACCTAGCAGCCGAGCGAATAATGGAAGGAGAAATAGAGGGAAAGATATAGACAGAGGAAGGAAGATAAAAATAGGGGGAAGTCGTCGAAAGATGAAACGCTTATGCGACCCATAAGAGCAGCGGCTTTGCAATCTGCTCCCTTACCACCCTCCCATCGCTATAGTTGAGGGGGGGGGGGCAGAAACTATCATTGTGTAAAACAACCATACTCTCGACGGAGTAGGGTTGAAAGCCTCCCAAAAGCTGTTTCGTCTCAGAAATCTCGAGCGTGAGTATACTATATTATGATTATTAATATTATTATTATTATAAATGACGTACATTGCAGACGAGCGTCATAATGAAACGAACGTCATATATAACGATTATGATGATGCCACTGTTCTTCGGTTACAGGTTACGATCTGGAGTATTCTGTACTGCTTGAGGTAGAGAGAAGGGGGCGACCAACGGTATTATGTGCAATATATATATATATATATATATATACTGGCTGAGTGGGTCTGACAACACATTTGGGGAGGTCGTAATGACACTTCACGCCGCTGGAGTTACTGCATACATTATTCAACCTCTAATGCAATAGACAGGGAGGAGCGCGGCGACAAACAGTGATTTAACAGCGCCTACCTTTCAGACGCATATATAGGCTTCGAGCGGTCGGTACTGCCTTGCGCTGCAGTAGCCAAGGTCGACCGAGTTAACTCAGCAGCTTCAATCCAAGTTTGCCGTACATTGCCTTCCTTTTTTCAAATTAGATCTATTGCCATCATCAGATTGTTTTTCTCTATGGATAGTTGTGTAATCAATTATATAAAAACCCACAACCTAGAATAGCATTTTATAGTCTTATAGTCTTTATTATTATTAATTATAGTCTTTCCTCCCTTTTATACGGGCTTCGAGTCGCCGTGACGCATATTTTTAATGCACAGGGGACCAGGCATGTTGAGATATGTATTAGTTTCGCAACCCTAAATGTCTCAACACACCTGGCCCTCGGTGCAACGAAGATATGCTTCGCGGCGATTGCAAGCCCGTAGGGTACGAAGGATAGTCTAAATTAATTGCAATCGCCTAAACGACCACGGTCTAATTAGGATCAGTTTAACCTCGTTTGTACAGTCTAAAATGTAAAACTTTATACTGGCTGTACAATGAGGTTAAACCGATTTCAACTAGGTTGGGGCCTTTTCTAAAGGATTATTTTAATTTAATGTTCCCTAAGGGCTTGCAATCGCCTTGAAACATATCTTTATTGCACCGAGGGCCAGGCGTGCTGAGATATTTAGGATGGGAGAAAATCATAGATATCTCAGCATGTCTGGTCCTCGGTGCATTGAAAACAAACGCTACGGTTCCAAGCCCGTGTAAAAGGAAAGATAGCCTAGGAGTAAAAAACACTTTCACACTAAAATATCTTCTAGGTTGCGGTCCCTTAGCTATTTATGTGGAGTTTTTGATGTGGCAGATCTATCACAAGTCTAATTCGGTTTTCTACGGTGAATATCCATGACATTTCAATAAAATATTTGACATTCAACGTCACACGGGTTAGTTCATTCACATTAGTCGCAACACCGCTCCAAACTGTCTTGACACTTTGAAAATCATGCTGTTTGTCTAATAAGATTGAAAAGGACTAATGCACTATGAGCCTCTGCGGAATTAGGAAATGATTAACAGTTAAATTTACTACTAGCAGCTTGTGTCGTAGAAAAGGAGCTTCCGAATTGAGCAATTTTAGATGCATCGTAGATCCATCATGACAACGTCCGCCCGAACATGTCCCAAGCGGATTTATTTGACGTCGGGATTTCTCTCTGTCTCGGGGATGTTTCACCGCACCCACCTCACAGTTCTGGCTCAGCTCCCTCAGAATATCATCTACTCCACGCACTTACAATGTGACGAAATGATTTCAACATTTTGGAGGTCTCAACGGCCTTCTTACTATTATTTATTTGCATCGATCGAATATAATTTTCCCATTGAGAGAGCGTTAGACGAATGCTAGACGAAAAAGTTGAGATGTATTTATTATTACCTGAATTAGCACTGTATAGATAGAGAATAACATTTTTGACTTTACACGGAAAATTTGACGTCGTTGTGGTCCAGCTGGTCCGGCACGCATGCAGCTTAGTATGTTGTATATATTATATATATATATATATAATTCAGGGCTATCACAAACGATCTTGGACCATGGCAGTAGAGGAGAAAGTGAACAGAATAGAGAAGCCCTTTCTTTGAGCATCTGATTGCTGATAGCTGTGCCAGACCGTTACGAGACCGATAAGCAACGAGAGATAGAGGAAACGCGTGACAACGAGTCTGTGGACGGTGTTCGATCACGATATACACCGCATGTGTTTCCCCTGACTTCGCTAGTTCGTGCCCATAACAGCACGATACCTACCTCTCCATTTATCTCCTGCCATGGAAAGTAGTTTGTCAATGATATTTCCTTTGCTTTTCTCTTCTCTACACACACACACATATATATATATATATATATATATATATATATATATATATATGTGCGTACCCAACGATAAACTGCAGCTTGCTATTTTTTGAGCGGCATTACTCCAAAGCAGAAATGGTTAGTGCTCCAGCCCTTTGGGGAGAGTTTACACTACATTTGCATTACCCGAGCTAGGACGAAGACCCTTGCTAGCCAAACGTTTTTGGCCTTTTTACAAAAGTGCAAGGCGTTTGATAGCAAAAAGCTCAGGCTATCGGCCAATTATTCTATGACGTCTGCTCTATTAGGAAGCGCCGCGCATCTGAATCAACAATTTAGAAACCGCTAAATGTTGTTACGGCTCGTCCAGGCACCCAAATCGTTTCGTAGGGATTTAAAATAGATCAATGGTCGGTAATCTGATCTTAACAAGTCTTCTGCGTAATAGGGGGGCTGCTCGAGTGTCTTAGTTTCTTTAATTAATACATTTTTCATCCCTGTATAGAAGTGCGCTCTATCCTAGTGAAATTGGATACGTTCCTCGACGTGACTGCTGGACCGCTGCTCGCAGTACAGCGTCATATTAACTACTTTATTGCGTACATTCTAAAAATTCGTAGTTTAGGTAGTTACTAAAAGATTATATTTTGCACGTCACAACTTTTGTTTAAGAATTTGGGCATTTTAGCACATTAGCACTCGAGAGAAATGATCCTTCGACGCTTTCCTGCGATGCAAGTTGTTGAGACTATTCAGTCAAAGTGTGTATTGCAGTTTCTTTGATTAGAAATGCCACGAGCCGTTTCAGCCACTCAGTGAAAGCTGCTGACATTCTATTGGACTTTAGCAATGTGAACTGCTAAAATATATCAGAGATTTACCGTGGTAAGTATATGTTTCTATACTTTGCGGTTCAATACATTTGACGACTTCATGAAATCACGCTTTTTCGAGTTATTATTTACTTAATAAAGATACTTACACCGAAATAAAAGTACTCGTTTTTTCTAGGTATGCACATAATCATTTCAACTATTTCAACACGGTGAGCGGGTTTTGATGAACTGTTGAGCGTTTGGGTTGGCCAAACATATATATATATATATATATATATATATATATATATATATATGGCATTTAATAAGTTACTTATGCATAAGTGTCACCACCCAAGATCCATTGTCTGTACATGATGTGTTTACAAAATAAGCAAGGTGTCAAGGAAGTAGATCTTTCGGTATGTCTGAGCGCCGCCCTGTATAATACGTAACGACTCGTCGGCATTCTATCTTTGCGGCATAACGAGCGGTCGATGCAGTCGAAAATCCCCAAAGACTGGCCAAAGCGAGACCGAGCTAGACAGACAGAAAAGCGTCAAGTCAAAAACTAGCGGAGAAATACGAAGGCAGAACGCGCGAAAAACAAAACGCGACAAGAAAAATGGCCTGAAACAAAGAACCAAAATGAATCGATAACCCGAAACGATGACTAAAAGCAAAAAGCACCGCTGTATATATATATATATATATATATATATGTGTGTACATGTACGTATATATGTATTTAATGAACGAACGAGGGAATAGCGAAATTTAGAAAAAGGCAGCAACCAACACAAGGAATGTTCAATTAACGCCTGAACGGGCCGGTTGGACGGTCGCTCGGTGTGTCCTGTATGCTGCGTTCATTTGTGAGAGCGTGCTCGCCCGAGTCTAGGTATGTGTGCTGTTTGTGTACAACTCTAACAACTATGGTTTGACCGACTGTTTTGTTGTCCGGTCACATTTCTACCTACCTCTATCTGGGTTTCTCTGCCGTCGCGCTCTTTCTCTGTGTTCCTGCCTCCGTCAGTGTAGGGCGGTTTAGACTCGTTTCATGTGGTTAACGGCTACCTACTTGACGCCCCGATGCCGTTGCCGTTGCCGCCGCCGCTGCTACGTAATGCCAGAAGCAGTCCGGAGACCGGTGCTTCGTAGATTAAGTTAAAACCAATGAAGAAAACGACGACGACGACAACGACGACGACAACGACACAGACAAAGGAGACGAAGATGAACCTTTTGACAACAATCACGGCTGTAGCAGCAGCAACAGCAGCAGCAGCAGAAGGCTCAACGGCAACCCCAGTGACAGTAGAGTCCGAGTCTGCCATTTGGTCAGAAGCCATTTGAAACCGAGGAGGGAGAAGAAAAAACGGGAGGAGCGCAATGAAATTGAACGAAAACGTCTGTATCTAAAGATATCTGGCGGTTGGCTAGTTCTCCTCAGTGGAGCGGCACGTAACGCCTGGCCAGCAGCACAGTAGCCAAAACCACAGGCTTCTATAACCGTCATCATCCGCAACAACAACATCAACACCAACATCAACAACAGCAGCAACAGCAACAACAACAACAACATCAACAATAATAGCAGCAACAACAACAACAGCAACAACAACAACAACAACAACTGCTAAAGTGACGCCGGTGACGGCAGTAGCAGAACAGCAGCAACTCTCGGACGCAATGACAATTACGGCATAACAAAAACAACAATAATGCTGACAACGGTGAACGACAACAACGAAAACATCATCAACGAGAACATCAACAAGAGCAGCAGCAGCAGTAGCAGCAACAACAACCAACAACAGTGATCACAAGAACGTCATCAACAATGATGAATTTAACAACAATGACAACAACAACAACGGCTACAACAGCAACAACAATAATAACAACAACAACAACGGCGACAACAGCAACGACGATGACAATGATAACAACGACGGCAACAACAACAACAACAACAACAAACACAACAACAACACGACAACGCCACTGGTGGGGCTGCTCTATCAGAGCAATATTATTGGTGGTGACGACTATGATCCACCCAAAGATCATCATCAAAGAGGACAGAAAAACATTCGAAGCATTCAGATTAAACAGTAGCAGCAGCAGCAACAGTAACAAGAAACAACAGCAACAATAACAGAAGGAACAACAGTTGCAACAACAACAATAACAACAACATTCCTACCGGCCCGATTGGTTTGCCGTTGTTGTTAGCGTCATCGTCGTCGTCGGTCGTTGTTGTTGTCATTTGTTGTTGATCAATCAGGCGGTTAAGTTCGAGCTAGCACAAACGAACGAATGTTGAGTCGAATGTCTACGATGTGTCTGTCTGTCTGTCCATCGATGTAGCTATCTATATATCGAGCAAGCCCTTGTTGGCTAGCTGCCTGATCGAGGGCCGCAAGATCATCTCGTGTCGAGAGCTGCGCCTTGTCGCCCCGAACAAGACCGGGCGAGCATCTCGAGTTCGAACGCGAGGTGTAAAGATTGAGCGACAGCAACACGATGACAACGATGAGGAAGTGAAATATAAAGTTAGATTGTCCGTCAATCTCTCTCTCTTCACATATATATATATATATATATATATATATATATATATATATATATATATATATATATATATATATATATATATATATATGTATATATATATATATATATATATATATACATATATATCGCTTTCTCTGCTTTGTGCTTGCTCTCTTTGACTTCAACCCGATGAACTCCTCGCGGCCGAAGAAGACTGGCCGACAAACAACGCCGAATGCCACTCTCACATCCACAGTAATCACAATCGTAATTGTAAATGGTGACGACACCTCATTGGTCATTTTAGCGCGAACAAGCTTCATTTTTTCGTCTCCCTTCACACAGGTCCTGATCTATTATCCGTCTACTATATATATATATATATCTATCTATATATCTATCCATCTATCCTCGTCTCAATCTGTGGCGCTAATCTGTCTTTGCTACGACCCTACAACGCTGTTGCTACTGCGACTATTACTACAACTGAGGGCGGAGTCTGTTGAAGTTTGCTGAAGAAGTGTTGTTCGTTTTCGTTTCTCATTCGCAGTCGTTGAATGAAGAATGAACATCGAAGTCAGATCACTCGTGCCGAGAGAGTTGCTTAAGATGCGAGGGTCTGTTCAACATATATATATATATATATATATAATATATATATATATATATATATATATATATATATATATATATATATATATATATATATATATATATATATATGATGATATCTAAACGTATGCAGATATCGCAAACGGTGATACGACGACATACGCTCCCAACGAATCTTACATTCCACTAGTTAACGAGGTAATATCCGATTTGCACGTACAGTAATTAGTATCTTATTTGCTCCGCCGCTGAGAAATAGTCGCATGCCTGCTGGATTGCCACCAAACGAGCTGTAACTATAGCTGTTATTGTCGTTGCATTTCGGTTAAGGCTAGTTTCCGTAAAGTTTAGACAAAAAATTACCACGTTTTGGTGTTGATTGCTCCCTGTCTGTTTTTTGGAATAGTTAAACTTATTAAAAAGTTCGCCTTATTTGTGTGTGTGTGTGTGTGCGAGTTGTCACTAGCGCCACCACACGCCGCTATTTTACGCTGTCAAACTAAAGTCGGTTGATTATCGTTATTATAGCTGTTCTAAGCCCTTATTGCACTTATAATAACTAAGTAGGCTCCATTATTTTCAGTCAGGGTGTCATTGACAATGCCTATGGAACTACAGTGAAATTAAACTTGACGGAACGCATGCAAATGCATACGCATTAGCCAACTGCCAGCCTCCCAGTTCCTCATGCTTTAGTCTACCACCACCAGTGTTTTGTAAATGCAATACACGTGTTGCATACGTGTTCCTGCGACATCTCTTTCCATTAGCATAGCGGTATTCGTACAAAACGTACTAGTAACCATTAATTTATTATAGTTGCATTCAGTTGCATGTTTATATATATATATATATATATATATATATATATATGCGTGTCGCCCGACCCACGGCATGTGGTTCGAGCGAACCGTACCGCAGTAACGGAAGGGCATGGCACAATTGTGCGGAAGAGCGTTGACAAGTGCTTGCAGCATTGCTCTCAGTGTGGAAGCGGCGTTCGGTGTGCGGCGAACTGACCGTGATGATTTGTCCGCGCTGAACTGAAGACGTCGCCAAATCCGAATCGCACAATCGGCAGCTGTGAAGGCAGGGAGGAAAACGGACGGACGGAGGGATCGAGAGAGAACGAAAGAACGTTTGTGTAGGATCGGTGAAACTCATCACTACACGCACGTACACGCACGTATGGGATAGAATAGGCATGGCGAACAAAGACGGACGAAGCGGACACCGATGACTTTTGTGCGTCTCGTTCAGCTGCTGTTCGTCGACGATTGATCACGATTCAAGCGATGGCAAGCGCAGACCTGACGAGAAATAAGGTGAAGATGGAGCCGACCAAGCCGAGGATAAAAATATCATTTGAACAACAACAACAGTAACAAGGATGAAGACAACAATAACAACGACAACAACAACCACAACAGCAACAACAACCACAACAGCAACAACAACCACAACAGCAACAACAACCACAACAGCAGCAGCAACAACAACAACAACAACAACAACCACAACAGCAACAACAACAACAACAACAACAACAACAGCAACAACAACAACCACAACAGCAACAACAACAACAACCACGGCATCAGCAGACACTGGTAACCGAAATAAGAATAACAATAACCACAACAACAGCAACAGCCCCGGTTGCAGTTATAACAACGGTACAAACAGTAAGATGAACAACGACCGCCGCAGAACAAGCAACAACAATAGCAACGATAACAAGGCTACAAACAAGAAACCCGATGAGGGAAGCACGCATCAGATGTGTGTAGAGGCTGTATCCGAGTCGTAATGCCGTCAAATCATGGCCGACCCGCCGTGCCATGCTTGTAGTTTGTAGCGTTGTTGAATCGAGCGTACTAACAATGCCAGTCTGAGAAGAAAGACACTTGCGCAACAAGAGCCCTTTTCCTGTGTTGTAGCGAGCGAGCGGGTCTTGTTGACAGGTATAGATCATCGACATCCTTCGAATCATCGCCACCACCGCCATCGCCGCCACCACCAGCTTCATCATTGTCGAGTCAACTTCATGATCATCACCACTTTCATCATAGACATCAACATCATTACCAACCTCATTACAATCATCACCATCATCATTACTATGGTTAGTTCGATGGTCCTCACGTGAGCCAGCCACTGTCCTGTTCGGGGCCCCTTTTTCATCTATCGCGCCAGCAATCGTTGGTTAGGTAGGATAGGTGAACGCGAACGAATCGCGCATCACTGGCACACGAATGAACACGAGGAGAGGTGATAATGACGAAGAAGCGCCAAACTGTAAGCATGGTGACGATGACGACGGTATTTCTATGACGACTACATTTTCTCTTCTTTGCGACAATCGCGGGGGGAAAGCGAAACTAGTCGTCAGCGCGAGCCACTCTCCAATTGTCCTCACTAAGCTCTCATGGCGGACTACGCGTTACCGTACTCGTTGTTGTTGTCGTTGTTGTCGTTGTTGTTGTTGTTGTTGTTGTTGTTGCTGCTGCTGCTGTTGTTATTGTTGCTGTTGTTGTTACCAAGTGCGGCCAACACCTTTCTCCGGGAGCTCATCATATTTAACTACATGTATATCTAACTTATAAATTCCTCTTCAGAAATAGGAAAAATAAAATAAAAATGATTCCACGGCCAGGCCAATGACACCTGAAGACGGCCACTTGTACAACGTAGGATTCACTTGCTGGCTGGCCGGTGTTTTGTTTTTATTGCTTATTGTTATTGTAATTGGTGTTTCTGTTGTTGTTGTTGCTATTGTTGTTGTTATAGTCTTTTAGGTTGTTATTGTTGTTGTTGACGTTTATGTTGTTGTTGTTGTTGTTGTTGTGGTCGTCGTTCTTATTCATGCTGTTGCTGTTGTTGTCACTTATATTGTTATTATTGCTGATGCTGCTTTTGATACAGCTGATCTTCGTGTTGTTGTACAGACGTTTTCGTCGTAAGCAAAGCGACCATAAGCTCAAATCAGATGAGAAGAACACGCTGGCAAGCCAAGGATGCGTCGACGAAACAGCTACATAGCAAATCAGATATGTCAAATGTCAACACTTCCGCTTACACTGCTGATTGCCCTAGCTAGCTTCACTATACCACACTGGCTTACCGACAACAACAACAACAACGACAGCAACAAACATAACAACAACAACACAGCTATCAACAACAATGACAACGTGTACAGGCAAACCTCAATTGGGCAACACTGTATGCGAGTGCACCTTAAGTAAAGTCAAGTAGAGCGACTGAGAGAGAGAGAGAGAGAACGTAAAAAGAAACAGGAATTGGCCTCCGCAATCTCACGAAACGACGCGCTCGAATGGTCAACCAGCGGACAGGATAATCAGCCCTATAGCCGCCTGGCGCCAGCCTGGCCGTCAACAAAACGGCCGAAATTACTACTATGCTGGCTCATCGAGAACGTGGGTCAGTGGAAAAGGCATTTGTTGCGCAACTATATTGGTACTGTTACAGACGTGTTATGATGCGCATGGAGGCTTGCTTGTGAAGTATCTACGAATGTATGCTTGTGCATGTATGTATAAATGCGTGTATTTATTTGCAAATGTGTGTGATTATGCGCAAACATGTGTATTTATGCATACATGTGTGAGTTTATGTACACACGTGTGTATGTATAAATGTGTGTATTTATGTATAAATGTGTGTATTTGTGTATAAATGTGTATACTTATGCATACCTGAGAGTACATATGTATACCGTTGAATATTTATGTATAAAGGTATATGTTGTGAGCGTGTTTGTGTATATGTGATATGCAGTGGTTGTTTGTGGTTAACATCGATATCGACGAAATTGCAGGCATTGTGCACTGTCACTGATGTTGATGATTCGACTAGCTTATTTCGACGACGGCAAAGTGGGTCTCGCTTGTGGTGTTCCCGGCTGGTTTTCATAAAGTTGTCATCCTGGCCGAAAGAAGACGTTAGGCAGAGAGTGGCAGCGACAGCAGAGAGATCGAGACAAGCAAACAAAACCAATGTCCGAACTAATAGTAGACGGACAGCATGCATTCATTCATTCATTCACTCATACAGTCTTTTCAGCCTGTATTACACAGTTGGATGTTCGGCGGCTGCGAAACGCTCCGTGAGGAGCAGAGAAGTCCGTCAATGTTAAAGCGACGTGCCATCTGTGCCTTTGATGATGACGCTGACGAGATTCCGATGTGACAGCGCAGCGTTGATGCAGTTCGCGACGACGTCAACACGACGCCGAACTCCATTAGCGACGTGCATGATCGAACGAATACGCCTTCTTGCCAAAGCTGCGTCGAGCTGAAATGAGAGCACTCTTTGAAACCACCCTTCCCCCAGCAGGGCAGCTATAGCGCGCATATGAAGAACATGTAGAGGAAACGTATACGCATATTGTTGTTGTTGTTGTTGTTGTTGTTGTTGCTGTTGTTGTTGTTGTTGTTGTTGTTGTTGTTGTTGTTGTTGTTGTTGTTGTTGTTGTTGCTGTTGCTGTTGTTGTTGTTGTTGTTGTTGTTGTTATTGTTGTTGTTGTTGTTATTGTTGTTGTTGTTGTTGTTGTTGTATTGTTGTCGCCGCTGTTGTTGTTTCTTTTACTATTGTTGTCATTTTTGTTCAACAAGTGTTGCAAATCAAGCAATGGTTCTATTGAACGCACACGCTTAGTTTTTTTTAATATGCGCATGAACGCTCGAAAACTTCTAAGATGATTGGTTATCCATTTCAACCTCGCGTTTTCGTACACAATATAAGGTCGCTGTTACCATCAATTAGAAACTGGCTCGTCGCTGGCTCAACAGCGACGTTTTTTATTCCCGTCCAAAACGAGTTAAAATGAAAGCAAGCTCTAAGGGAACGTGGGATTGCCTGTAAAGTGCATATCCTCGCCTGGTATGCTCTGTATGGCCCAATACTATTAGAGATCAATGAATATAAACGATACATAAAACAAAATGTTGGCAATCGTTTATTGCATTCCGATGTGCTAAAGTTGACCGTATTGTCCCGGTTGCCTCATTTTCGGCATACCCAATGACATAAGTTGACTTTGATTTGACCGCGCAAATACAACCCCTAACCTATTAAGCATTGCAACGGATGACCTACTAGGAACATTTTTTTTTTCGTAAGGCTATTGCCCGTGTACGGTTTTTCATGTCATGGCTAACTTTAATCCACTACGGCATTTACCTTGTCTAAATTGGAAACCATGCAAACCAATTTAGGAGTGGCCGGTCTGGGTTTCGAACCCAGTCCTCCCGAATGCAAGGCAAAGGCTTTGCCACTAAGCCATCTTGCTCGGTTCTTATGTGGAATTTCGGCTTCTTTTTTTTATCTTGTATGCTTCTTATTCACCGCGGAGATTAGCGTATCTTTAGAAGTAATACAAATGTATGTCTAATGTTGTTTTTTCTTGGTACTAGTCATGGTTTTGTTTGTCGTTTCGCGCGAATTTCGCAATTGTGGCGTTTGAATGAGTGCGCAACTATGTAGTTTAAAGCGCGGTGTATTATTTCTACATAACTGCAGCGTTATCATTTGTGCGGACATAATACGGAAGGAGTTAGAACCCTGCGTGGTGGCCGAGTAGTTGAGATGAAGAACGTGTTTTAAGCCACCCCCACAAAAGGTATTTTGCGCAGCTAGAAATACAGTGCGAACACAACGCGAACTCGTTAAAACGCGAAACATTCTAATATTTTGATGAAAACAAAAAAAAAACGTACATGGGCCTTACGAAGCAGCTTGAAAAAATCCTAGGGTATCTTCGGCTCTCACATCCGCCCAGAGTTTACTGGTTGGGTCGTGTATCAACCAAACCAGAATAAAGGACGGCTCTGATGTCTGGTCGCACGCTTTTGTCCAATAGTTATTCTACAAAGCTGATTTCAAAAAGCGGTATTACAGATAAGGGCTAAGTCAACACCGCGTCTAATTTTTCGTTCCTCTTGTGCTATGGAGAGGGTAGCCGCTCTGTAGTAATCTTTCGCACCGATTGATGTTCAGGACTCTGCCCGGGACGTCAATCGGTTTTTTGACGAAAAAGATTTTATGTTCATCGTACATATAACGTTTTTTTCGTCATGTGTACGATTGCGTAGGTCACAACGCAAGTGAGCGACGCTGGCTGTGCGTAGGCTAATCGTAGGACTCCAAGGTTTTAGGTAGATATTTTTAGTGTGCTGATGCGCACGATAAATTATCATGCGGGAAATTACCAGCACAGCGTCTGTAGACACCTACCGTAATCTACCTTAGTGTCAAATCTAAGGCTCTGGTTCTTATCTAAAATTACTTATTCAAGCTTAAAAAACTCATTGCTTTTGAAAACATCTGGCACATCCAAATTTTTGGGTTAATTTTATACATTGTCCTCATTGAAGCAAACCTGAGCGATATTTTTACAAAGAGAGATACACAAAATACCTTACGATAAGTATTCCTTCTCGACATCGCACGCGTGCTTCGTCCATCAGGACACACCTAACACGTCGGCCCTAAAGCGTATGTTCAAAATCACACATTCGCAGCACGGTCTACGTTGTGTAGTTAGTAGACAAATTATCCAGCCGCTTATCTAGAATCCGACGAGTTTCGAAGTCGGATTCATTACATCAAAGCATTGCTATCTGTATGTACCGCCCGCTGTCCGCGGTCGTACTGGGAACATCGTGTGATCTGTTCGTTAACAATTAATCCTTGTTGACCTGTGAATCGGTAAATGGCAGATCACGGATCGCACCTTTATTTAGCTTTGCCGGTAAAACGACCGGTGGGAGGCGACTAGTTATGCTGGGGTCAGGGTCGAAGTTCTGCGAGCACTCGCTTTCATTACACCCCAACATACCCGTCTAAAGATGCTCAGTGAAGTAGTGCCATCACCTCAGGTCTGCCTCGAAGTCACGCAGAGGGGCCGATCAAGAGACGGCGGACAGTCTAGTTGTTTGAAGGTTTACTTCGACCACATTATTCCCGCATTCAATTGGGCGTCTCGCTTCCTTTTTCCTTTGCAGAACGCATGCACGACATGTTACTCACTACGCGTAATTCACGTAGTAGCCGAAGTAGCTGACACCTTATGGGCATTGCTGTCAGTAACGAAGACTTTATCTACTAAGGTATACGCTTGGTTAAAGGACGATGGTGAAGCACCTCGGCTTGCTCGGGGTCACTGGTAGCGCATGTTTAATCTATACATGTAATCGTTTCCGTCGATTCTAGAACAATATCATTTTGAAAAATTTATTTTAAAATACTAAAATTTCATTCATTTCTTGCGGCGGTGGATCTTTGCATGCATCAAAACATACCTCTGAATCGCGTTTTTCGATTTTCACTAGCTCCACCTTGACAGCTTTAATCACTAACTCGTCCTCTTCTTAAATTTTTTCCATTTTCTCATGATTCAGTTATCTTCTGTTGTGGCGTACCGCCAAAACGTACAATTTTTTTCACAGAAAGCTGCCTTGACCAAAATGAAGTCAGCACCTTCAGTAACGTATGACGCCAAGTTTTTGAGGACTGGCCATTTATCAAAACGCTTAATTGCTTATCGTTTACTTTTATTGCGTCGTCGCGCGATACTTGCTACAAACGGAATTGTGTGTGTATATATATATATATATATGTATAAATATATATATATATATATATATATATATATATATGTGTGTCAGGCCTGCTTCGAAACGTCGGCATTGCTTGCACGATGTTTATATGAGGCCACGCGGATATATATAAATGAAATAAACCTTTCATTACATCTCTCTACTGGGCAACAAATAATCTAGTAGAGATAGGGTCTGATTTCATTTCTAGGCGCATTCGTCTAACGAGGGACAATGGAGATCAACCACATTTTGTTCGCAAAAATCTCAACGCATATGTTACCAGTAGTTTGTATTAAGACACTGTTGACAAAGAGTGGTTACCTATTTATACATCTACATACGTCTCTCGACAAGATGATGTCCCTGTCTAATCACACGCAGAGTGAGTCCCTCTCATTGAAATTGATGGCCACACCCCAGCCGGGTTCGCACGGAAGATGCCATACGTATCTCGCAGTTTGCATGAAACAGAACGTGCGTAAAAATGCACAAACACTTGCAGATGGTTCTTCTTGAAGGATCGGCGTACTACTGCTGAGTACGGAAACAAGGTTGATAACGAACATGTAACCGCAGTTCGTGTTTCACTTCGACAGGCAGCGACGCAAAGGTCAGCTATATTTTTTATCGTGCGTATCGCTAATATAGCCCACTGCCTGTGCATACCAATCAATCGTTTTTGACACAGCTTATTACATCCGATCAGAGGATGTTAGTGACTAAACTTTATGGTTCCGGATTTTGACGGATAAATGCCGTAGAAAGAGCGTAAACACAAGAATGAAAAGCACATATGTCCTAGCAAAAATAATATGCATTACTACCCCTTATCGTTGTTACAATATTGCAAAAAGTCATAAATCACATTCATATTTGTTGACGGGTTCATAACTCTTTATCATTTAGCGTCTCTCAGCGACCACTTTCTCGCGAGAAAGTGGTCACTGTCATCAATAACTAAGGACTCAGTATTGCAAACATGTTCATCTACCAATACAATATTTTAGCCCGAGCCGCACTTGCACTGTTTGCGATACCAAACTGTCAAGCATACTCCTACCCCCCCTAACAAGTCTCTCTCGTTTTTGGCCCATGATTGAAGGCCATAGCTTCGATCTAATTGGTAATAAAGCTTGTTAATAGTCTAGTTATTAAGTAAGAGAAGCCCCAATTTTTTGCAGGGACGTTATCAACTCGGATTCACACCAACTGACAGTTCTGTACAGCGCAGCCCTGCTGAGAGTAAATCACAGTGCCGTCCCTAGCTACGACCTGGCCCTTTCTGAAAAAAAGTGGCCGAATGCTTGTCATAGATATATATATATATATATTTATATATATACATATATATATATATATATATAATATATATATATATATATATATATATATATATATATATATATATATATATATATATATATATATATATTTCATGCAACAGAAACAAAACGGCCGATTTACCGAACAATTTTCTATTTCGAAGAGATTTTCCTTATCTGTTATGGCGATGCATGCCCCCAACACACGGAAAGCCGGCCTTAGCAACGAGATGAGTCCCTGCCATTCAGCCCACTCAGTGCTGCTAATTACATTCTGACTGATGACACAGCTGTGGCCTGCGCAGTTACGGTCGCGAACGAATTCGGCTTGGGCCAAGCGACTCGCTTGGAAGCTTCCTTCGTCCTCGTTGGCAATGCTCTGTCGGTATAGTGTGGCATGAGCATCTGGCTAGCTTCTGCTACTTCGTCATAATTATCATCGCTAATCAGTCGCCGTTGAATCTTTTGTAATCCTACGCAGCGCGGTTCAGCAACAAACATTGTTGTTAAAACATAATTCGCTCACAGGGCTCAGCGCACCGCACAGAGTACACGGTGGTCATTACGTGCTGACTAGTACGGTCACTTCATTGCTAGTTTTTTTTTTTCGGATTTCATCGAGGTAAATTTGTTTCTTCGAGGTAAATATGTCTATTTGCTGAACATTCTACCATCAGAGTCTCAGTCGCGATTGGGTCATCGCGCATAGTCACCGCACTATATCACGCAACTTGCTCGTGTGCCACATGCCTGGTGGCTCTTGCCAAAACACTGCGACGTGGATCTATTATAGCTGTGGTCTACGGATAAACGAAATAGGGTCTTCTTCTATTTTTTTTATCTATTTATGAATATGCATCTATCCATAGTTGCGCCTAGATTAAGGTCTGAAGAACGCTGCTTTTCAGACCTTAATCTTTGCTGAACTCACAAATATATGTGGGCATATAATATTGTGCCGATTGGCGTTAGCTCAACACCCAGATAAGTGAACTCCTAGATAGATTCTAGAGGACCACAACCCAAGCTAAGTTGTTCTCCTTAGAGCCCCCCTGATCAGAACTTTATAGCTTTTGTCATCGACACGTTCATCGTTAAACTGCTGTTCACGCTGCATATCTCCAGGATCCTCAGGCATTTTTCTAGATCCATAAGCACTCTAATATATATCACAAGGTCACTGGCATAGCGAGTTATTCGAATATAGTAGCATAACTTTAAAACGTTTAAAGCTCCCGGCCCTACATTGTCGAACATTCCGCACGCCGAACATCCGTGCGGTTTCGGAGGGAAGATTTCTCGTGCCTCGAGATAGAAGCTAAGCCGGCGCGCTAGGAGACTTGACAAGAATTTGTAGATGCAGGTTTCCTTTGCAAAGCCCCGCCAAGAGGGCAAACTAAGCGGGTCGCCGTTGCCTTCCTATTTTTTAACGTCTCAATCGTACTTAGAAATTCCATAAGGGAGAATTAAGCATCCGTCTGTTAGGATAACAGACGCTCATATACGCTTGGTTGGCCACATACGATCATCGGAATGGAGGCGAGACAATTGTCGTAGCATATATTACTCATCAAATACTTGCACTACCAGATGTTAACTAATCTATACTAATGACATACTTCGTATTTCGATCGGTATAGCATGATTTCCAATAGCTGAAATCTATTAGTCTTTCCACTGGCGCACAACTTGTACATCTCCTGATAGCCCAATTTAGCCTATAACAACAAAACGTCGCTTATAGACAAAAGTTCTTTTATCTGAGCAAAGATATCCCAGTTTACACAAGAGGTACCTGCTAGTCGAGAAGACTAACGCGCGGTAATTTTTTGAATAACTGGGTTAACCTAGAGGAAGGGGGGAGGGGAAGAGTTTTGATAGCAAATACTTAGGTTACTTGATAACAAATACTTAGCGCATTTTGCTTGTATGATAATAAAACCGCCGTTAGTTTCGCGTCAAAAATAATTTATATCAAAATAAATTATAAATAAATAAGTGTTTTTTAAATTAACAATTTGAATTGGTCGCTTGTATTTTGTCGGTCTTTTCGCGTTTTCCGCCGAGCGAACGTCGTCTGTGCTAGAGATCAGCGTAAAGGCAACGTGTTAAGCACCAAAAGTGCCGACATTCGTGCTTTCTCGTTGACTTCTGTTCCCCTGAATGATCTTCTCTGTGTGCAGCGGAGCGGGCGTTAATGAGGTATCGAAATTGAAATCGACCAGTCAGCGGTTGTTTAAGGCCTCTCGTTGTCGTCTCCTTATTTACTGGAGTAGCACAACGCAGCGTTGACTTCACGAGTCGAAATAATATCGGCTTCACCGGTTTGATTCGAATGTCTTCGTGTGTCTAGCAAATAAAGGCACAAACGACGCCGCTCTGCCCACCATTACTGTCATCAACACGATGTCAGTGGTAAGACGAGTTTTTCTTCACCGTGACGAACCGTGGCTATTCAGCTCGCTAACTGCATGCGTGGCTTGTTTCGGCCGGTTGGTTTCAAATAGGCAGAACGGGAACTTGATGACGAGATGAAGTGAGGTGCGTGATTTTGCGGTTTGACCTCGCTGTGATCACCGAATCGTCTTCGTTTTCTTCGGACTCATTTGCGGACCTAAGCCGCTCGATTGACACCTACTCGTCGAGAACCAAGAACATTGACACCAGCCATTCGATACAGCTGCCCTGCTTATTCAAATGTTACACAGACATACATGTATATATATATATATATATATATATATATTACAGAGCCTTTAGCCACGATAAGTGGGAAAGAAAAATGCCTTTGTATTAAATATAAGTTCTCTCTCTTCGGCCTACTACACACAGCGCTAACCAATTTGACTCGGCACGTTTCCTAACTAGAATAGGAGACTAACGTATTTAACGACAAAACTAAAATACTATTCATATGAAGTTTACTATCTAAATTGTAGTGTATGTATATTGTTTTAATTCATTTATTTGTGTATTGTTCTTCCAAGCACGATACTTCATGGCAGTCCATTCTATATGGATGAGCCTGCATGGCGAATATTTTGCGATAGAACGAATGAATCTTTTAACAAGGGCAACATCGTCAGCATGATGAGCAGTATGTTTCAGCCCATACCCACGTATTTAATCCCATCTGCTGTAACTAGTTTTGTCTAGTTATCATCAATAATATATCTGGCTGCCTTATCTTAATAGCCTTAGCTTAAAAATATATTCGACTCCCCGTCGGACTGTCGCCAATATGCAAGGTTGTCGAGCAAATAGATATCTATATAAACTAAACTGCTATTGGTAATATCAACTAAATGGCCCATACGATGATCTCCAGAAGGAGTATTATGCCGTTGCTGACAAAGTAGTAAAAGAAACGTCATTTGCATGTCTACACTTTGTCTTCCCACGGCTGTTTTACTTTTCACTTTTGGTTAATTTCGTAACAAATTGTACGGTAAAGTAGTTATGGTTACATTCTATGCGGCCCCATTGATGCCCAACTTAGTTAGTGGTATAATATTTGCAGGAAACGCAGAGACGTCTGGTTGCTGACGGAGTGATACCTAGAGAAATACTTTTTTTTTTTTTTTTTTGGTGAGAGGGAAAAATGCGTTTACGCACACCCAGAGCGGGTAGTGTGGGACTCGATGCCGATGTTGTTGGCATAATACCCACTAAAAACCTCTCACCTAAATGGCCTCAGGAAGAGGCGAGGAGCTGGAACCATTCTTTAATATTACTTCAACCCCTACTTCTTCCTTAGGGTTGCGTGATCAGAGCGCACATCGCGGTCTGTACCAGATCTTTCTGTTCAATAATCGTCGCGGCAAAATCCTTTATGATGTGCCAGCTTTGGGTGTCTTGCAGAAGGGCCTGACCCATTTGTTCACAGGTTACCGGGGGTTCCCTGTCTAAGAGCCGCGCCAGCTCCGCCCTGTTCGCGCTGAAAGCCGTGCATGCTTCGAAGGTGTGTTTGGCATCGTCTTCTTCTCCTGAGTCGCAGAGAATGCATACTGGCGACGGAGCACGTCCTATGCGGTGTAGATATTTTCTGAAGGTGCCGTGGCCCGTCAAAAATTGGGTTAGAGGGTACGACAGTGATCCCTCTCGCCTTTTGAACCACTCTCGGAGATCCGGGATAATAGAGCGAGTCCAGAAACCCGGCTGGCCCGCCTGGATCTCCATCCATCTATTGTTCCACTCGTCTAGTGTCTGACGACGTGCGTCTTCTTTAGAGATAGAGGAGTCCGCGCGGCGGACTGCGCTCTCCATAACCCGGAGATCCCAGGGGATCTGCCTGGAGAGTACTTGAATGGCCGCGGTAGACGCAGTTTTGTTGGCCCTTGCAATCTTGAGGGCCAGCGGCCTCTGCGTTTTATCCAAAAGCCGTCGGCACGTAGCCCGCTTAGCCGTACGCTGCCACAGCGGGGCTGCGTAAAGCATAAGGCTGTCTACTACCGTCGCCAGGAGACACCTCCGATCATCGGAAGCACCCCGTGTGCGCGGCAGCAATCTTGCGAGTTCGGTAGTAGCTTTGGTGGCTTTTGCAGCCGCATAGTGCACATGAGGCGTGCCTGTCAGGCCGGTATCCAGAAGCACTCCTAAGTATTTTGCTTCGCTGGAGAGGGCAATGTTGTGTCCCTCTAAGGTCAAGTTGAGATGGGGAGTGCGCTTCTGCCCGTTTAGAAATATTGCTAACGTTTTGTGTGGAGCCAGGCGGAGTCCGTGCGGAGCGAGCCAGATGGAGATGTCTTGCAAGGCGCCAATTGCTGTCCTCTCCAGCTCCCTGGCATCCCGCGACGTAATCACGATAGCCAGGTCATCCGCATAGGCTATTGATTTAACGTTAGGAGGGTGAGGCAGACGTAGAACATCGTCGTATGCAATGTTCCATAAAGTTGGGCCCAGCACGGAGCCTTGAGGTACCCCTGCGGTAACAGGATATGACTTGCCTTGATAGACCACCGTACGTTGTGACAGGTAAGATGCTAAAATCCTTCTAAGATAGGGCGAGATAGAAGCCCTTGCTAATGCGTCATTAATGGAGTTCCATGAAACTGAGTTAAAAGCGTTCTTGATGTCAAGTAGAATTGCTAGGCAATGCGATCTCGTTTCTGAGCGAGTACCTCTCTGGGTTTCGGCTATGGTTAAAAGGCTCTGAACTGCGTCATGTGTTGAGTGGCCCGAGCGAAAGCCGTGTTGGTCCTCTGAGATCACTTTCTTGTCGTCCAACTCCTTCGTCAACCGCATATGTATAAAATGCTCGACTGCCTTGGAGAGACTGGGAAGGATGCTGATAGGCCTAAAAGCAGAGGGGTCACTTTGGGGCGACGCGGTTTTAGGAATCAGGACAAGGTCGGCCTTTTTCCAGTCGTCGGGAAATGTGCCCGATCGTAAGATGGCCTCCACCATTTTCATAAAAACAGTTGGATGATTCTCTATAAGTATTTTAACGGCTTCTCCTGGAATGCCGTCTGTTCCTGGTGCCTTACGCGGTCGGATTTTCTTGACGACTTTTCTCACTTCCTCCATTGTGATGGCGGGGAAGTCTAACTCCTTGGCGTCGAAGTTCGGCCTCAGTGGTGGGGGGTCCGAGGGAAACAGCCCGCCGATGACTTTTGAGCCTAGAGAAATACTGCAAGCAGAACGTTACACGTGTCTTCACTCTAACACAATTGCAAATTGTGTTTCCTTTTTGTAAAAACATACATGTTTCTAGCGAGGCTATTTGCTTTAAAGCGTTCAGGAAGAGTCATGATGTTCATTCGACTATACAGACAGATAGTCAAATGATATACATACAAATATATATATATATATATATACAAACGCTTTTATCGGTCCGACAGCTAGTGTTCTAGCCAAATTTTGCTGCTACCGCATGCTATATGTTTTTTTTCCGACAGCATCAAAATCAGCCAAAAAATATCGCGTAATGGAACCGCAGATCTTCGATCGATCTGACATGTCGAATGTGCCACCAGTATTCCGGTTGCGTGTCAGTTTAAAATGGCGGTGCTTTTTTTGTCACCAGCCTTCCACGAAACGCGTCGACATGAATTCAGTCGAAATAGTTGGATGCGGAGCCATGAGACGCTTGAACTGGCAGACAAGATCGAGATGAGGCGGGACCGAAACTCTGAATGCTGGCTACAGCAAATCAATTTGCCCGAGACGAGCTACACGATTTACTTCTCAATTATCGGTGACCGAAAAAGAGTCGCAAATAAATATGTGTCCCTATTTCTGCACCTATTCACCACCGGTATATATCTATATTTATATGTACACATGAAGTGCTCCTGAACGAAAATATACATACATATATATATATATATGTGTGAATTGCACAGACTCCTGTCGTGTGCCACTGGTCTGCCAGGGCGATGGAACATATAATCAACGTTCGATTGGAAAAACAAATGCCTACGGGAATCGAAATTGCCCTATCATGAAAAAACTCTATCTCGCAATGCTCCTATTGTAGATGTGAAGGACGGAGTTAACACAATATCATAAGCCGCGATCAATGATTTGGGTCTGTGTCTGCCAGACAAATTTTGCCCTTTTAGTGGCGTCCATAGCGCCGGAGCGCACGACCTCACAGGTTCGACCCCGCGTCAACAGATCTATTTCTTGTGCTCGAACATCTCAGAAGTGCATAAACAACGCATTAGAAAAACGATGACACACTTTCATCGAGTGCAATACTAAAAAATATAGCCGAAAAGCTTCACCTGGAACACATATCGTCAAAAAACTCTAAATAGGCAATATGTGGACAAACATTCCGTCGCGGGCTGAAGTCATGAGCTACGGTGTTGTCCAGAGACTCACGCACACCGGGGAGAGTCCGACCGTCATTGGTTGGAAATGAATTTAGCGTGGGTAGGGTTTCTATCAAAAGTAGCACTTCAAAGCTAAATGCCACAAGCTGAAATGCCCAAATCGTAGGAATATGCAAGCTTTTCTTGAACCTTACCTAAGACGGATATGCAACAGCATTCCTCTTTGAAGGACAATGCAGAAAACTATATTAGTCTAGCGACAAAGGCAAATACTGGGAGAGACTGTAGCTACAACTGAGATCATTATCTAAGCACTTTTATGCATGCATATATACGTCTAAGGTCTCCTGGAAATCGAGGCAAGAGAGGGATTCAATCATTGAAGCACCGAACTCGAGCGTACTCCAAGTCTGCCGTGAAGCTTAAAATTCAGCAATCACTACTTCCGAAGAGAGCATACTTAGTGTAACCTCGTGTGCGACTACTCACGTTTATACATAACCAACATATCTTGCCTTTTTTTGCCCATATATATATATATATATATATATATATATATATGCACGCCTAATCGCAGTAGACAAACCCTGCCTCGTACTTACTTTTTAAAGCCCCAGCCCGTTGCTCCGATCGTATCCCATTCTCACCGCGTACAATAATCGTAATGGCTCATCTGCGCAGCCCTCAGCATGCTCTAGATGCACGCCAGTCTCAGCGTGCACAAAAGATGGATGTATGCGTGTGTATCTATGATTGTGAATAACTTGCGGTATATCGTGTCCAGAAGTGCAACTTTATGTCGAGCAATGCTTTCTCTCTCGTCACGATCACGGCGAACACACCGTTACGGTAACAACAACAATTGCCGCAGCAACATCAACAACAACATGTGTATCAACACGAAAACCAACAACAATAATAACAACAGCAACAACAACACTAACATCATCAACAACAACAACAACAACAACGGCCAGTCAGACGGCTAGACGGCGGAAGCTGACGAATTTAAACGCATAAGATTCGCATTCTGCTCATACTGGCTGCTGCCATGCAGCTGAACCGGTAGTGCCAATAGTGGTGGGGAAGTGTGAGAATGAATCTTCTCGAGAAGGAAGAGAGAGAGAGACTTCACAGAGGGGAGCGAGAGATCGGAAAAAACACAGAGTAACGGTGATGGGCAGACCGCAGTGTGCCTGCGTCGAGAATGTTGTATGTACTTCGACCTGTTCGAGAAGGGCTCGTCACGCTATCAAGCCTCGCCGACGAGGCGAGGCGTCGTTGGAAGATCGTCACCAGTGGTGCAGTGACGCTTCCGCTGAAGCATAGAGGGTAGAGTGTGTGCCGAGGGCTGAAGGTGAGTGTTGACCCTCGGAAGAGAGTAATCTCACTAGCAGCAGTGAAGGCAACGAGTGGAGTTCTTTAGACGTGCTAGTAATAGCTAGTAGAGAGTTTTAGTTGAGCTAGAGCAGCTAGCATGTTATTGCAGTTTGCGGCAGCCCAGCCGCTGCTTATTAGCATTGCATTGCATTGTCCGCATTGGCCAGGATAGGATGAGTTGTTGAAGTTGTTGTATTCTTTCTCATAACGACGGGGGAGATCATACTAATAGAGAGTAGTAGCATAGTGGTGGGTCTAAACTAGTTAGTATTCGTGATAACATTGACATCATGTTCGCCCGTCGTGGTAATAGGTGACGTGATAACTTGTCGTTAAAGGTGGCCGCCGGGTCCAGTGGGTATCTTATCATAATATATATATATATATATATATATATATATAGATAGATGAAATGCCTGCACAGGCACTAATGCGTACACTTAGACGACACTGTTACAGCAGCATTTGCTGCACATCGTAGGCGGCGCCACGGGAAGCCTAGAATTTCGGCAATTAACAGCAGACCAAACCCATACCACAAAAGATTCACCCTCGTCCTAAATATATATATATATATATATATATATATATATATATATTATATGTGTGTGAGATAACGATGTTGGTCTATTCATTAGCTGCGTCTCAAAAGCTATTTTAGGCTATTCGGGGCGATCGATCGTGGGGGAGGGGCACAATCGGCGGTCATCAGCTGGTGGATTGACCAGATTCTTCAACAGCATTCACACTCCCGTTCGCCCTCAATCAATTCGCCTGTTCCCCTTCTTTTCCTAGCGAATTCCTCCACATGCTTGTGTGATGCGGTCATGTCCGTGTGTGTACTGTCCGATGATCGTCTATGCTCGCCGCATTCACTGTCCTCGAACGCTTGCGTTCCTCTGCATCCACTATAACTATGTGTATGTGCATGCGTACTGACTGCATGTATGATGTGTACACCTCGCCTAACAACGGGACTTGTGAAAGCACATAATCTGCCGCCAGAGAGTCCGTGTTTGAGAACTCTCATCCCTTCATTGTTTTTTTTTATCGTTTTATCGATGGGAACACGCCGCATACTGCCTTTTCCAGTTTGGCGAAACGATCGCCGGATGCTGGTTTGAGTGCGGTGAGTTTTTCGCAAATCTACCGATCGGTCTAACTGGTTAGCAAATCAGCCAGATAGCTATAGTATAGGAGATCTACGAGACGGAAGCCTGGGAATGAAAACCATCGTTTGGATAAAATAGTGTCTGACTTCTGCATGCATCGCGTGCGTGTGTTTGACAAAACAACGTGTGGTCACGATAACATTAGAAATACAATTTCAATCAAAATTGACATATATATATATATATATGCGTCGAATAGAAGTATGTTCTTTAAAAATCGGGCTAATAAATTACGCGTGTAAAAACAGCACCGTTGCAGGCTGTTCTACAACCCAGATTAACTACCGTACGAATTAATAAACACTACTCGTACATACACTACTGGTCAAGCACTGAAACTACACAGTGAACAAATGAAGAAGAAGAAGAAGAAGACGAAAAGAAAATAAAATAGATAAGTAGGAAGGGGTAAAGCGGAAGAAAAGACGCGTCAAGAACTGCTGACGGAAACGAAAACGGGTACCGGTATATGTGTTCGAGTATACGGAGCGGATTGACGGAGGAAGATGCCCCGGCAGTCTCTGCAGCAGGTCTGTCCGCGGCCGCCGAGCTCTCGGCAGACTATACTGTTTTCCGTGCTCTACGCGGGCTTGGAATCGCCGTGAGGCATACACCTTCATGCACAGAGGACCGGACATGTTGAGATATATGGGATGTCCCCAACAGTGCTTCTGGCAGCAACATAGCCGCTAACTTTCAGCGGTATTTGGTTTACCATCTATTCTTAATGGGCATCGTTCAGAGAAAATTCGGTCAGTAACAACAAAGATCAAACCGGCGATTTCCGGATGTTTGCAAACACAACTCGATTTTGGGGGTTGATTCAGCTTGATCTAGGCGGCCGTGGCGGCGTAGTCTAGGGGGGGAGGGGTTGCGTAAGTCATGGTTGTCATCTACCGGGGTGTCGTTGCCGGATCGATTCCTGTAGTTGCTGACCGAATTTTCGTCACCGTCCCGTCGACGTGGCGAGGGTCTGAAGTCATCATGATTGACTGGGGGGTTCGGTCCCGATGCCACACATAATGAGGAGATGCCAAGTGCATGGTTTGTTTTTTTTTGTATAGAGCGGTAATTCTAAACAAGCGCAAATTGCTTCTTTTTTGTGTAAGTGATTGGAATGCTAAAACAAATTCTTATCCTTTATGTAAATAAAGCGCGTATTCTAAATTGGCTACAGTGCGGGAAATATAGCTTTTGTCGGTCAAAGCGATGAAGACTAAATCGAAGAAGCTAAATTAGCAACGAATCTGTTTCATGTGACACATTCAAACGCGTTTATGTGTTCGGGTACACATTTTGTAATGAACAATCTCGTACGACCGGACGTTCTCGACATATATTTTAATTTAAACACATCGAAGAATATAGTGGATTATAATTGAAAATTATGAACGTTAGGCAAGCAGCGAGAATTAGATAATTTAACACATTACTTTTTTAGTAACAACAACAACAACAACGAAAACAACAATACTAACACCAACACCACCACCTACAACAACAATGACAACAACGACGACAACAACAGCAGCAACAACAATGACAACAACGACAACAACAACGGCGGTAGCTATGGGCTGCAGTACTCCAAGTACTCCACTACGTCTACGTATACGCGTAGTGGAGTACTTGGAGTACTGTGGAGCTGAGCGACAACGCAGTATCAGCGAACTTGAAACAACTGCGGCAACAGCAGCAGCAGTAGCAGAAATCGTAGTACTAGCAGTAGTAATCAAGTAGCAGGTAACAGATGGTGCTCCTATTTCGGCGGTTAGGGTATATTTTCATAGTGTGCTTGTTTGCTATTTCATCAAACTGTGCTTGTTTCGTTTCGGCGGCGGCGGCGGTGGAGGTCGGCGACGTTCGCCTTACGCCACCGTAGCCAACCACTGAGGCAACTGACATTGTTCCCGAGGGTCTCTTTCGTCCTGTCGGCAGGTCGGGCGCGCCACTCAATGGCGGCAACGTGGCGGGGCGATCGCCATTTCGTGCGGTTTGAGTCTTGATTTCGTTTCATCGTGTGTTTACTACTCGATTTCTCTATCGTGGCGTCCTCATCTCATCTCGACGTCCTCGACAGTTCATCATGTGATTTGGTTTTTTGTTCATTTCGTGCCATTTTGATTCAGTTTCAACTCTAGCAGCAACAACAATAGCAGCAGCGGCAACGACGGCAGTAACAATAGATTGACGGCGAAATCTGATGAGCGGACAATTCCAGCTTAGATGGTTAGGGGGTGCTCATTGCCACGGTTGAGGTGTCACGGCCACGCACAACAACAACAACAACAACAACAATAACAACAACAACAAGGCTTTTAAAAAAGGCAAAGGATTAAGACCCTGAAGTTGTGTCATTACAGTTCGTCATTATTAAATTGTAAATTGGGTAAAAAAGAAGATACAGCATATGATTAGTGTTTGATTGCTAGAGTTCTACTACAAACACATGTGCCCCGCTCATTCTAAAGGGTGGTTATTAACTGTATTTATCGTCGTTGTTAAAATTACATTTGTTGTATTACTGCGCTCTGCGCCAATAATTTCCTTAAACTCTGGACGTTGCTGCCTAGCGCAAACTATAAATGTCTCGTTTCAACAGTTCATGAGGAAGCCGATATATCATGCTTGATAGTAAGTAGTGATTAAATGCCACGGTGTGAATATCGTTCTTTTCTTTGTCTATCTATTTATAAGAAAGGGCTGTACGTCGATGCAAGCAAAGCTCTTATCGGACTTTTGTCCGGAGGCCTTTGGGTATGCTTTTTCAATGTTGCACATTTTAGATCGTTGATATTTTCCCTTTAGGGAAATAAGGGCATTCACAATCCGATACACGCTAGCCGACTTGTCAGATGGATGAATTCCCGATCGCTGCCATTCTTCTGTTTTGCTTTCGAATCCATTAATAAGAAGAGAACTGTCATTGTCGGAGTGACGCGAAAAATGCATCTTGGAAAGTAGGACACGCATCAATACTTTTGTGCATACGTATCTGGTGATTTTGTCAATGCCAAATGAGTTTCAATGTATTGACGTAAAGAAAAATGCCAATATTCGGGAAGGCTCTCAACGCGAGGAGGTTCGAACTCAGCCTCTTCTTCAACAGAATTGATGAGATTTTTCCACGTGTTTGCTGCAATACCCATAGGCAGGTTATTCTATCAACAGAAGGGAGTCGCAGGCCCGATTCCGATGCGACACAGTGTCACACCATCAAAGCGGTTATTCTTACGATTTACAGACTTGGCCTGACGCTGGTGTAAATCAAACGTTTCAATTCCAGTAGTACAAAATTGTTCTATATAAACGTGTACACAATGCTATATGTAAAAAAAACACAACCTGCATCAGTATGCAGTATTTGTCCAATTGGCAGGTTAGGCTAAACTGGGTTTACTTTGTCTGTTTGTAATTAATAACTTTTGTTAGTTTTGTTTGCCCAACACATGTGAAAATCTTTCATAATCTTGTAATGTGGTACACTCGATGAAAATATGAATTGACAGTTTTCCTCCAACATCTGGTAAGACCCTAGTGTGGGCTAGACGATAAAAACTGTTTATTGTAGCTCGTACTGTATCTTCAAAACGCATCAAATATTTTACTGTAGACGCTCCATATGATCATATATCTGTAATCATTTGTAAAACCTGTCATAGGAAAAGGTTGTACTTTGATTTGGCGGAAACCACATCCGCGGCACAAAGCACTCAAAGAGGTGGGTTATATTTACGCTCTTCTATATGTGTAAACAGTACCCGTGAATATACACGGCATACATGTAAAATATTTGTTGTAGTTTTGCAGAACGTAAGTGGTGGCCCTGGGTTAAAGCCTTGGGCCTAACGCACATTATTTGAAACTGTCTTAGTTGAGTGAAACAATACAATTTTATTTGTCCCGGTGACACTTTGCACGCGGGGACAATCATATGTCTTTCATTTTTACTAAAATCCATATCTCTTTCGTCTTCATCTGCCAGGATCCTCTGGCACTTAATAGGCTTTTCCAGTCCATTTCACTTCTCCAGCGTCTCCTTTAGACATGGAGGAGCCACATAGACTACAATTCATTCGTAAACCATGCAAACCACGCGTATAACGTTACAGTTTACATGTCCGCACATATTTCAAGTGCTCAGAAAACTGTAGTTTTCTGTCTTAGGGCATTTTCTAGTTGATATTTTGTCATTCTTAGGGTTCCGATCTTTCAATTATTTTAATGGCTTCAACTTTTTCAGCGCGCCGTTTCGTTCGCCGTTTTGCCGAATATCAAACTCCGTCCTCGGGTTTCGGCGCATATAACGCACCGCCGAATACTGCAAGCTGCCCTTCGGTATATGTATGGTACAATGTCAGATTCCCACATTCAGCGGCCTTGTTTGGCATCCTTTTCCAAAACCCCCTTCTTTTATGGAATGTTTTTTTCTACTCGATACTAATTGGGAGAATGCCCGGGGTGTACCTTAAAAAGATTTTTAACGGAGAAATGGCGTTCCTCCGCAAGGGAACATCTCATCGCCTGATGTAAGAAAATAACTTGCTGTTGTCGACAACCGAAGCGTACATTGGTGTTTGCTGACGCATGCCAATAAAACGAAATTTCGTATTTAATTTTAGAGACTTAGCAATGTTTAATTGTCTATGATAGAATATACACTTAACACATATACATTTTTCTTGTTCTGAAAGTAGAGTACAGATTTTGACGGATTCATTTCCACCAATTCTAGAGACTTATTGAGGCGGCGGATCTTCATAAATCAAAGCATTCCTCCAAATCGTTTTTGATGTTTTCTAGTTTTGCCTCTATGCGATCATGCACCGACTCGCGCCAACGAAAGCGTCTGTCTCTCAGTTAATCTAATTTTTAAAAAGAGAAAGATATTACACAGTGCTAAGTTGGGCGGTCCACCAGCGTGACTCCAATGGCGGCGAGAAAAGCCTCAGTGTTTTCAGCCCGGTAGGCTGGCGTGTTGTCGTGCTGAAGGGTCGATCGCATAAGAGACACTTGAGAGTTTTTCCTGGTGAGCGCAGTGAAAACATTAGGTAAGATAACTTGCATGCAGTTCACCAATTGCTCGTCACGGTACCACCTTCTTCCAATTCGATATGAACCATCGCCACAATTTCACTCAATTTCACTCCACCACAATTTCACTCTTGGAGAAGAAGATGGCGACCATCACCTTGCCAGTCGACCGCAGGCGCCTCCCTTTTGTGGGCGGAGGCGCTCCAATAAACAGAAACATTCTTGTCGCTTAATCCTCGCTCGATGGATGCTTGCGCAAATAAAGAATACTCAGTCCCATGTTTGGGTTAAAGACTGTTGTGGCATCGACGTACATGCGCTTGCCTTGCTTTTCGCACACCGTTTTCTGTGGAAGTATCGACTGCAATGTTCCAGGAAGACATCAACAAAGATGTCGCAATACGCCAGTGGATCTAATTATGAACATACGTTTCACCTTGTGATAATTTTTTTAAACGTTTTTACCCCTACGCATCTATATCGAAAACGGATTAAAAAGTTCAAATAAATATTTATAAAAAGCACTTTTATTGAAGTGTTTTGTTCCCTTCAAAATTTAATCTGTGCCCGCTGCAACGCACTTGTGCCACCGTCTTTACCGCTCTATGAAACATTTTTTAAACGCGCCTTTCGGAATCGAGTTGAGCTGCTCCTGCAATGTTTTCTTTATTTTCTCTATAGCCTCGAAACGTTTTCAAATTTGTCCAAATTCGAATTTATTGTTGAAATCTTTATCACCGGGAATGGAAAAAGTCGTGCGGAGTTTAAGTCCGGCAAACAGGGAGGTTTCTGACATATAATAATCCTAGAATAAAATGTTCATCAAGTAATACAAAATCAGTAACGATCCCAGAGTTCAGGCCTCTTGCGTCGGGCGTACTCGCGCAATCTTCTTTTGTGGTAGTATTACTCATTGCCCGTAACACCAGGTGGCAAAAATTTGTGGAAGATAATTCCATTGTAGTTAGAAAAACAGTCAGCAGAACTTTGGTGTTGGATTCGCTTTGTCTGATTTTAATCGATCAACTTGCTTTTCGGAAGCACTACTGGAAGCACTATTGGACTTTCGTCTCGATGTCGTAACTATATATCAATAAGTTTATTCATCAATTCATATTACAATCATTCGGTTATTCATATCCAACTATTAATATCAATAAGTTGACCTCTGCGGGGTCTTCTGCTACCCCCTGAAGGTTCAGTTTGGACATTTTCCGAGCGGCGTTAATTTGCTGGAATTTCAACGTTTTTCGTCGAATATAGAATCTGGTTTTTAACACAGAATTGTATGCATATTTGTTGCTCCTCCACTTTCAGCTCCTTAAATATCGCCGAACCCCCGAAATTTTGCCCTGTGTGTAGCTGATAGATGGCGTTTCTAAGCGAAATAAACCGGAAGACTTTGGTGTTTGGATTCAGCTGCAAAATTCAAAGTACTGGAACCTGCCAATCCGCCCTCGTATATATATATATATATATATCTAAATATATATATATATATATACATACATATATACATGCATACATATAAATAGGTATTTTTATACCGGACATTGGCTGTTCGGGCTTGTCTATGGGCTGCTCGTATATCGGGGACATTCGAAAAACGTACGTTACAGCGACGGCCACTTCTGTGACGCCGAGATAACAACATTAACAACTACGCCAGCAACAACCACAACAGACCAAACAGGCCGAGAGTGAAAGAAAGGTACAGAGGAAGAACGGAGGCGCGGAATTTGACGTAACTGATCAACTCAAGCATATGCACACGCGTACGCTGGAACACAAGAGGAAGAGAAACCAAATCAGACAAATTCGGTGTGCAGCAGCGAGCAAACTACGCATACCGCCCGTTGGCTGTTCTGTCTATGCGAGAATGCGACCATACACTATATCTGCATACACACACAGGTAACAACTTGTTTCGGATGATCTATCTGTACACATGTGCAACCATGCTAGTAGACTCGTTGTTGTTGTTGCTGTTGTCGTTGTTGTTGTTATTGTTGTTGTTGTTGTTGTTGCTGATATGATTGTCGTTGCAACGGCAGTGATACCCGGCCGTTTAGACGTTTGGCGATATATGTGGAATGGCTATCAATACACCACATCGACGAACTACCATCAACCGTCATGTGTGTGCTGCATGGACCACCTGTGTCAAACTCTTTTTCCAGCGACCTGATAAGAGATAACGCGGCATTATCATGAGTGCAGCAATGGTCATTCATATATACATAAATATATATATATAGAGAGAGAGATAGTTAGATAGATTGGAACGTAGATGTTCGCCGGAAGACAATTACAATGATCAGCAGACGACGACAATCTTGCGCGGTCTTCGTGTTGTCTCTATCGTTCTCCTCAGCATGACGATGTTGCTGGTCGTCCCGCCGACAGGATCTTCTTTTCGGACCGTAGCAATAACACAAATGATGATGATGATAACAACACCAACGTCCACAACAACAAAATCAATTATTATTAATATTATGATTGCTACAAGTGCTGCTGTTACTACTTCTAGTATTACGACTATTTATTACTGCCACGCTTCTCGTCGGTTTTCCTACGCGTCGGCACGGACAACCGACTATATATATATATATATATATATATATATATATATATATATATATATATATCTAATATATATGCTGGAAATCACCACGATGCTCATAATTTGTACGACAATGTTGGTTCTGTCGTTGATGGTTGTAGTATATATATATATATATACTGTTGTTGGAGCCACTGTTGGTGATGTATATATATATATTAGCCCAGCTGCATTACAATAATTACAGAAAAACACGAGGAGCATTCCATAGCATACAGTTGCTAAGGAGATAGGCCTCCGACGTACAGTACAAACCTTGTATTTTCTTGTGGAATCATTACGAGACCTTGTATTTTCTTGTGGAATCATTACGTTGCTGGGACCTTAGTATTAAAAGACCAGTTAAGCGCCGGAAACTTTCCCGAAAAGATCATTATACATGAGATGTTAGTTGTAGCTTTGTATGTAAACAGGCCGTAAATGCTGTGGATTTTATGGCCCTTACGAGCTTACAAGACCGTACGCGGCCACTCGAGCGGGACTCTCAGTACACTGCTTTGAACTAACTACCTGAATTATTTAAACGACTCTCCGAAACCTGTTTTTCCACACTTTTCAATACAGTAACATAGGAAAAAGTTTCTGCTGCCGTACACAGAAACATAGAAAGCACCGCGTAGACGCGCATTATCACACCGAGGGCGAAAACCTCAGCTGCGCATAGTCGAGAAACTGGGGCAGCAGCCATCCTCCTTTTAAAGGCTTAAAGATCCGTGTCATTTCATAGCAGGATGCCGAGTTGCAAAGCTGACTTGACCTACCGGGATGCGTCTAGCGGGATGTTGTTCATTTAGATAACCCGATGACGGACGCTAGTTAGTGTGCGCAGACTTGAAAACAACAAGCCTTTTTTTCTTAGATATTCAGTCTCAGACGGAGCAAATCAAACACTGACCACATTTTCTGCTATATCTCGTTTACTCTACAGGTATCTTTTTTTGCTAACCTCTTCGATACTTTAACTAGTTCGGACGTGCCATCTGCAAACAATACTGCCCTGACTTTGGAAGATGCGTTGCTGTTGGCAGATAGCGTGGCATTGATGTACAACGACCTTGAAGGACTTCAGCGTTTACTGTTGCTTTATGGCAAAGTGTTTGACGAGTCCTTACCAAGCGTCCTCTGTCCCTCAGACACGTTCTGCCTACTTCAATCCTATGTGAGAAAGAAACCCCTCCTTCTCGTTCACAGAAAAAAATGTGTAATTGCACAGAAACTCAACTGCCTTGGCATCGTCGAGGAACAACACTTCTTCCTACAAGAACATCATCGCCACCAGCGACGCCGCGGCGAATAAACTCAACTACAGCTATCGATAGGCGCTAATTCGAGGCTGAGTGTTGGTAGTTGTCAGGTTGTTGTTTGCACCGGTGTTTGACTACGTTGCCGATGAGAATGCGTTTGATGGTATCGTTGACTATAATGAGGGGTCCTTTGATGGTGCTGTTGATGATCATAAGGGTGCATTTGATGGTATCGTTGACGATAATGAGGGTGCATTTGATGGTGTCGTTGTTGATGATCACGAGGGTGCGTTTGATGGTATCGTTGACGATAATCAGGGTGCGTTTGATGGTATTGTTGACGATAATAAGAGGTCCTTTGATGGTATCGTTGATGGTCATGAGGATACATTTGATGGTATTGACGTTGAGTATTATGATGCACGATGGTGTTTTTTGTACCGGTTGGTGTGTGATGATGCTGCCATTGACAGCGCCGATAGTAGTGATCTTTGACGATGCGACTATCGATGAACGTGCTGCTGCTATATGTTGGTTCTGAATATGTTGGTTGTAGTCATGCTGCTGCTGCTGCTGTTGAAGGCGATGTTGATTAGATGTTGTAGTGGTCCAGATCGTGCCGAAGCTGATGTTGACCATATCGATTACTCATCATATGATCTATTACTATCATGTACGAGTATATATTATTATATTATTTTATGAATGATCAGGCAGTCGATGGTGTTCGTTGCTTGTTGGCATTCGTTAATATTGCTGCTGCTGCTTGGTGGTGATCATGTTGATGATGATGAGAATGATATTGTGAATGAAAGTGATAAAGTTGAGACATATGGATGGAGATGATGCGTACGCTGCCTTCGGTTACTGCGTACGTTATTGCGCTGCTGAATTACTACTTTTAGCACCACCATATACCTCTTCCACCACCACCACCACCACCACCACAGTGAGGTATCATCACACCGTGGTTGGTTGATGGTGGTGGTGGTCGATTGTTATGTTGCTGTGCCTATTGCTTGTCCTGCTGGTGAGCCTTGTAGAAGGCGATACTAGTGGCGTGACGATTGTTGCGGTTGTTGATGATGATTATGACTATGATAATAGTGATGATGGTGACGATGATGATGGTGGTGGTGATGATAATGATGGTGATGATAATGATGGTGCTGTATGTACCCCCGCAGGCAGCGCGGTGTCACCCCTTCTTCCCCCTTTCCGTCCCTCCGCCCTACCACCACCACCATTCATCCATCTTCCACACACCACAACGCTCGCGCCCGTACGCTCTCCATCGGCAAACGACGAAATGCGTCAGATAGACAGACAAACAGACCGACAGATCAAACAGGCGTTTGTCTGTTCTGTCCTGTTTTGTCCTGGCCGTTCATCCGCCACCGCTGTCGCCGCCACCGGTTGGTCGATGGCTGCTCGTTTACTCAGTCCCATCGTCGTCGTCGTTATTGTTGTTGCTGTTGTTGTTGTCGTTATTGTTCCATCGTCGTGGCTGCTATTGTTGTTATTGCTGCGACTGCTTGTATTGCTGTCGTTGTGGCTGTTATTGTTGTTGTCGTTGCTGGTATTGCTGTCGTTGTTGTTGTCGTTGCTGCTACTGCTGTTGTTGTTGCTGTCATTGCTGCTCCTGTTGTTGTTGTTGGCGACGCCGCCGGCTGGAGCAGTGCTGTTATCGTTGTTCTGTGTGGCTGAAGGCGGCGCAACAATGTTGAAGCGGCAGCAGCAGCAGCAGCGGCAAAGTGGTTGTTGCTGCTTCTGCTGCTGCTGCTGTTGTTGTCACCGTCGCCACGGTGGCGACAGCAGCCGCAACAGTGGCAGCAGCGGCAGCCAGGGAAGGACCACGGGCGGCGGCTGCGGCAACGGCGACGAAATCTCAATTGTAGCCCGGCGACGACGGACGACGCCTCTGGGCACGCCTCCCTCGTTGTCGTCGTCTTCAGCGTCGTCGTCATCGTTGTGGTCGTGATCGTTCGTGGTCGTCGTCAGCAGCGTCATCGGCCGCCATGTTGTCGTAACCGTCGTAGAACAGCCTACTACTACTACTACTACTACTACAACTACGACTAGCCGAACTACGACGGCCCGCCCGCCTCCTGCCCGTCGACCGTTCGACCGACCGACAAGAGAGGTGGGAGAAGGAGGCGTGCCGGGCTAATTGAAATTTATTGCGCGCGCGGCATATTCAAAATGACGATGGCGCCGATTGGAATTGTGATGATGATGATGATGATGGCTGTGGTAGTGGTGATGATGATGACGAAAAGGACGACGACAACGAACACGACCGCAACGACCACCTCAATGAGCGACGTAGGGTACTGCTGCGAAAATTGTTACTGCTGCCATTGAGTTGACTGATCTGACGACAGTGGAGTAACAATGAATTGAGGAGGGGAAAAATGGTGATGACTGAGGCGAATAACAGAGAGCATATAGGAGCGAAAAGAAAGATACACAGAACGAAAGAGAGAGAGAGAAAGAGAGAGAGAGAAAGGGGAAAACGGGCACGAATGAAAGATCCAAAAGGAGCGAATAGCGAAGGAACAACGGAGGGAGCAGCTGCCGATTTCAAAGCTTGGCGAACACGGGCAGGGCGTGCAGTTACGCCACTCTAGTTGCATGGTCCTTGTTGTTGTTGTTGTTGTTGTGGTTGTTATTGTTGTTGTTGTTTCAAACAAGCTAGCGCTGACTGGCATTCGCTTACTTATTATTGGATCTTATTATTGGATCACCGCGTATGCAATGTTTTTATAGGCACAGAACCACACACAATTACGCGTTTGGTGACGTTCAAGATGCTTGCAAGACACATATAAGACATATAAGGGGCGAAGCCTAGAGAGAGAGAGAGAGAGAGGTAGAACGCGTATGGAAATAGAAACAGACACAAATAGCCATAACCATATGAACCAGCGGCCCCGCTCAGGGCCAAAACAAAGGTCCTTCAGAGACTCCTTAGATAGCTTAACTTAACCTGCCCTTTTAAGGCACGATCTTTATTAGGTTTTACAAATTGAGTGTAAATATAAGGCTTAAAAAAAGGTATATATATATATATATATATATATACAAGAGAAGGACACAAACATGTAAAAGATAGACAGGTATACGACTAATGTGTTTCGGAAACAGCTTTATTCACGCGCAAATCTACGAACAAGGTTGCCTACGACGACGAAAGGAGGGTTGTTTCTCCAAACACAAGGTTCGCATCACAAGAAACACGGAGACATAATCAGATAGAATAGGCCTATAGAAAAGTCCAGACGAACATCACATGCGCATTACGGGAGAGGAACACACTGCGAGAGAGCTAGAGAGAGGGGGGGAGAAAAAGGAGATCGGGGAAGAGAGAGAGATGGGAGAGATCGGGAGAGCAAAGAACGGCAATAGGCTGCAATGAAGACGTACCTAGGCGACCACCACCATAATTGGACTTGGGATCGTCCTTGTAGCGCGTCGTACTCGTAGTAGTAGCAGTACAAAGAAACGATAACGACATAAAGCGCAAAATCAAGCGAAAGCAAAATCGCCTGCGAGGACAAATTGGACACGCACACGTTGGCAGCGGCAAAATAGCGCCTGGCTCTTTCACACACACACATATATATATATATATATATATATATATATATATATATATATATATATATATATATATATATATATATATGTGGGTAACAACAGCCAATAGAGTCGAGTGTGTGAATGGGATCACCTTAGTCAATGTGTGTGGTTGTGGTGGCTTGTCGCCTGGCTTGATTGAGCTGCTCGCTAATCAAAAATCACCTCAACAAACAGCCACCTGCCCTACCGATCCATTTATCCATTCCCGTTTTCCTCCCCTCGCCCTCTCCCCCCGCCCATCTCTCTCTCTTTCGCCTTCTCTACTTTTCTGTGCGTGTGTATATGTATCAAAGTATGTACGCATGAATGTAAGCCTCTGCGTACGAATGGGTACATACATGAATGTATATACGCCCTACATGTGTATGTGGGTATGCATGAATCTGCGCGAATTCGGCGACATACACGACGACGACGAACCATAACGAGAATCGCCTGCTGCTGCTGCTGCTAACAAGGGGGCGGATCATCCAAGCCAAGGCGAATGGCGGTCGCTCTCACTAGCGTGGCTTGGCGCGATCGTGTCGCTTCGTTGGCTTGTTCTGAATCCTCCTCGAACTACGGCAACAGCAATTGCTATTATGACAACGACCAAGAAGAAGGCGATGCTATGCGGGCGACTACAGGGCCATTGCTGTCCGCTTGCTCGCTCAGGACAGAATGCAATGCTCACTGCTGATAAGCAATGCTTCACGAACCTCCTGCACCACCACCACCATTACCGTGACCGCAGATCTGCTCAATTCACCACTGAAGTTACTAATTGAAGTACCTTGTATTGTTTTTCTCCTCCTCTTTTCTTGTTCTCTGGTTTTGATTCTTTCCGCGTTTTTCCCCGACTCTTTTTGACCACTTTCTTGTTCGTCGCCACTGTCACCAGCAACGCAAATTTCATTTGTTTCTTTTCTTCCTTTTTGTCGTCGTCGTCGGCCTTCTTTCTCCTTCTTCTTTTCTATTTTTTTTTAAATCTTGTTTGCTCATATATTTTTCGATTTTTTTGTGATTTTTCGTCTGTTTTTCTTCAACCTCATCTTCTTCTTCTTCTTCTCACTTTTTCGTCTCCTCTATAAGTCATGAATGTATTATCACCGTGGTCGCCATTGTGGTTGCTGCTTGCCAACCGCGTGATTCCCGACAATTACCAGTTGCAACTTTATAACGGTGAAAGCATGGTCGCTTTTATTCTCTCCTGTGTGTTACCTATTTTTTTTTCGTATTCTTTCGTTTCTACGTATATTTTTTATACAAACACATTGACGGTTTGTAGATAGAAATACGTCCTCAGTCTGGAACCTTCGAAGCGGTCGAAGTTGTCGATGACGATGACAATAAACGAAGACGCTGTCTTCGTTGGGTTGTCGCCGCGTTGTGGTGACCGTTGCCATCAACCGGCAGAAGTCACAGACGGAGAGACCGGCCGAAAAATAGCCGTCGCTCTGTGACAGCCGGTCGTCCCTTGGTCGGAAGAAAGATACGGCCCATCGTAGAATTGGCGTAGTAACGTCAGCAGGCGCAACGGGACCAGAAGCGACGGCAGTGACAACAACACAGAAACAACAACAACAACAACAACAACAAAGCAACAACCATAACAACAACACAGCAACAGCAACAACTAATTAATATCGCAACAACAAGCATCACCGCAATAGCACTAACAAACACAATCGCAATGGCTACAATAGCAACAACACTAGCAACAGAAACAACAACAGCATTACCAGCAGCAGCAATAACAACAATAACAACAACACGGTAACAACAACAACAGCAAGAAGCACTTAAGCGTATGCGATCTTCGCGTCGTACAGCCACTGAAACCACAGTCGCCGACTTTTGTTGTTTCGGTGGTGTCGTAGTGGGGGGTTGGCCGGAGGGGTGGGGGTGAGGGGAAAGGAGAGGGGATCGTCGTGATGGTATTAGCCACAGTAGCGAGCGTATAATCATCATAATCACATAAGAGGATAATAGCTCGTTGGCTGGCCGCTTTCGCCCGCTGTTCCCACTTCCGCCGCCGCTGTTGCTGCTGCTGGAGTTGAAGTTAGTATTGGCGCTGGACTTGTTGCTGGCGCTGCTGCTTCGGCGCCTGCTCGTTGCCTGACCGCGTGCGTCCTGGCTCGTTGACTGCCCGCTCACCCACCGGCACCGGCAGCAAGGGCGGCGGCCGCCCGTCGACTGGGTGACATCGACCAGCGGCTCGAACAGCGGTGCCGACCGAACTCAGCAAACGATGGCCGAGATGACATGACATGACCGGGTAGGCAATGATACAGGCAACAATGAATGACTGGGCGGAGACCACCACCACCGCCACCACCATCACCACCACCCAATTGTCTCCTCATCATCGTCGCCAATGCCATTGCCGCAGCCCCTCTGTTGGGTCTATCTCGATCTCTACGACTATCTCTACGGTCGATGGCGCTGCCGATGGCATCTTACTGCTTGACTCTCTGTGTGCGCGTTCGTTGATGGAGCGCCGACTCTGTGCGTTGCCAGCCACTGTGGCCACGGTGTCTACCTCGCTCGCTGTAGTGCTTTCGACAACAACGGCAACAACGACCAAAACAACATGAACTACAACAACAGCGACAACAACAGCAACAAAAACAACACCAATAACAGCAACAACAACAACAATAGCGACAACAACGACAACAACAACAACAACAACAACAACAACAACAACAACAACAACAACAGCAGCAGCAGCAACAACAACAACGACAACAACAGCAACGACAACAACAACAACAACCATCGTGCGCCACCAATCTGCACGCACGTGCACATGGGCGCTCTCACACAGGCGCCCATATGCAGGATGATTAAGTACATACTATATAAATACCATTGACATATCTGTTACTACACGAAAGGTCGTATCCCTGTACCATAGCAATGTAGCCTTTTGAGTGTTTTATACATACATGTGTGAATATATATGCATATATATAGTTTTTTCTTAACATAAAATCACCTTTTTTATTACGAAAAAGGGTGTGTGCCACAATTATCATGGTCATATATGTATTGTTTTTAATATATATGAATAAGAACGTAACTAAAAGCCAAAAAGGAGATTGCCACTTGAAGTTGCGTGCGCTCATTTGGGCATTCGTCAAGCAAACGAACTCACAACGGGCCACGGGTTTTGAAGTGAATGATCGCTGGCTCCTAAAGCGTCCATTATGTGCCCTGTAACTTTTTTAAAACCCTGTAACAGTTTTGAAGCAATATTTGAACACGGTTTGGCACCTACCAACAGTTTTGAACACTCGTTGTTGATTCTTCGGATTTGTTTGCGAATTCTGTATTTGCTACTCGGTCATGACCTTTTTCACCACTTTCGACTTGAGACATGGGCGCGCAGGGTCTTGCTGCAATATTCCAGCACCGTCAGGATTCCAACTTTGGAATAACTCTCTTCCGTAACACATTTCAGTATGTTGTGACACGTGCATCATTCATTCAATTGGCTGCAGGCTTCGTACACCCTGGAAACGGAAGCAACCTCAAAGTTCTTAATCTTGTGAGCTATCTTCCTCTCTCTCTCTCTGTCTCTCGGCGTACATCTTAGCTGTATGATCCTGCAGGGTGACATCTTCGTACGTTTGCTAAATGTCACATTCATCTCGCACGGCGGTCGAATCACATCTCTGTCTCATGTTTCTGAAGCAATCGGGTGCTCCAGAGTCGCTTTTGAATTTAAATTTATAACACCAGCCAAGGAAAAATAAATTATACAGTCCCTGAAAAAAATATAGGGCCACCCACTTTTGCCACATTTTACGCATTTATTATAACCAAATGTGTAAAGATCACAGTGATACATGTAACAGAGTAACAACGAGGACTTCTATCGACATTTGGGGTCTCGGATTACTTTGAACCACGAGATTTCCACATTTGGTACAGCTGAACCGCGAAAAAATGATAATGTCACTAGCAAGATGCATGTATTAACGAGTGAATTAAACGGAATAACGACATTTGGGCTCATTTAACGGCTCGACAGAAACAAAGGCAGACCTCCTACTAGAAGTTTTTTCTTTGTTGAAACGATAGGCTTAGGCTGGCGCCTCATGGGTGAAGAAAAGGCCCATATCAAGGCTTATAAGGACATCGGCCTCTCTAATCGCAAAATTTCCTGTCAATTGGGGCGTTGTGCCCAAGTAGTAAATAACTTTGTTCATTTAGGTAAAAAATACGCCGTAAAAAAGGAGTTCCGGGCGTCCAAATTTTATTTCGGAACGAAACAAGCTGCAATTCTGAAGAAAGCGTCGAACTCTGCGCCTTCGGCGAGGGCAATTGCGGCGGCGGCCGACGTGCAAACGAAAGTGCGAAATTGTGCAAAGCTTCCTCAGGAAGACAAATTGGCAAAAACACAAGAAAAAACAACGATTGACCGCTGACCGATGAAAGCTCGTCTCGACTTCGCCCACGATAAAATGTCATGGACCACTGAGTGCCCACGATACGATGTAATGGACCACTGAGTAACACAGAGCGCTCTTTTCGAATGAAAAAAGTTTAACTTTGATGAATCGGATCGATTTTACTATTATTCGCACGATGTCCGCAAGGAAGAACGAATTTTGTCAAAACGTCACTCAGGTGGCGGTTCAGTGGTGATCTGGGCTGCTGTCGGAAATTATACAGTCGTCGATTGTGTTTTTAGACGGTCGTGTTTATTCGACGCGATACGGGGATTAGCTAAAAGAGCAATCGGCGCATTTTAAGCTGATGGGATGGCCAGACTTCGTTTTTACACACGATAACGCCCCGATTCACACCGCCAGGCTGATCGGAAGCTGGTTCGACCAACGTCACATTGAATTCCTTCGCTAGCCTGCACTCTCACCTGATCTTAATATGATCCAGAATGTGTGGAACTGGCTCGAACAATAAGTTTACACGGATAAAAAACCATTTTCGAGGCTTGGGACGAGCTCTTGCAAAACGTCATCCAAAATTCGTTTAACACTATACCAAACCGCACTTTTGAGGTTATCTGACTTAATGGGAAGTTCACTGAGTACTATGTATAGTCTAAATGCCGTGAAATTAGCCCAAATGCCGTTGATCTGCTTAATTAATTTGTTAAAACAGGTATCTTGCTAGTGGCCTTATAATTTTTTCGCGGTGTAGCTGTGCCAAATGTGAAAATCTCGTGGTTCAAAGTAATCCGAGACCCTAAATGTCGATAGAAGTCTTCGCTGTTACTCTGTGAGCATGTATCACTGTGATTTTTACACGATTGGTTATAATAAATGCGTGAAATGTAACAAAAATGGGTGGCCCTATATTTTTTTCAGGGACTGTATATATATATATATATATATATATATATATATATACATATATACGGTTGTACTACGACTATTTAATTAGCTGTGGTAGTAGATTATGGCGCTGTTGTTAGCACCCAGCCTTCGTTTACCTCCGGTCTATCTCTCTCTCTCTCTCTTTCTCAATCTCGCTGATGATGCTACCTCCTCACTGTCGTCGTCGTCGTCGTCTTTCCCAGCCGGCTACAACATCAGCAATAAGAACGTCAACAACACAATAAGGCTAACCTAGCCAATTGACCTTCTTACTTCGGCGCAGCAACAACAACAGTCACAGCAACAACAACAACAGCTCGAACAATCACAACAACAACAACAACAACAACAACAACAACAACAAAAACAACAGCAGCGGCAGCAACACCTGGAGAGCGACATAGCAGAAACCGAGCTAGCCACTGTAGCATTCAATGGTTTTGCCTTGTCTTGCCAATGAATAATGTCACAGGTGCGAATAATAATGTATGGATATGCATTTACGGGTAGAAGGCATAGACACACACACACACTTAAACATCTAGACACACATGACCATACATCCTTGCATACATGCAAGTTGCACCTCAAGCTAGCTAACCATTGAGGAGGAGACCAGATGATGACGGTAACAGCAACAACTACAACAACAACAGCAACAACAACAACATCAACAACAACAACAACAACAACAACAACAACAACAACAACAACAACAACAACACAACAACTACAACAACAACAACAACAACAACAACAA
>QVRM01006968.1:0-32041 GCA_003439945.1 Dermanyssus gallinae
GGGCGTGAAATTTAAAACATGCAGAATAAGATTATAAAATGCAAACTTTTTTTAATGTCACCATAGTCCCCTGCGCTAGCTAAGTCGGGTATAATTCTGACAATGTAGAATTTTCCCGAATGCACCGGTGTGCTCGACAGCCACCTCTTAAATCACAACTCAGAAATATTCATTAAAAATCATCTCACTCCTCTCTACGAAGCATTCCCGCTCTCCCTTTCGATTAGCAACAATGATTTTCGCACTGAGCTTAACCATACCCCAGAGTTTTGGCCCACAAAATCCGGACACTGACAAGAGAGAACAGCTGTTCTCAAACGGTGCGGACGTGTTCGAGTGTGGCTCTTGGAAAGTACAGCTAAATTTAGCATTTTGCGTGGAAATCCATAAGCGTCAGTGAGCATAACATCTGTTAGTCTATAAGACTCGATTACCGTGAAAATTATAGTGTGCAGCGGAACTAATTATTTAGAAGCAGTGTCTTCTTAAAACGTCATCATCATCACTCGCCTCCACCGGAATCATTTTCATATCATTTACCACTACCTCCGCCTTTATCACGGTCTCTCGTCTTCAACATCTTCACATCCACACAATCATAGTTGCCAACTTCGTCTCTCCTAGCATCCCCACTTCTACCGTAAGTTTCTTGGAACCACCCATCCGTCATTATCATCACTGTAGTACAGTACCGGTCGTATCAATACTCATCATCACAGCATCAACGTTTGGCTCTCTTTCATATCACCTACAGTCATCTCACCATCACCAGTCTTCATCTCTACTCTCATTATCGACGCCGCTGTTGTCATATACTCCCCCTCCCCGGATACCAGTACCTATTATTAATCGAACCGAACTTCAGTCTGCCCGGCGACTGCATGATAAACAAACGGTACTTTGTTTGTAAACAGGCGCGGCGCAGCAATAGCTAGCCATGCCGATGCAGCGAACACCAACAAAGAGGTGCAACGTGACGTGCCTGCGTACGTGCATGTGCGACGGGAGGGCCGGATGGACGCATTGCTGGGTCCAACCAACGATGCGGGCGGTCCGGCCCACCGTCCAAAGGAGGGATGCGGAAAGCGCGTTGCATCAAGTCCTGTGGAAGACACTCGCAGCAAAGATATACGTATATCACAGGCAGTGGCTCACTCATCGACCGTGGGAGTCACCAAGCGAGCCTACCGAGGACGGCGGTGACGGTGAAGACGTTCCGGGACGACTCGGAGTTTATCACGGTGACCCGGTCTAGGCGAGCTCGTGCGCCAAAGGTGGTAGTAGAAAAGAAAGGGGGAGTAATATTTTCAACGGACGACAACTCCTTGGAGCTACATTTCAACGATGTATGTGACTTTATCGCTAAGCATGTCAAAGGAAAGATGGAAGAACCGCGTTTTACAAAAAACAGAGAGCTCCTAATCGTGGTTGAGGCTGAAGAAGATAGAGCCACGCTACTATCGCTTCAGGAGTTAGCCAACGTGAAGGTATCCGCGAGGATCAGTGGAGTCCGATCCACAGTGAAGGGTAAAATCTCCGGAGTGCATCCCTCAATATCGGAAGCTACAATCTGGCTGCTCTACAGCCTTGTGGGGTTTCCGAAGCATATACGGTGAAAACTAAAGACCCGAAGACGAATATAGTATCGACCTCCGAGCAGGTTATTTTGACATTCGCGGGCGAAAATTTTCCAGCTGAAGTTCGGTTAGGGTTGAAACGGCACGGAGTCGTCTTATATCGGAAACCCATGCAAGTTTTAAGTGTTACAGCATGGATCATTTTGCAGCCAACTGTAAGCTTCTTAATCCGAGATGCAGAAAGTGTGGCTCTACGGAGCACCTGAGAAAGATTGCAAACCCCAGGCTCGGTGCAGCTTGTGTTTTGGAACACGAAGCCACCTGGGGCTCATGTCCACATAGACTAAAGCGCATGGAATTATTACAAAAATCGTCTCAAAATAGCATTGGGAAGCGCTTGGATGCCCCGTTAGTACCACTATGTACACCTGTGGGCCTTATACAGGCATCTGATAACTTCTCAAGGCGCACTTGGTACTCGGTAGTAAAAAATGGGATCAAAGTCAACGAGGCGACATCCAAACCTCAAAGACCCGAACCACCGAAGGATCCAGCACTAACAAGTGCCCACCTGCGACCGTCGAAAATAATTTGAGTGAGTAGCACGCGCCGCTGCTGAAAGTAGAGGATATAGTGCAACAAGTGATTTCAAAGATTATGCCGATGTTGCAAGATATCATCGCGCAAACAGTGGCTAGGACCATTCAGGAAGTTATCCCGAGCATTCTGGGAGGGCTGATGGGCGCCCCGTCAGCCGCCTCGCCTTTACTGCAACCCACGACCAATGACGCTGATAGCGCCAGACCTACACGACAGGACAGAAGCGCAGATCGTGCAACGACATCTTCCTCATGCTTCAAGTCGACCTGGCATCTGAAGACAACGGTGAACAGGCCCCTTGCGTACGAGAACCGGCAGAACCAGCAAAATCCAGTAGTGGGTGCGCGTATTCAGATAGTAACGTGGAACTGCGAGGGGAGGGGGGTGTTAGATCTGCTAGGGGACGACGCATACAGAGGGATAGACATTCTTATTTTGACGGAGACCTGGGCGCGAGAGCAGTTTGATATACGGGGATTCTATGGGTACCATGCACTGGCGTCTTGTATAGACGGTCCGGGTAGGCCAAGCGGGGAAGTATTAGTTTTTGTTAGACCATTGGTAGGAGAAATGAACGTAAAAATAGTAGCAGAAAATCTGATTGCAGTAGCTTCACCCAAACTAGAAATAATGGCCACCTATGTGCAACCGACGGGGACGGAGTCAACGGAAACGATGATTGAGCGCCTCTTGCTGGGTATAGAAGCGTTACCGAGAAAGGCTCCAATAATTATAGGAGGGGACTTTAATGCAAGATTAGACAGAATTGATTCGGAAAGAACGGTAGCCTTGCTAGACGTACTGGATGAAATCGGCTGCTGGGTAGTCAACAGCGCGAATGGGTTTACATATGAATGCCACTCTGGTTCGTCAGTCATTGACCTGTTTGCAACAGATATGGATAGAAGGGACATAACGTTTGCAGGAGAAAACAATATATTACAGGAAGGGGCGGGACTTAGAAAGCATATACCGATGGGCATCTGGGTGAAAATTAAGGGGACTGTTCAAGAACGGGGAAGGGGGAAAGCTCAGGAAGAAGGCTTAATGTTAATACTCTATTACAGGGGCTTAACAAAGTATTTCCGGTGCCAGAGGCGATACACATAGATTGTTACGAACGCAGCCTGGTAGGGTTATTAAATTCTGCGATAATACCGATGTAGAAGAGAGGCGAAAGACCTTGGTTTAGTGAGCGGTGTAGGATGGCCAAGCAGGCCAATAGGTTGACGCGGGAATACGTTAAAATTCGTTCCGGTTATGCGGCCGTTGGCCTCGTTGGTTAAACGGTTGGTTAAGGCATCTTATAGAGAAGAAAAGCAAAGGTACTGGGAAAAGAAAGAATGGGCAGCAATAAGGGAGGCTGAAGTACGGCCATATGCATGGCTGAGGCGAAAGGGGAGAAGGCAATGTTCAGTAGAGACGGGCAGGCTAGTCGAACATTTTGGGAGGATTTTGGCCGGCTCGGATACAACCCCGAAAACGGTGGTAGAATATGAAGGCCCCTGGGATCAAACGACAAAGGAAGCTAGGGTTTGGATAGTGAGGGCAATCACTCTTAGGGAAGTAATGGAAACAATCGACAGAACACCACGGGGGAAAACGCACGGAAATGATTTGATAAGGAATGAACACATAAAAGATACCTTAGTTCTCGCGCCATGCTGGCAAGCTCTCTCTCTCTCTCTCTCTATATATATATATATATATATACAGGTAGTTCTACAAGTTCTTAAAATGAGCTTTTCAGAATTCGAATTTTTTTCGCGCTTTCACCGCTATTGGAAACGGCAACTTTTCGAATGCTAGCAGTCAAAATATTATGGTGATTGGCCGTTGCGATTTCGTTTGATCGCTTCCCGTGCAACGTATCGGCGTGATTTTGAAAAATTGAGAAAAAAAGAGTTTCGAGTGGTTATCAAGCGTTTTTATTTCAAAAGTTGGAATGCGACCCAAGTGAAAACTGAGTTAGACGAGACGTACAGTGACTCTGCGCCATGTTTTGCCACTGTTTCCAACTGGATTAATGAGTTAAAAAGAGGTCGCAGGAGCACCGAGGATGAACTACGTTCAGGACGCCCAAAAACGGCAACTGATGAGGAAAACGTGGAAAAAGTGCGGAAAATCGTTGCCGCAGATAAGCGAGTGAACATTAAGGAGATATCGGAGGCCTTGGGGATCAGTTTGGGTAGTGTGCATTTCATCCTGCACGAGAACTTGAAGATGAAAAAACTCAGAGCAAAATGAGTGCCGCATTTGCTCAACCAAAGCCAAACAGACGCGCGTGTTTCCGCTTCACAGCGAAATTTGGCCAAGATGTCGAAAAATCCGTCGGATTTTTGGCGCAGATTCGTGACCGTCGATGAAAGCTGGGTCCATCACTACACTTCCGAGACCTAAGAAGCATCTCGCCAATCGTGTGCACCTGGTGAAGGACCTCCGAAGAGGGTGCGGACAACGGCATCGGCTGGAAAGATGATGGCTACGGTTTTTTGGGACCAACGTGGAATAATTCTGGTCGACTACCTTGAGAGCGGTAAAACGATCACGGGAGAATATTATGCAAGACTGTTGGACTGCCTGAAGCAAGAACTCATCGTGAAACGGCCCGCTTTGCAGAAGAAGGTTGTCCTGTTTCACCAGGACAATGCTCCCGCACACAAGTCGCGGCAAGCAACGGCAAAACTGGCCTAACTGAGGTTCGAACTTATTGAACAACCTTCCTATTCTCCAGACCTGGCCCCCTCTGATTATTTCCTCTTCAGACATTTGAAGAATCGTCGCGGTGGAAAGCGTTTTTCCAGTAATGAAGAGGTTACAACTGCTGTCAATGCCTATTTTCAGCCTAAAGACGCAGAATTTTACTCAAGAGGTATAAATGCTCTGAAATCTCGGTGGGAAAAGTGTATTGAGCTTCTCGAGGAGTATATCAAATAAGAAAAAATTAAAAACAAGATTTGAAAAATTCTTGGTTTTCATTTTAAAAACTTGTGGAACTACCTGTATATATATATATATATATCTATACAAGGTGCGCACGGTGCTGACTCAGCAGAACATTTCGAATAAAGAAGAAAGAGCAAAACGAATGCAATGTTATATGCGGGTCGAGGCTGAGTTCCCGAGAGGCTTCAATAGGCAGTTCGACAGAAATGCTAAGAGCCCAGCCATGTAACCTGACGACAACACAATCAACGCAGTATCGATTCCCAACCTCCACCTTAAATGAATGTTGCTTATTAACACTCCAAAATATCATCTACATAATACATGAAATAATATATTTTGATAATACAATTAAGGTAAGACAAGGGTGGATGTTTAAACGTTGTATATAAAAGAAATGCTTTTGAGAATGACGTTTCCTTATCTTAGTTCGCTGAGACACTCAACATGTATTTTTTGCAGCTTAAAACAGTTCGATTGAGGAATGATATTAGTTATTGAGTTATTGATAAATAGGTCAACAATTAAATTATATCTAGACATTTATATCTAGTCGAACAAATAAACTGTCACTGTATTATTCTGCATACTTCAAGCCTAGGATACGCAATAGTATTTAAAGTTCGGTATAGAACATATCTTTCAGTATACAGTACTGCCACAAAGCGAGAGCTAACACGTAGCGGCGAAACGCATCCGGTGCATCTGCCTATTTTAACAGCTAACTTAGTCAAGTCAGTCAAGTCAAGTCAAAAGCACCTTTATTCAAGGGTCATATATGCCTAAGTATACATTGTTTTTAACAAAATATTTAACCTCTGAATATAATTAGAACATACATCAGGTCTGTCGACTTCGCAGACTTCGTGGAACTCTCCACGAGAATGTGTTGTTTATCTTCACTGAGCGCACAACTTCCAGTGATCTAACATTCACACCACTTCGCAGTCCATTATTTATATGTTTAAACATGGTCTGGTCAGTCCCGAGACAACACAATTTTTTATAAAGCGATAGATCACCTCGTCCGTGTAGTGTACGTATTGGCACAAGAGATACGCTTTCACGAGGAATATTACATCTTTTCGATATCCGTCTGATAAATTTGGCCTGTACCCTCTCAATGGCATTTATATCTTTTGCCAAATAAGGAGCCCAAACCTGGCTGCAGTAGAGGAATTTGGGTAATACTAGACTTCTGTACAAAGTCACATAGAAATCAGGATTTTTTAAAATGAAGCATCTAAATATGGTATTACATAGTTGTGAAGCAGAAGCAACGGTGGCAGTAATATGTTGAGAGAAGTCTAATTTGGGGGTTACAATCACACCAAGATCACGAAAAGATTTAACTACTGGTATTGCATCGTTAGCGAGTGTATACAGTGGCGAACTGCCATCTGACGACACCACGGCACATTTAGGCACAGATATTTGCATCCTATTCTCACAACACCAGTTTTCAATATTATTAATTGCTAGTTGAATAATACTTGTGGAATTGTCGACTGCTGAGTATATTTTTAAATCGTCCGCAAATAAGAGATAAGTGACACCTTCTGGAATCACTGTTGGGAGATCGAGGGCGTATATTCTGAAGAGCAGGGGCCCAATGCACGATCCTTGCGGCACCCCTGAGGTGCAGGGGAGGGGGTCACTTTCTACGTTACCAACTTTGACGGTAAAATTTCGCCCAGTAAGGTATGCTGACACCCATCGACAAGTTGTGGAGTCAAGGTCAATACTTTCTAATTTTTTGTAACATAAGTTTGTGATTCACTTTATCAAATGCCTTTGAAAAATCAAAATATATGCAATGAAATGTTCTACGATTATTTATGTGTAGACTCCAATCGTGGACCATGGATATAAGTTGTGTCCCTGTAGAACGGCCCCTGGCAAAGCCATGCTGATTGGCGTCAACCAATTTGTTACGCACTAAAAATTTTCAATATAATCAACGATTAACTTCTCCATTAAAATACACGCAATGGACAGTTGAGCCACCGGCCGGTAGTTAGGGGTTAAGTTCTTAGTGATCTAAGAAAGAGTTTTTGGACACTCTCATTTACCCCCAAAATAAGAGAAATAAAGCTAACCCGACAAATTATTCCTTCTTCCTTTTCCATGTACTAAACTAGCTATCAGCCGCTTGAGCTGTAATGTATCGCTTAATGTATTGTCGTTCTGTGTCAGCTTGCTGTCAGCTTAAATACTAGTAGCACGAGCTAACGAAGTGGTTGAGGCCGACAACCAAACCCATCGTTTAAGCCAATAACGTCAACCACTATAGTCGTTTGCTGTAACACAAAAACGGATGTCTGAATGAAATCACAATTGTGTGATTACCACATCTACGTAGTCTACGCATCGTTAGGCTCAAACGTGTCGGCGACCCCACAAATGACCTTATTTTTTGTATTAGCGTCACACTCACGAGGTGTACAACATCGGCATTAAGAATACCTGCACTCCCTATATGGCCACTAAACTTGTATCGGTTGTCTCTCAAGCTACGAACATTTAGTTAATTATTCTTCAAATAATTTAAGCTTTCCCTGTAGAAGGGTGCAGGTAGTTGGAACAGCCAATTCCCGCTCAAATGAAGTAAGTAGATAGACGCAACTTGCTTTTAGAGATAGGTTCCGTATTTCGTATGTCTTAGAAATTGTTTGCATTCTTACAGGTTTCTTGCGGCACCGCACTGTATGATGTGGCATATTTCGAACGATTAGACGCAGATGTAAAGGAACCGTTAGAGTGTAAGGCACAACAAATCCTATCTCCTCTGGCAGAGAGATGGTGCTCGTCAAAAAAGAAAAGTTAAGCTAGTAGGAGTCTCATAAATGGGCATTTTGTTGGCTTTACACGGCGTGCGCCTTGCTTGAATGTCGAATGCCATTGCTTTGATTGGCACAAGTCAAAATAATGACGGCATGGTCTGGTGAGCTATTGTGCTATATTTTCCTCGCTTTTGGTAAGTTCGAACCGGGTGAGGGGTTGTGTTTCTTCTGGTTGAATACATGTGAGGAGTGTATGTATAACACACATCCACATAAAATGCAACATTTCCGAGGAAAATTATTTCGGCGGAAGCTCCAAAGACGTCGAACTATGGATATAACTATTAGACTCTAAAATAGATAGCCTCAAAAATTCTATATAGACAAAATCCGAACAACCGAAATTCCGGGGGTTACAAACGCCAGGGGAATTCGACCGTGGTTAGTTACAAATAATTTAATAGATTATTCTATTTTGTTACGAGCTGACTGCATTGTGACGCACGACTATAAATTTATATATATATATATATATATATGACCTCCCAAAAAGATTTCGAGGGCGATGTAAGGAATTCCCAATTGAACATGGACCTCGAGAATTCTTGTTTTGGAGTGGGAGTGATTTTAATAAAATTGCCCAGAAGATGCGACATGGTCCAGACGAATTCTGGAAGACCTTGTGTTATTGTATAACAACGATGACCGGACCGCATTTTCTATCTATTTGGGCATATGCAAAGATACCTATAGTTTCCGAATGGAGTGTGGATAGCATTTGCCAAAATCTCCAACAGCTCCTTATTGCAAAAAGAGCTGTTGTTGCTCTTGAGTCTTCTTGTATGTTCCTGCCGTTGTTTTCAGCACCACTCAATATTTCAGTCCAAGGGTTTATAGCGTCTAATATAGGAATTATTTATCTCCCAACTTCATCGACGAACTCAACACCACGAGGCCTGCTCATTTCTAGCACGCCGTCGTACGCTAGGTCCGACAGCGTAGGTCCTAGCACGGAACCTTGTGGTACACCTGCGGTCATCGCGTACTCCCTGCCGTCGTAACTCACACTTCGTTTGGTCCAGATACGACGCTATCAGATGCCGAGAAGAAAGAAGCACCAGCGTACACTTACAAACAACTATCATCGACGTATTGCCGGAACATCAGCAGCGTACCAGCTTGGGTGATTAAGTAAGCAGGCTTTGTCAACGGCGTAAAATATTTCACTAAGTACGGTCCTTATGATATAATGGCACACAGGTTAGGATCTTCTTTTGCCACAAATGCACAACTGACCATTATTTATCTTCCGTTCTTGTACTCGCATCATTCAGACAACAATACTAAGACAGTAGTATTAACACAAACATAGTTCATAATAAATATGACAATGGTAACATACATTGAATAATAATCATAATATTGATACTAAAATTACATCTCAACACTTCTTTCTATATACTCAGCGTGTCTTTTCAGACTTCATGGTTGCGTGGTTCTTCATAAGAAAGCATTATGAACTTTGCTCGGACGCACATACAAATATACATTGTATGTTGGACATGTTATGCTTTACATGTTCTAATATGTTATGCAGAAAGAGAAGTATATGATTTAACTGTACACGTTCGGGATTTGCAATATGATGTCTGCTTTTAATAAGTTCCCAGCTTGGGATAGCTAAGATAATCTCTATGAGGTTTCACTGTGCTGGCAAAAGCAAGCATCTACGCTTAACAAAAAAGGGATAAGACGTGAAATGTACGTATGCAAGTTGCCCAAAATCTTGACGTCGAGGGAAACCCATAAACAGATTTTAGTGGGATTTTAACCCTGAACATGTAACACAAGATCTTGAGCGGAAAACTTCTTCTTCCCTGAGATCTTGATGATCGTGACCGAGCATTCGGGTGGTAAGCACTTATTTAATTTATTTAATAGGAGTTTATGACTAGCAGTCTACATACGTACAATTATATATATATATATATATATATATATATATATATATAGCTTATTACGCCGTTCATCGAGGACATGGTAAACCGCATTTAACTTTCAACCACCGCGTCACTGCGAGAGTTCCGTAGGCACTTCGAACAGAAAATGAGGGAAGTGCCAGAAGCATTCTACAAAACACCAGCAATGTTGGACAATACATGGATGGAACCGCTCTTCGAGCAACGACACGTTCTCACCCGCTACTCCGTCCATGGGTTCCACTACAAACTGTGCTACCGCACTGGGTTCCATAACCCTTCCGATGAGTGTTGCTGCAAATTTTGCGGCCTTGTCTGCACCAAATATCATCATGAAACATGTCGCTCAGCTCCAGCTATCTGGGCGTTAGGTCGCTGACATCTTCCTAAGATGCATATACAACATATTCTATATATGTCCAAGATTAACGGCAACGAATGCTGTTTTCGAGATTTAATGAATACATGTAATGTAATCAACAATACCGAAATGTGATGTAATAATAAATAATAAAAGTTTATTTTCCGTATAATACATTAGGTATATGTTACACACATCACAATGGACCAGCTAAGTCAATGCGCCTAGTAGGCGCGCACTATGTATTTATATATATATATATATATATATATATTTAGTTTTTTATTTACAGCTTACGATGGCGGTGAAGAATCGTGCGTTTGTCGATGGTCGTGGTCAGCCATGTTTATAGCACGAAATCAGTGTTGCCCCAGCAGAATCAGTGTCTGCACCGAAGTTCATTCGCAAGTTGTTCTTTCTCCTCAGTATCGTTTATCGTTAGCCAGCCAGCTAGCGTCTTGCCTAGCTTTCTAGCTAGAATCTTTGTTTTAAATTAGGTGTTGTTGCTATTACTGTTTAATGAATCTTCGTTTTAAATTTGATGTTGTTGTTGTCGACATCTCTTTTTAGTGTTGTGGTTGCCGAGCATTTTTGAGAAGAATATCATAGAAGTGGCTGATACCGGTTTCGCGTCCATTCACTAGTAGTGTTTGTCGGTAACGCTGCTCCTGCGTGCGTGCGAAGCTAGTCAGTCTGCAGAGCGGTGCAGCACGTCACTAGGAAGAGATAAATAGATAGATACCTGTATCGTCGTCGTCGTTTGCTGTCAAGAGATCTTCTATTATCCCAGCCATACCTGTGTACGGCGGCTATGTTGTACGTTGCGTTCGTGCAGTCGTGCAGAGTGCATGCTGTGGCACTACGACAGGCCTGCCACACAGGGTCACAGAGGAGGACCTCGTTCGACACCATTGCGCACCAATGCGCAACGAACAAAGTGTTGTGTGTCAACGTAGCGAAAATTCAGCGGCCGACAACACATCGATATCGCTGCTCGTACTCTTCTGCGTCTAACTGCGTCCGGTTCACTTCTGCGTTCGTTCGTCCGTCCGTCCGGCGTCTTCTTCGACCAACCAGCACGCCGACGCGGCTTTGCGCTTGTTCGCTGCATGTCGTTACTAACCTCCCAAAATGTTTTTTGGCACCCCACGACCCCACGACCAATCATCATCCATCAAAGACTCGTTAGGGGCTAGACGGGTCTTCAGCGGCAGCAGCAGCAGACAATGAACAGCGGAGATTGTTGGGTGGCAGTTGTTAAGTGGCGGCGACAGCAGCAGCAGCAGGGCAGCGCATAGAGGGTCCACCGCGTTTGGCATTTTAATTGCGCCATGACGACCGACTGGCCCGTTGGCACGTATGCACGCTCGCATCCATGCATGTGTGCTTGCTTGCATACGTAAGCGCGTACACCGCTCAATGCATTCGAATAAAGTCTTCGACCGAGCGGGGAATGAGACGCTCGTAGTTTCGGTGGTGCGACTTCACCTTGCGGGCAGCGAGGCACTTGAGCGTGAGGCGGCACTTCAGCGACCTCAATTCAGCACCGCGGGTTGCGTCGAGCATGTGGTACGGGCGTTTGCCCTCCTTGTTTGTCCGATCGATGTGCGCGCCCGCGTCAAGCAGCATCCGAACAATCTGTTCGCGATAGTTGTCGGGGAGCAGGGCGATGTGCAGCGGCGTCGAGCCGTTCTCGTTGACGGCCTCGACTTGGGCGCCGACCCGCAACAGCAGCCGCGTCGTCGCCGGATCGGGAAATATCCGGCCGTAGAATACCAAGTAGCGGTTGCGCCGTTTCCTCACTTTTCCGACGGCCATATGCAGCAGCGTGTTGCCGTTTGTCATGATCGGATTCACGGCGACGAGCTTGCGCGCCATCCAGTCGAGCTGCAGGGTGCTCTCGGCCGACTTGGGCAGGATTTCGGCCAGGTGCAGCAGGTGGATGACGACGGACAGCACGTCGTCCCAGTCGTCCTGCTGTTCGCGGAAGAAGGGCCGTTGCTCAAGCTGCTGCATGACGGCCGGCGACCAGACGGTGAGCTTCTCGAGCAGGAACATGACGTCGCTCAGCCTGACGGGCGCATTGAACAGACCCTGCGAGTGTTCTTCGTGCGCGTCAAACATGATCCTGAAGAGCAACTTAAGTACAATGTACATTTCGTTCAGCACGGTGTCCATGCTCAGCAGAATCTCGAGGCCGTACTTCGACAGGTCGATGCAGCGCTGGTGCTGCTTGCGGTTGAAGTACAGCCTGCTGCGTTCCAGCACCCAACGGATCGAGTTCTTGTGGCTCGAGCCGAGCATGCGTTCGCTGACGATCAGACCCTGCAGGCACATCTCGTCATTGTCGTGCGCGAGTGCGTTGACGTCGTCGAGCGTGCAGAACGGCACGCGGTTGAGGAACACGTCCCTCGGTGGCTCGGTGATTTTCTTCTCGATCTTGTGCAGCTCGCGGTGGGTGACGGCGAGCCGCCAGTACTTCAGCGCCATCTCCCGGTTGTCGACCTCGAAGAGGTAGCTGGCGCCGAGCAGTTCAAGCGCGTCGGCCACCCGCTCGGGCGGGTAGTTCATGGTCCGGATGAGGTACATGACGCTGTCGCAGCGCGTTATACACGCCGTCTGCAGGACGTCGTCGCCCTGCACGCTGCGCGCCAGGTGGTCGGCGCCGTTCTTCAGCAGCAGTTCCGTCGTCTTGCACTGATTTTCCTGCACGGCGTAGTGAAGCGCCGTCTTGAGCTCCAAGTCACGCGCGTTGATGTCGACGCCCTGCTCGAGCAGGAACGCGCACAGCTCCGTCGACCGCACCGACTTGATGAGGCAGGTGCTGCCTTCGTGGTCGGGCCGGTTGACGTCGGCGCCCTGGCCGATGAGAAACTTCACCACGTCGATGTTGTTGTTGTAGCACGCCGCATGGACGGGCGTCACGCCGGTGACCGACATCTTGTTGACGTCGGCGCCGTGTGTGACGAGCACGCGGCACACCTCGATCCTACCGCGGAGGGCCGCACCCCACAGCGGCGTGCCGTAGTGTCTCATCCGGGAGCTAAAGAAAGACATCCACCCGAAGTCGCTGATCTGGTCCGAGTTGGCGCCACACGTCTCGAGCAGGTAGCGCACGATCTCGACGGCGCCCTGCAGGGCGGCCTTGAACAGAGGCGTAAAGCCATCGTACGTCCGGTTCACGAGCTGGCTGCGTTCCTCCGGCGACAGGAGCTCGAGCTCGTAGCACAGCGCTGCGCTGAGCCGTGTGCTCGTACTGGCCAGCCTAATCTCCCGGATGAGGCCATCGTACGGCATCTGCATGGTTGGTGATCGATGATGATGATGGTCAAGATGGTGGTGGTGGTGGCAGGTGAAGAATTGGATGTAACTAGGATAGTGGAAGATGGAATGGTGGTGGCAGCAACTGAACAAGAGCACCGGCGACGACTCCCACCACCACCAGCTCCACCACAACTTGACGAGCGGATGGGTCGGCGGATCAAGTCGTGGCAAAACAAGTTCGTAGTCGAATCGTTGGTATGACCCACCGAGAACGCCTCAGAGCCAGTGGTGGCCCGATCACCGCCTACTCGTCGTCTACCTCATAGGCAGCCACCTCAAGACGAAACCTATCTATCGTTGGTCAACGAGATCGTTGTCACGCCAAGCCAATAAGGTGATCATCACCGTCGCCTGTCCGTCCCCCGTACTCGTCTACAAAGTAGTCTGCCTGTAGAGACACAACAGCTAACACCATAGAATCAGCAGCAACAGCAGCAGCAAAGTCACAGTCAGCACCAATAATAGTAATGATAGTTCTCTCGTTGCAGTTCCAATAGCCAATTTCTATAGATACTAATCGATAGAAAATATATACATATATATTTATATATATATATATATATATATATATATATATACAGGTAGTTCAATAAGTTCTTAGAATGAGCTTTTTAGAATTCGAATTTTGGCGCGCTTCCACCGCCATTAGGAACTGCAACTTTTCGACTGCCAGCAGTCAAAATATTATGGTGATTGGCCGTTGCGATTTCGTTTGATCGCTTTTCCCGTGCAACGTATCGGCGTGATTTTGAAAAATAGAGAAAAAAGAGTTTCGAGTGGTTATCAAGCATTTTATTTCAAAGGTTGGAATGCGACCCAAGTGAAAACTGAGTTAGACGAGGTGTACGGTGACTCTGCGCCATGTTTTGCCACTGTTTCCAACTGGATTAATGAGTTAAAAAGAGGTCGCAGGAGCACCGGGATGAACTACGTTCAAAACGCCCAAAAACGGCAACTGATTAGGAAAACGTGGAAAAGGTGCGGAAAATCGTTGCCGCAGATAAGCGAGTGAACATTAGGGAGATAGCGGAGGCCTTGGGGATCAGTTTGGGTAGTGTGCATTTCATCCTGCACGAAAACTTGAAGATGAAAGAGCTCAGAGAAAAATGGCTGCCGCATTTGCTCAACCAAGGCCAAAAAAACGCGCCTGTTTTCGCTTCACAGCGAAATTTGGCCAAGATGTCGAACAATCCGTCGGATTTTTGGCGCAGATTCATGACCGTCGATGAAAGCTGGGTCCATCACTACACTTTCGAGACCCAAGAAGCATCTTGCCAATGGTGTGCACCTGATGAAGGACCTCCGAAGAGGGTACGGACAACGGCATTGACCGGAAAGGTGATGGCTACAGTTTTTTAAGACCAACGTAGAATAATGCTGGTCGACTACCTTGAGAGCGGTAAAACGATCACAGGAGAATATTAGGCAAGACTGTTAGACTGCCTTTAGCAAGAACTCATCGTGAAACGGCCCGCTTTGCAGAAGAAGGTTGTCCTGTTTCACCAGGACAATGCTCCTGCACTCAAGTCCCGGCAAGCATCGGCAAAACTGGCCCAACTGAGGTTCGAACTTATTGAACAACCTTCCTGTTCTCCAGACCTGGCCCCCTCTGATTATTTCCTCTTCGGACATTTGAAGAATAGTCTCGGTGGAAAGCGTTTTTCCAGCAATGAAGAGGTTAAGGCTGCTGTCAATGCCTATTTTCAGTCTAAAGACGCGGAATTCTACTTAAGAGGTATAAAAGCTCTGAAATCTTGGTGGGAAAAGTGTATTGAGCATCTCGGGGAGTATATCGAATAAGATAAATTTAAAAACATGATTTGGAAAATTTTTGGTTTTCATTCTAAGAACTTATTGAACTACCTGTATATATATATGAATATATATATGAATATATATATATATATATATATATATATATATACATATATGTATTATATATATATATATATAATATATGTATATATATATATATATATCTATATATATATATATATTTATATGACCTCCTCATCCTCCTCCACCGTTGACTGATTCCTTAACTAGCTAACTAATTCACTGCTAATCGTGTGGTGTGATACAGACTGGTTGGTTAGTAGCTTAACTGATTGGTTGGTCGGTGGCTGTTGTTGACTACCGGTGTGGCGACGGTGGGCAGAGCCAAGCACCACTGGTAGAAGAACCACGTGCACGAACTTAGGAACTTGCAGATGCTGCTGCTGCTGTGCTGTTGCTGATGTTCTGCAGCCGATCGCGCCTTCGAGCTGAATTTCCATAACAACAACAACAAAAAACACGAACACTTTAGATCGTCTCTCTGCTGCCGGTTTGTCTGTCGTTGACGCTCGACGACTACTCGTTAACCACTACGAACTGGCGGTCATTTCCTAGGCACTGTTGTTGTTGCTTGCTGTTGTATTGTATAGTTGTTATCGATGCCGAAGCACCCTAGCAGTCGGTAGCAGTCGCCAGAAACCCCACAACAACAGCAGCGCCACCACCGTCACCACCAGCCACCACAACGATTGCTGGCAATTGACTCGTGGCTCACGTGACTCATTCTGCACACCGCGATACGTACGGTGAATGATGCATCGGCTCTCGCTATAGCCTCGGTGGAGATGCACGTGCACAACCTGCACGTGCACAAGCTGACTTCGTAGACGAGGCGGCCAGACGCCGACGATGGCACGTAGAATTCCCGGGTTCAAGTCACGCGCGTGTCGCTTGATTTTTTAAGAAAGCAGCGTTCGTTTAGGAGCGCGGGCATAGACAGCATCGGTTGCCTGCGGCAATACCTATGGACATGGCGCCAAATAGAGGATGCCACCACGTCAGTAGCGAAAACGCGGGAAGTGCGCACCAAATGCGCGGGCAATCTATGATATAAAAAAAGGATATGCAAATAATTGAGTCAATTCGGTCGGTTGGTGCGAGCCAGGCGTGTGTTGTTTGAGCGAGAGAATGGCAAATTCGTAACGGTCGCCAGCCGGTCATGGGGGTGGTGGACACTACAATTTTCAATAATTTGTAAATTGTTTAAATTGTATTCGATGTCAGGAGATAATGGTTTTAAAATCAATAAATATAGATAGATACATAATGTATGACATCACGGCGTATTGTCACCCAACAACACGGCTTTCGCAGGACCCATTCCACAATCGACTCTATCGAAGAAATCATATCATCGAGAGTTAGGCGAAAGACCATGGTGTCACTTCGAAACGCGCAAATACGTGCTCTTGGTATCTACTTGACGTTAGAAACGCTTTCAACAGCGCAAGCTAGGCAGAGATTCGCTGCTGCGTCGCTTACTCACTCACCACGGCGCCTTTAACATGTCCGCGGGGCTCCCCCAGGGATCCATACTGGGACCAACATTATAGAACCTGGCGTTCGATGCCGTACTGCGCCTGCCAGACCTCCCCCCCGGGGCAGAAGTGACGGCCTATGATGCGGATGATCTAGCATTGACAACAGTGTCCCGCCGCGAGCCTATCCTTGAAATCATTGCGAATGACGACTTTATGAACGACAACAGAAGGATGGAAGATGGTCACAGCGAAAAGTCGACGTGCGGCGCACAAGAGGCAGGGGAAAGGCGAAGAGCAGCAGAACTATATATATATATATATATATATATATATAAATATATATAAACATTGCACCAAAACAACAACAATAGAAGACGAATCAAAATTGAGGAGGAAGGAGACGAATAAGAAAAAAAAAAGTCTAATTCAAACGGCGCCGCAGCAGCTACAGATATTGGAGAATGAACCGCCCAAAGGCGTTTTAGTCGTTGGCAGCTCGAACGTAAAGCGCGTTAAGACATTTGTGATGAACGCTATCGGGAATGACAAACGTTGCAACAGTAATAGTCATGGAGGGGCGGCTATGCGCACTACAGTTGAATGTAATGCTTTAGGTAAATAGCGCCGTGATACCCGCCACTATTATCTAGTCTTACACAGATTGACACTAAGACTGGAATGAACCTTTTCAAGATTAAAATAGCTCCAATTATAACTTACTGCCTTCGGGCCATTGCACCAAACAACTGACCTTAGACAACATGAAAGAGATAGATAAAATAAAAGCTAATTTTGTGAAGTATATGCTAGGACTGCCGCGAAACGCTTCAACAACGTTGGCGCTGGAACTATGCCAGGAGCGAACCTTTGTGGAAGACCTTATCCTGGACAAATACGATTTCAGCGCGCTGATCGTAGAGCAATATCGAGCTTATAGAGAAAGCGTAATTTGAACTTTGCCATACATATTTTCACCGACGGTCCCGCATTCACGACAGACCGTTGGAGGCGGGGAATGCAAGCAAACAGACGCATACTCTGTAGATTTACCTGGCATGACTACCACCAATATATATGCCTTAAAGGGTACTGTTTTGAAATTGAAGACTCTGGATGTAAACATTGTGGCACATGTAATATTGACCGATACCACATACTGCAATGCAAGGAAATAGAAGCTGGTTCAATGCATGCAGTAGTGAAAGATGTTATTAGCCGATATGCATTTTAGGTAGCATCTACCAATTTCTGGTGAAATAAACTTGTATATAATCTAGTCATTCTCTCCATTCAGGATTAAATGATGTGAAAAATAGTGCTGCACGTAAAGATTGCTCAATGTTTGAAGTATGGTTCGAGATTGAGTGCGCGCTCATTGATCTTGTCAGTTTTGTTTATAAAAAATAATATTCGACTAACTGTGTGCTCCATTCCCATTGCAGTGGGATATGAAAAGAAGTGTAGGTATATTAACCAACAATTTAGATGTAACTTTAACATGAGTACCATTGTTTTGTTAAATATTTTAGTTACATTCAAAAGAAAGCCAAAAATATGCATATTGATGGAGTGCATTTTGCAATTTATGGTGCTCGGTTGGTTGCTCAGCATTTCTCTCGTGAGATAGCAAACCACCTGGACATAGCTGTCCAGTCTGATCTTGTACAGCCATCATATAAACACAGTCGTAGAATGGCGGAACGAAGTTCTTATTTTCGGGACAACATAATGGATTCACAAAAACTGAAAACAACGTTCCATTTTAATCATCGATTAGAAACCATCCAATCTCCCCGCTCCCGAACCCCCTCGCCTACAATTGGCACCACTTCCCCCTCTACCGCCGAAACTAATCGCCCCATTCAATCCAGCAGTTCCACCTCCCCCACACCTCCCGTGGCTACCTGCGCTCTAAAATGTCTATACTTCAATGCACGCTCGATTGGAAAGGATGATCGCGTTCAGTTGCTCAATTCATATACCGCCTTACATAATATTGATTCAATTATTATAACTGAAACATGGTTAGGTGTAGGCGGAAGACATGTTACAAATAGTGAATTAAGCTGTGATAATAAGTATTCAGTGCTCCGATGTGATCGCGGCTCTCGAGGAGGTGGGGTTTGTATATTAGTTAGAAAAACTCTTAAGTTCTGTGAGGTCAAGTTAGATGATGATATTGAAGCATTAGCGCTGGACTTGTTTTCAAAATCGTGTTCAGTCAGGATGCCTTGTTTTTATGCCACAAATGCTGGATCGCTGCCGGAGCGCAAGAATCGCATACAAAGAATATGTGATTCTTTTGAAAATATATGTGAAAGTGCTAATCCAATTCCAATTGTGGGCGATTTTGACCTTACAATAATTGACTGGCAAAATGTGTCTCTTTTAGATTCCCAAACCATGTAGACTATTTTTATCAATGCTTGTATAACAAACGGCTTATATCAGTAAGTGACTGAAATTACGCGTCCACCAGTGGACGCAAGAGACTCAATCGACAATGCTGGGCCAGAATATAGTATAAACTTAAGTGATTTATTCATTCACATAAACAGTCATCTGTCGGAAGAAACAGGCTCAACTTTTAGTCATAACGAAAACCCCAAAGGAACATTGATTGATTTGGTTCTTACTACCGATCCAGGTATAATATAAAATATATCGGTTTTTAAATCCCCGATGCCCTCGGACCATAACGCAATTTCTTTTAATCTTTTATTTGATTCCGAATGTTAAGGAGGGAGGCTATCATTTCTTTAAGGGTGATTACGACCAAAGCATAGAAAGACTGACACTTGTACCATGGAGATTCTTAAACTGTGATACCGTAGATGACATGTACAACTGTTTTATTCATCAGATGCACGCTGTGATCGAGGAATTTATTCCCAAACGCACCGGGAAGTCTAAAAATAACACTAGACTTCGTGAGTATATCTCTAGTCTAGAATGACTTATTGAAAATGACGCGAGTCCGCGGTATGCGACCAAACTGCGTAAGGCACGCAGAAGGCTTCGGGTATTGGAAGAATCCAATCTCGATTTTAAAGATTCTAAGTCGTTTCTTAGGTATGTCAATAAGCGCTTAAAGGGCAAAGATGACACAACGGCACTAAAAACAAGCAATGGGGTTACTGATGACATCTCCAAAGCGGATGCCTTTAAAATGTATTTTCTTCCGTTTACAAGCAGGTCCAACGAAAGCACTTATTTTCTCCTCGCCAACGTCATCAAAGTGTCCGTATTTATTTGTATCGGAATATAATATCTTAAAGAAAATAAATCAACTCCCATATAAATGTAGCCTCACCCCAGACTGTATTCCTCCATTATTTTATAAAAATGTAACGCATGTTATAACGGAGTTACTCTCATTAATTTATTCTAGGTCCTACGAAGATGGTGTTGTGTTTGATTTTTTTAGACAATCCGTAATTACGCCTGTGCATAAAAAGGGATCCAAGTCGACCTGTAGTACAATCATCAATAGCGTGTATATTATTAGAAAAATTACTTGTAGATCATATATTTAATTTTATGCAGTCTGAGGGAGCGCTTGACGAGCAACAACATGGCTTTAGGGACTAAAGGCAAATCCACAGCAACGCAACTAGTCGAAATGATCCAAATTTGGGCCATTTATATTAACAAAAAGAAAGCATTTAATTGCATTTACTTGGATTTTTCTAAAGCATTTGATAGAGTAAACCATTTAAAACTTTTAAAGAAACTAATTGACCTAGATATAGACAAGCGCACTGTTTTATAGATATCAAGTTATCTAACAAATCGGTGGTTTTGTGTGCGGGTTAACAACAGTTTTAGTCAGTATGGGGTGTGTCCCTCAGGCGTGCCTCATGGATCATGTCTAGGCCCATTATTATTCTGTATATTCATCTTAGATCTTAAAAATGTTATACCCAAAATACTTAAGCACAAACTCTACGCAGATGATCTTAAACTTAATGGGCCATCCGGCACAAAGGTTAAGAGGGAGATATTACAGAGAACAATTGACTCTATCTCCGATTGGGGCGCCAAAAATGATATGATAATTTCGGTCCCTAAATGCGCCGTTGTGTGTCTGAAAGAGGTCCACGTTTACACGCTTGATGGACAAGAGATACCCAGAGTAAACAGCATTCGTGATCTTGGGGTAACGGTAACACCGGAGATTTTAACTTTCACATCACGCAAACTATTCAATCTGCTAGCCTTATATGTAACACGATATTTTGTTGTTTTATTATCGAATGTCCAATGTTCTATATCCGCCTTTATAACAGCGTTGTAGTTCCCAAATGCATCTACAGCTGTGAAGTCTGGCGGCCGTATTTAAAGAAACATATTGATGCAATTGAAAAAGTTCAGTCTAAATTCCTTCGACGTATTGCATTGAGATGCAAGGTAGCAGTACTACCTATATCAGAAATACACTCGAGAGCAGATTTTAAAATGTACGCACGAATTTCTCAGTCGAATAAATTCTTCATATTTCTTTTATATTCGCAACAACAATCTGCGCAGTACTCGAACTAAATCATCAAAAATTGTGGCACGATCTGACCGAATCAACAATATGTCACGCAATGGTACTATTGAGCCCCATTATATAGTAAATTGCTCTCTATGTCTCTTATATTGTGCATAGAATATATTGAATACAAGATTTTTGTGAATAACCATGTATCTACCCTTTCAATACACTAAAAGAGCACTTGAAATGAAATTGAGCCATGTCTCCCGCTGGATGACGCAAAACGGCCTGCAAGCCCCGGAGAAAACCGAAGCAATATATCTGACAGATCGGAAACGGACCCGAGGCGTGCGTCTCATGCTCGACGGTCACCCCAATGCGGTGACAACAACAGCTGAATACCTAGGTGTCACCCTAGACACTAACCGGGCGCAGACATCGGCGATATCTACGAAGGTCTACAAGATTGCCAGGGCATTAGTCAAGATTCTGCCTTGGTCAGGGGGCGTCGACCAAGAGAAGAGAATCTTGATAGCGTCAGTTACTGAGTCCACAGCGCTATATGCGACACCAATAATACTCCCCTGGGACATTCTTGCAGGGCAGAGGAGTACCATGAGACTGGAAGATAACATGGACTATAACCAGGCTAGGGAGGCAGCAATGGGGAGCCCTGTCCTCGCGAGCGGGCTGAACTCGTTGCCTTGTCGAGGATCTGGATAAGTGGTATAACGGCCCAGGTCAAGGCCCAGGTGCTACGCCACGCAGGCCGTTACAAAACACAGTCATTTTCAGACATATATGATAAGGATAAGAAAGTCCCACACGGACATCTGCGTACTGTGCCCAACCGGGGCACTAGACGATGTGGACCACACGGTCGCAGGGTGCACAGGACCTTTGCACCTTTGCCGGTCCTCCACGTATGCACTTGCTGCAGCTGATACAAAGACTATCATGACCTCAATGATGACGTCAAAGAAATACTGGGCGAAGGAGCCTCATACCTTGACAGGATTATGAGAGAGACAAAAACTTGTCTCGAGAATGAAAGGCGTTCTTTCATTACTAGGCGAAACCGCGAAAGACTCCCACAGGCCTCGGTGGTCAGAACGGGCAGGTAGAGCAGACGGCTCCCCCCCTATGGCCCCGAAGAACTGGCAAACAGTACCGAACCCTGGGGGGGGGGGGGTAAATGTGAGGATTAGGGGTTTTTAGTAAGTAACCCCATACCACCGGCGAGTCCCACACAACCCACGCGCTTCCTCACATCAGCGCTGGGTGTACATAAAGCATTTCCCCCAAATCTCACGTTAAAAAAAAAGATGTACATACATACAAACAGGCAGGCTGGCAAACATACAGACTTCCACTACGAATAAAGCGCACCAACATATTCATAGGTAAAACGCACAGATGAGCTCTACGACGAGTACGAAGAAGACAGACGACGACGACGACGGTTATGTTAAACTTAACGTTGACCATCAGCAACCACCACCACGCATGAGAACAAGGAAGGCAAATATTTGTTTCTACTCCTCCGACGTTATTAAAAATGAAAACATTACTATTATCATTGTCAAACTAATATTATAGTCGTCATCGTCATCGCCCTCATGATCATCATCATTAGTATTGTTGTTGTTGCTGTTGTTGTTGCTGCCCATTGTTGCTTTGCCCATTACCTGCGAACCCTGTCTTCTTCTAGAAGCCGTTCTGTTCTAAGATTAACCTTCTCTCTCAGTATCCCTTCAACCAGTAATTTCCCCTTTTCCTAGTTTTCGCTCGATTTGCATATGTAGCTTGCGAATCCTTGCATGCCTTCTCGGATTGCCTCCATAACCCCTGCATCTGCCAGCCTATCCCTAGTCGCTTGCAGTGCCTCACAGACTAGAGTGTGAAACGCGTCGTCGTCGGCTCCCGTCCGGCAGTGGAGGCAGGACGCCGAAGGTGCCTTTTGTATCCTATGCAGATACGCCTGAAAATCGCCGTGTCCTGTCAAAAATTGCGTCATGTAGTACGTGAGCTCTCCTCCAGGGCGCTCGTTCCATTTCTTGATTGATGGAATAATATCCCTGACAGACGCCCCTGGTTCGCCGCTTGGGATCCCATCCCACACGGTCTGCCAACGTGCCTGTGTTTCTCGTCTGGCATCTTCCCTTCCGAGCAGTAGGTTGTCCCATAGTTGTTTGCGCTCGTCTGCTTTTAGGTCCCACGGGACAGTGCCTACCAGTACAAGCGCAGCCGGCGTACTAACCGTCCTGTATGCCTGCGTAATTCTCAATGCAGGGGCGCGCTGCGTTTTTCTAAGCAGGTCCCTATTCCTCTGCATGGAATTTGCATGCGTGGGCCAGGCTGGAACACCAAACAGAGCGATGGATTCTGCGACTGACCTTATTAGCCTTCTCTATACTTCCTTATCCCCTTAGGGCAATGTTGGCCGGCTCGCAATTTATTTTTATATTTTATTTGATGCTCAATACTCTACAACAGACGAGGGAAGTTATAGTTCCTGGAAGGGGGACTATAAAATGATCAGCCGTAGACTTGCTTGTTTAAACTAAAAAAAAGTAGTTTTAAAATTGTAATACCGCCGACTCGATGTATAATAACTTTGGTTGCCAGATACACTTACAAATAAAAAAAATGCGTACCTAAGCGGCTAATAGATCAGGAGTCAAATATGCAGTATGAAAAAGACTGCGCAAGGCAACTAGACGGCGTCGTATTATGGATGAAGCTAGTCTCGTTTAAAAAAAAACTTAAAGTCGTTTTTTAGATGCGTAAAAAACGATTAAACAGTAAAGATAATATTGTGGATTTAAATATAATTCCGGCAGTCCTAGTAGATGACGCTTTTAAAGCAAACGCATTCAAAGACTTCTTCTCGTCGGTTGATATTGTCCAACGGGGTTCAGCTCCCGAAAGTGTTTCCAACGATGCATCCTTGAGTGACGGGTGTCCATATTTAGCTATATCCGAATATAATATTCTCACCAAAATCAAACAACTACCCACGGTCATACATTAGTGTTGCTCTCAGATATTATTAGACTAAAACATCTAGTAATATTTAACTTACTTGAGCTGGTAGCAAGCACTGCTCCTCGAACAGTCTAAGACTATAGTGTTGTCTATATTTGTCACGGTTGAGCTCACAATTCCAAAAAGGCAAAGCTGGCGACAAAACGGTGTAGAAATTCGGGACCTGACGATTCGGACGAGTTCCATTCGCCGGATCCAAAGCCAAAAACAAAAATAATGGATAAATTTGACGCCTCCTCCGGGAAGCTCGCATGATCCAGTAGAAGCACCACAGACTGTAAGTTCACAAGGCAAAACGCCCTCGAAGCCTAAGATCAATTCACTTGCGCAGCAGGGAAAATCTGGTACTGTAGCACCTGCAGCTGTTGATAGTCAAATTGGCTGCGGATCACAAGAGTGCGAACAAACAGTCAACTCCACAGAGGAACAAGCCACAACCATCGATTTCGACGTGCGCGAACGTGCAGAGCACGAAGAGTTCATAAACAAGGATGGTGTTGTGCACGTTCCAACAAAGGAAGAGAAGTTGCGAAAAAAAGCCCAGCGGCTTGCAGAGAGGGATAGTCAGCGCATGTTGAAGAAACCCACGGAAGAACGAACGTCGAAATTAACAACATAAACATTTGGTCAACACTGCGTCGAACTCATGGCGATTGACGAGGACGGCGCTGAATTATATAGTGGTTTTAAATCCAAACAGTTCTTGCCAATATACGTGGCGGTGAAAGCACATGTTCCTGGAGCAAATGTTCGTGCTAACAGTCGAAACAGGCTGGAGATATGGGTCAAGACTATGGAAGAGTTTGATAAATCAAAGAAATTTCAAATGCTAGGCCATATAAGGGTGGCTGTATGTAATAAACCTACATCGTCACTATGGGGAAGAATATATGGAATGCACTTACAATTTTCCGAAGAAGAAGTAGCAGGAGTTCTCCAATCGCAGGGAGTCGTAGAAGTAAGACGGGTACAATATAATGTCAAGGGCAGTGAAGGCGGTGACGGCACCCCACAGCTAGATAAGAGAAACACGTTTGTCGGTGTTAGGATCACAAAGCCGCGTGTCAGCGCAAAGGCAGCAAACTCTGCAAAAATGTGGTACAGAGGGCCACATCATGGCGGAATGCAGAAGTAATAAAACATGGTGTGTCAACTGCCGGATGAGCCATCCGTCTGGAAGTAGAAGTTGCCCAGTGTACCAAACGTGGGCAAAGGCTCAACAAATCCGACACACTCAAGTAATCGGCAGACATTGTGACATTCCGGTTAAGGTTACGGAAATCAAACCTGACACAAAGTCGAATACACTCGGCGCAGTGCAAGGAGAAACCAGTTGGGGCGGGGGTAGTTAAACGTCAACTAGTTCAAGTCCTGCCAGATGGTGGCGAACAAGTCGTTTGCAAGCTTCAGTTGTCCCCGAAATCTGAAAGACTTCTAAGAAGACATCTCCAAAAAGCGAAAGCCAAAAAAGCTAGGACAGGAATTAAGTAGAATAGAATAGAAAGCGCCTTTATTTGCTGAATAAAGGGTGGAAAAGGAAACTAGGTAGGCAATGACGCCCACGAAGCTGCCTTGTTGTGCGATTCTCTGGCTACACGCCAGGCGAACATATTATTGATTGTTTCGAGTTTTGCAATATATTTTAGTAAAAACACTACTTGACTTCTACGATTGTTCATTGTCACATTAAAAATACGATCGATAAGGTCGATAAGTAAAGACAAGGCTCACAAATCAAAATCTGAGTTTGCAGAGGGAGCAGCCAAACTTAAGACTTTTGGTCAGACATTAAGTTCTTCATTATGCCGTGGCTTCAGGAGAACCCAGGGGTGGCCAAGTTGGTAGAACTCTTAAAGGCTGGAAGCGCCTTGGAGAGTTTCCTAGAGTTAATCTCTCAAAAGCATTCAGATGTCTAGTTTTCTTGCGCACTGGAATTGTAGATGGGGGCACACGGCAATACGGCAAATGTGCATACAAGATAAACTGCCTAAACGAAGGTATTTTTAAAAACAACGGCATTGCTGAGGGATACGTATTTTATGGAGATAATGATAACGTCAATCATGAATTTATCAACTTCTCTAGCCGCGATTCTGGTTAGAAATGATATTCATCAATGCAGATTAGAGCTGCCTCACATACCAGGTGCGAGAATATCAGGTGTCAAAATAAAAATGGAACGACAGACTCTCAATATTGTAACAATGTCGCCAACCTGTCGCCAAACAGAGAAGTTGATATATCAATAATATTAGCCGCGCTCAAGCATATTTTAAACATCATAATCACCGGAGATGTTAACGTCAAAAACCCGATGTGGGTAAGCCCGACGATGGATAGCCGAGGATTAGCAATAGCTGAACTAATGGCAAAACTGTCATTAACTGTATTGAATGATGGGAATCCAATTCATGCGCAATAACTCGTGGTTTGTGTAATATCACTTGGATATTGTGGCTGTTAGTGAAAACTCAGTCCCTATCAGCAGACTGGATATTGAACCAGTAGCACTCATCTCGGACCACTGTAGATGCTTTCTTTATATGAAGACTAACAAGGACAAATGGGGAACTACACAAAGAACCGATTGGAAAAAGTATAGAAAGGTAATATCCTCAAACGTCGGAACCACTACCAACGTGGATACACTGGTAAAAACGGCATATCTAGCAGCAACCAAACGCATACGAGTCCACCCACAAATTACCAACCGAACATGAAATTGGCTCGATTTCTGGATGCAATCAGCAAGTTACGAAAACGATTTAAGAAGCAACGGGTTTCTAGGTGACTATGTACGGTACGAATCCCTTAGGAAAGCGGCACTGTCGTACTCAAGAGAACTGCAGGACGTACTGAATAAAAAGTATGTGTCAACATTGAGTCAAACAACGCATCTTACAGACGTGTGACGGTGGATTAAGGCTACCGAAATCTGGAAAACCAGCAACTCCACTAGGGACATATTGCCTGAAAAATGATGTCAATATGCGCTCAGCATTGAACGACCTATTAAAAACGGTTACCCTGCCGGACATACCACCATCTCCATTGCTAAGCCAACTGGTGATCGACGCCAATTGCCGTTTCTACAAAATTATATCAAGCTATCTGCACGAGCGCACGCTGTCTAGTACGTGCAAAGGAAGCTCCTCCAGATGTGTCGTGTTGGGAGATCGTGGAGTCCCTCAGGGCGGAGTGCTTTCCTCGATTCTTTTTGTATTAGCAATATCTAACATTGGGAATTGCGTTCCACACGGCTTTCATCTATCCCAGTACTCGGATGACGGGGCCATATGGATTCGCTTAAACGGCAGTCAAACACAAACAGTTAAAACAGTCAACCCCATTGCTGTTTCTCAGCTTCAGTGTGGCATCAAGGCAATCGTATCTTCATTAGAGAAACTTGGCCTCAAGATTGAACCATCAAAAATTAAATAATGTTAATTAATATGCGTCGAGGACAGCATGTAGTAGTTAGATAGACGGAAAAACAATTGACCAAGTTACGGATATATTTAGGGTTCCTTAGAGTACATCTGGAAGACAACTGTCGATGAAAGATGCAAATTAATGAACTAAAAGACGCGCCCTAAAGTTGCAAACATAATCTAGAATCTGTGCGGACTCTCTTGGGGAATCTCTCCATCATCTGCCGTTAAAATTGTCAAGGCGTTTTTCTCTCGTCGAAAGTGGACAACGTCTTGCCGTTCACGACCAACCTGACAAAAAAGAGACAACTGATCTAGACGCAATGACTGCAGTATGTGCTAAAGCAGCGCTGAGCTTACTCCCTATGACCGGTACACAACAACCGCTCTGGCAGAAAGTGGCCTTACGCCTACTAACATACGACAAGAGTTTCTAATGAAGTGTATAATAGTCAGATTAGCCAGAAGTGGTAATAAGCTACTGAGAGAGCGACGGGATGCAGGCTCCTGATAAGCATGTATTTGACATTCAAATCAAAAACATGCGCCACCGAGCACCACATTAGCTTACTCTCACACGAGTATTCGTCAGTGATGTTCAGCGATGGATCTCAGCAAGGTTTTACCGGAGGAGCAGGAGTTGTCATACCGGCAACCGGGACAACTATAGCGGTACATGTCGGAAACTGCCAGAGTTTAACGACGGCGGAAAATGGGGCAGTGCATGAGGCGCTTGTATTCGCTCTTCAGTACGATAATCCCAAAGACAAACGGTATCTATCTTCTGCGACTCTAAAAGCGGCGCTGGATGCTAATACTCTTGCCAACGGGAACCGTAGAATGAAGACAGTCGAAAACGCGCGGGTTCACTGACGCTGATTATATATATTTATTATAATTCACGATACGAATGAGCGCAATACGGCAGCGCCGCCTCTCTTCGTATTATTGCCTAGCTAACTGCACTCTACTCAATGTCCCGGCGGTTAGCGCTAAGCTGTTCGCCGCCAGAACTCACACAACAGGTACACACTCAACGATACCGCTGCACTAGATCTAACAATCACTCAACTAAATATATATATGTATATATATATATTATAAATCCACCTGCGCCTGCTAGCCACAATCACTCACCCGCCGTTGTCGCTGCACACCGTTGGACGTCCCGGTCGCCGGGCTAGAATTGCAGAGTGCACGCTACGCCGAACGCTCGGGATAGCAAGGCTTAATCAAATGGCGCGCATCCCCTTTTTATACAGCTGACGACCGGCACCGTGACAGTGCGCGAACAGTGCAGTGGCGGGTTGTGGCCAACGGTGCCGTTGCGGGCGTCGTGCTAACATGCAGAAATCATCATCATCATCATGGCGCGCAAATTCAAACTTCTACCGCGGCCTTCCAATATGCAACAATTACAGCAGCAGACCCATCGGGTCCAAACTCAAATCTCATCCAGTGCGTTCTTCGCTGCGCCGGCCATCTCAAGTCACGACGCGACTACAGTGGGTTCCAGCTCACGTTAATATACGACGAAACGAGCCAGCTCAGAAGGTCGCCAGAGACGCCCAACAGAGAAGAAGAAGGGGATCGCGTATGCCTGGTGCCGCAGTCCTTCCCCAAGTCATGTCAAAGCTAAAGTGTGGAAACACAGTTGTCAAAATGAGATGAATTGGCAAACTGGATCCCACAAAAGCGTATTAATATGGGGATCGGGATTCATTTTGCAGGACCACATGACGTAAGCGGGGCTTCTCGTAGATGTGCTGTTACGGTTTACCGACTGAGATGTGCCAAGGGTCTGAGCGGAGCACGCTCAACCATATTGGAGTAAAATCATCACTCATGTGCGAGCAGTGTAACAAATATGATGACGTTATACACATCCCTACGAAATGCAGGAAATTCGAAATGGAAAAAGCACAATGGATTACTAAGGCCGTCACTAAGCTTGGCGACGATGGAAACGTGTTATCAGCCCGAAGGCTGGCAGCAGACTGCCAATCTGGTGAAATTGTCAATTCTAGGATATTGTGATGTAAGTTAGCATGGGACAAGTGATGTAATTATCAGCGAAACATGTACAAGTTGTGAGCGTAACGAATGTTAAAAACGTCTAAAGCGTAAAATCTACACCTGTGTAACGGGTCTCTGATGTGAGACTCTCCAGTATATATATGTATCAATAAACATATCATATATATATATTATATATATTTATATGACCTCCTCATCCTCCTCCACCGTTGGCTGATTCCTTAACTAGCTAACTAACAAACTAATTCACTGCTAATCGTGTGGTGTGATACAGACTGGTTGATTAGTAGCTTGACTGATTGGTTGGTCGGTGGCTGTTGTTGACTACCGGTGTGGCGACGGTGTGCAGAGCCAAGCACCACTGGTAGAAGAACCACGTGCACGATCGCAGCCTTCAAGCTGAATTTCCACAGCAACAACAAAAAACACGAACCACTACGAACTGGCGGTCATTTCCTAGGCACCGTCGTCGTCGTCCTCGTCGCTGCTGCTTTGCTGTTCTTCGTAGAACGAACCAGTTGACTTCGTAGACGAGGCGGCAAGACACCGACGATGGCACGGAATTCCCGGGCTCAAGACACGCGCGTGTCGCTTGATTTTTTGTAGGAAAGCAGCGTCCGTTTAGCAGCGCGGGCATCGGTTGCCTGCGGCAATGCCTAAAGACATGGCGCCAAATAGAGGATGCCACCACCATGCCAGTAGCGAAAACGCGGGAAGTGCGCACTAAATGCGCGGGCAATCTGTGATATAAAAGAAGGATATGCAAATAAATGAGTTAATGGTGGTTGGTGCGAGCCAGGCGTGTGTTGTTTGAGCGAGAGAATGGCGAACTCGTAACGGTCGCCAGCCGGTCATGGGGGTGGTGGACACTACAATTTTCAATAATTTGTAAATTGTTTAAATTGCATTGATGTCAGAAGATAATCGTTTTAATATAAATAAATATATACACATAATGTATGACATCACTTTTTGTATGTTAGCACTTTGGAGCGAACAATTGTCTCCGCGTTACCGTGTAGTTGTTATAGGATCTCAAAAAAAACCGATGCTCTCGAGTCTCCCGTGGAAAGATTAAGGCTTTTGGCCACGCACTGGATCAACTTCAGCGTAAACGGTCCTGGTCCTCCCATTGTTTCAAAAGCCAACGAACAAAATTGGTGCGGATAACCAACGCCAGAGTATTTTCTACTTTGTTAGCCTTGCTAACCTAGACGCCTGATGACCTGCCTGGTCCGCACTGCACCAACCATCGAAGGGGCTAATGAGTCGGCCACCTGTATATAACCTACGACTACGACGGCAAAAATCAAACTCAAACTCTTCAGAGCTACAAAACTCAGCACACATCTAGTGTCAAGCATCTTTAAGTCAAGAATACAATGACAGCGTCTGCGTGGTGAAGGTAATGCGTTTCGCGTGAGTTCCACAGTCTTACACGTCCACGTTCGCCCCTACGAATGGTGGTGACATTTTGATAAACCTTAGCTGTTTTGGCACTTGTTCAAAACTTGTGCAGCCAAAGCACTTTATTATGGCCTTTGTAAAGCAACAAGGAAACGCACTGAAATTAAACTTGACACATCTGGACTCCCCCCCTCTTTCCGGAGGAACTAACACAAAGAGTAATAGAGGCCGACGCCCCGCACAGCCACGGTGGACACCCGAGGTAAGGGAGACCCGGGCCACATGCATCAATTCAATTCAAGTGCTCCTTCATTGCTTTCAAAGGGTAGATAATTACATACATAATTATTCAGAAAAATCCTGTATTCAAAATATACAATGCATAATATAAGAGACATAAAGAACAATTATATATATATATATATATATATATATATATATCGTAATAGACGTAATACGTGGCCTAAAATAGTAGCAACAGCACACACTCAGAAATATGTATATATATTATATATATATATATATATATGGACGGATGATACTAAAATACGTTCCAAGCGTACACAATATGCGTACACGGTGCTAATGCTGCGGAGGATACACTAAATCCGTCGAGACGCATGTATTCACACACCCTTTAGCAGGGGGGCTTTATTACAACCACAGATAAGTGCTCCATTACCAGAAAACAACCCTGCCAAAGCCGGCGGCTTACGAGGAAGCTTGAGTATGGTTATACCTACAAGCTAGA
>QVRM01006969.1:0-38375 GCA_003439945.1 Dermanyssus gallinae
GTGTCTGTGGCCGAACCTGCACCTGCAAAGCCTTTGCCCAGAATTAAAAAGCATTTTTAAGAAAGTTGTTTTCTATTCCAGACTATTATCCGCCTCTTACGGGCATGGAATCGCCGTGAGGCATACCTACAATGCACCGAGACCTTCAACCATACCGCTGACTCTCAGCGGTATGGTTTATCATTTATCCTGAATGAACATATTTCAAGGAGAATTCGATCAGCAACGGGGATCAAACCGGCAACAGCCCGGCAGATGACAACTATGACTAACGCACTAGACCACGCCGCCACAAGCGGTTTGCTTACAAACCCTCTGAAGCACGGTCTCATACGGTTGGCGCATCGAGTTAGGTGCCCAGAAGGCCGGCCAAGTACCGTATCGTGATACTGCACTAGGTTAGCATGAGAGCAGGTCCTCACGCTGAGAAGACCATGCTGCGTGTCTGATGCGAATGCAACCGCGTGGCTTAGCATACTATGCACTTTTGCAGTGATTCGAATGAACGTAATTATTTGAAACAAATAACACTAAAAGGTACTGTCAATTACGCGACCGCGTGAAGCAAGGCGTTCTCGCAACTTCTCCTGATGTGTGCAATCGTGGAAAAATCCTATTGCACTATGACAACGCTCGCCCGAATACATATGTGGAGACCTGCTGCAGGTTGCTGGGTTCTCATGGGGTGTTTTACTCCACCCACCTTATAGTTCTGACTTTGTGTCGTTAAATTATGGCCTGTTCAGCTGACTTCAAAAATCTCTTAGCGAAGAAAAGTTCACGTTTGACGTGAAGAACAAAACATTCATTAAAACAAAAGTTTTGATGAATCAAAATGTCTTAATCACTTTTTGCCTTAAAAAACCGAAAGTCGGAAAACACAGAATTTTCTTTTAAAGAGAACGTTGGGTAAGAAATTTTAGGAGACAAGGTGGTTTATGGATATATATATATATATATATATATATATAAGTGAATGACTTACCTACCCCCACGATTTTCGATTGCTGGCATTCGAGACACTGGGGCGACCCGGCCTGAGGACGCACAAACTCATTCAACGTGTCGGCAAGGCGCTCAACCGTTCGACAGGGGACACTAGAGCTGTCGAGTACCTGCACCAGAGACTATCGCTGGGCACTCAGCGGGGTAACGCCGCCTCTGTGCGCGGAACTCTGCTAACTGGACACGCCCGAACCTGGAGGATAAGTGACATTTTCACTTACTTTTATCGGCGTACACGTTCATGAAGAGACAATTGTTACCTCTGATATTTAAGCAAATAAAATAAATTTTGCCTGGGTAAATTTAAACCCTTATCATCCATGACCGTAACTAGTCGATTCATGGTTTGCTTTACTCTGAACAGGCTGCAACTGTGAGTGACTGAGGTGGCACCGTATGTATATAATTCATTTTTAAGTTCGCCTTGAGAATCTCACGGAACAGAAAGTCTACGCTGGAATGACAAGGTGGCGCGCCACCAGTAATCCGTGGAGGCAAGCGTCAGTTGCGCTGATTAGACTTACCTCTTCCCTGCGTCCTCGTCGCCTTCTTATCCACCTCCTCCTCTGCGACCGGAAGGAAACAGTACTTAGTAGAACTTGTTCCCGAGCATCATCGACACATTCGTGACGTGAGGCTATTGCTTCGATGACGCGACACTTCGATGACGCAAGGGAGACGCGGCCGCACGCTTGCGTGTTCGATCCCGCATTTCGGCTCTCAGAAAAAGCTGTGAAATTTGGCCGGTCTGAGCTTGATGGGATTGGAGGCGCCCACATTTATGTTTCTCAATATATCTATATATATATAATCGCCCAAAAGACTCCCACACTATCTGTAAGCATGCAGCAATGGAAACGACGGCGATGACAGCGGCCCACTAGCTTTATGGCATGCACTTCATCGTTCAATGAAGTGACAAAGCCTTAATTTTGTGTCCCTTTTTAGGCTCATTAATCCACCCACTCATCATTTTGTCTTTTTTTCCGTTTTCTTCCGTGCCGTCGTACCAAGCAATGCAAGCTTCCTATTCAAGGCTCAGTGGAAATTTCGACGCGTTTCTTCGGTTCATCTATCTATATATCTCTGTTCGGACTGTCTGTAGTCCTGAAAATGACGCTCTTCAACGCGACGCGCTTCATTTTTTTCGACTTGAACTCGACGTTGTCACTTTTACTCGCACTTTTTGACACGTTTTCCGCTTCATACTCCTCCCATTCACAGACTTGATTCATGTCATTCACTGCTGATTCGCTGCTGGTGCGTTCGTCTGCTCATTTGCCTATATATTTATTGTCGTCTTTGTTTGGCCAATGCTCGGTCGGTGTGGATGTGTTGGGATTCTCTGGGCGATTTCGGTAAGCGGTGGTGACGTTGGACGTTGTTTTACGACTCATGATCGTCACTCCCCCCCCCCCCCCCCCGGCGTCATTCAAACCAGCGGCAGAAGCACCACCTTTACCAAGGCGGTTATTACGCTTGTAGTCATAACAACCACTATGCCCATCATCATTGTCATCGTCATAAAGCGACATCAAAACCAATTCATCAAAACCAGCAGCAGCAGCTCTATACGATTACGATTCAGCGGCTTTGCGCTCGGCTTTCAGTCTGCAACTGCATTTCCCCCCCCCCCTACGCGCGCACTTCTACCACAACCCCCCTACAATGGGCACCGTCATATGCGGGAGTTGAGGTGTCTCATAATGTTCCTTAATGCATTTGTTCTTTCATACAAACTTACGATTTGGCTGCTGGCGCTGTGGTTTATGTCCTGAGCCATCCTACAATCATGTTTTCCATAAAGAATTCACTAATAATGCATTTTTAAGAAGAATTGTAAAAATGCTATGTTGTGGGTGCGCTACCATAAAGTGGCTTAACGTTTTTGGTTTGACGGTTATAGCCTTTGCTGGCTCTGCGTCTGCTCGCTGTGTGTTGGTCCGCCGACACAGCGTTCATGGCAGCTAGAGTAACAATAGCCCATTGGCTGATGTAAGCGAGAGTAAGTATGACCAGTCACGTCAACAGCAGAGCGACCACCACCACCACCACCATAGTCATCATAACCACCATCCCCATCATCACCATCGTCACCATCGACATAAACCGTCGGCGTCATAACCATTGGCACTGGGGTCGTCTGCACGGGGGCTTGCAGCATCGTCATCGCCACGACCATCATCAGTATCATAACCAAGGTATACACCACCACCATCATCATCATCATCGTCGGGGTCATAACCATGGTATCCACCACCATCTTCGTCGGCCTTATATTGATGCGCCACCATCATCATCAGCATCACAACCAGAGTATGCAGTGCCATCATCATCATAACCAGAGTCTGCATCTTTATCGGCCTTATCATCAGCATCATAACCAAAGTCTGCACCACCACCATCATCATCATCATCATTGGCATCATAACCAAGGTCTGCATGGCGAGAGCGGTTCGAAACCTTGCGTCCGCTCACCGTTGGCATCATAACCATACCACACCAACATCACCCTCATCATCGGCATCATAACCAGGTGGTCTACACCACTACAATCATCATTGGCATTACAACCAGGGCCTACACCACCACCGTCATCATCACCATCATCACTATCGGCATCATAGCCATCATCGTTGTCACCATGACACTCACTAGCACGACAGCCACCGCGCCTTTATCATAACCATCAACGTCATCAGACATACCCGCTATCGTCGCCACCTGCCACCCTAATCATGACCATTATCCTCGTCATCGACACGTTAACTTCACCATAACCATCATCAGCCTCCCCCTTCTTCTTGCTTGTCTTGCTTGCATTGGGTTCAACGACGGAAAGAGGGCGTCATCATCAGATCGACATCAGATCATATCGAGCCTGACGTGTTGTATTATTTGCTCGACTGCCCACTGGCATCACACGCCGCGTTACCGCGATGGCTGTGTCCACTTGCGCCGCGGAACTGATGTCATCAGAGACAAATTTGACGTACATTTTTAAGTGCCATCCCCCTCTCACTCTCCCAGTTTTTCCCCCTACTCTCTCTCTCTCTCTCGCATCTTTTTTCATCTAATTTCTTAGCCACTTTCCCACCAATAACGATGGTCAAATTCACCACTCGTTTCTAATTATGACGGACAAACGAAAGCTGAAAATGCGCAGTCGAAGAAGACCGGATGGAAGAAGACCGCAGGAATGTCACAAAAAGTGAGACATATTCGGACGCTTAACCATATATATACGTATATATATATATATATATATATATATATATATATATATATATACATGTTGGGTAATGTATTTTTTTAGATATATATATATATATATATATTTATATATATATATACATATATACATACATATACATTCTGGCATGGCGTAGGCCCTTGGGTGTTTTTCAGTAGATAATATGCTGTTTTTCGTTCACAATACGTTTTTGTCGCCACGATAGTATGATGTTGTAGCTTAACTACCTTATGTGATGTAAAAGCTTAACTAACCTACCATCAAGCCAACAGTAGGCAGAACTTGTACACCGTTAATCATCGTCCAAAGCGAAATCGCTCAGCCGCAGGAGTGCTGTCCAAGAAAGCATATGTAACAACAATACTGATCTTTCAACGTGTACGTTTCGGGTGATGGTCTCTGAGATTTCTTCTTTGCCTCTTCTTTCGTTGCTCGGCAGTTTTCGAGAGCCTTTTTGTCTCCGCATTTCCACCTCGCTTTGGGCAATGCCGTTAGTTCCGAGCCCCCGATCTTTCTCAGATCGGCCAACGATCAGCAGCCGGCGGCGGCGTCGGCAATGGCACGACCTTCACACGTGGCGTGAAATTGAAAACCAGTTATTCTTATTCTGCACTTTGTCTGTTCTGCACAACAGAACAGACTTCGCCCATCGCCGTCGTCGTTATCATCACCATCACTATCATCGTATGGCCATCGTTCGCCCCCGCACGCACACCCGCGAGGACACAATCGTATACATAATATATATATATATATATATATATATATATATATATATATAGAGAGAGAGAGAGATATATGTGTGTTGTAAACATGACGTATGGTTGTGCTGGCGTTTCGGCGTTCCGACGTGGCGGTCGGTCTTACGCGACCACCGGGCCCTGGAGCTGGACATGGCCACGGTTAGATCGCCGGACGCGTCTTCACTGGCTTGCCTCGGCGTCTTTGCCAAGCCGCTTTAGCTTTTGGTACCGCTCGATTCGGTGCGAGCGCGAGCCGATCCGAAACAACGCCGCCACCGAAACCATCACCACTCCCTTTGGCGCCGCACGTTTGATGATCACACGCTGATCATACGGTTCCGACAAGCACAACAACAACAACAATAACAACAACAGAAACGACAATAAAACTGGTAACAATAAGAACAACAGCAACCACAACACCGGTAACACTACACTGACAACAACAACATCAATAGTACAACAACCGTAGTGCCAAGCATAACAGCATAACAGCAGCAGCAACAATTTGAACAACAACCGAGCGCGACAACAATAGTGATGGCACTAACTAACAACTAACACAACAACAACATAACAACAACAACAACGACGACGACGTTGGCGACGAGAAACTCATCACTCTCAATCAACGGACAAATACGCCGACCCCCCCAGCTAGATACGAAGGACATCATTGCCTCAACAAATGTCGTTGTTGTTGTTGTAGCTCTTACTGTTACAAGCTGTTATTGTTGTTGTCGCTGCTTGTTTCTGTTGTTGCTGTCAGTGCTTATTGTTGCTGATACTGCGTATTGTTGTTGTTGTTGTCATTGCTTATTGTTCTTGCTGTCATTGTTTTTTGTTGTTGTTGTCATTGCTTGTCGTTGTTATTGTTGTTGTCTGCGTTGCTGACAATATTGATTTTGTTGTTGTTGCTATTCTTGTTGTTGTTCGAAGCTGTCAATGCGTGTCGTTGTTATTGTTGTTGTCTGCGTTGCTGACAATATTGATTTTGTTGTTGTTGTTGTTGCTACTGCTGTTAATGCTACCATGCTCGGCGCCGCGTTTGTTATTACGTGTTATAGTGATGATGATGATGATGATGATATACTACCCCTGCAGTTGTCTTAAACGACGTTACGAGTTGCCATTAATGAGTGCTGGTTTGTCAACCCATCGACAGTAGCTGTTCGCCTGGACACAATCAAGAGTTGCAACAAGTGAGACAAACAACCACTTACTTGCATAGCGAGTTCCTCGACCTTGAAGTAATGAAATTGGCAGCGCAGCGGGTGAAATATATTACGGCGTAATGTTTTGGTCAAATGTGGACTATTTTACAACGACCAATTGAAACAGAACCTTTGATTGATTGATTGATTTATTTATTTTTCGTTTCAGATGTGTATCTAAACACATGTCACCCTTTTTATATCAGAAGCGCTTAGAGCGGCAAAATATATGCCAAATATGAAACAGCCCTCGTAGTCAGAGCGGCAAGAATAATTGGGCTATGTCGCAAGGTGGGAATAGCATAGATGATATGACTCGAACTGAATGTTTTAATCTGTACGACGAACTCCGTGAGAACTCCGTCTAAAAGCATAACATATGCACCGCTAGGAAATACTTGAGATGCACGTCAAAAGTCCTATGAATATTACTGTCTGTACTAACTTTCTGCAACGGCCAAGCCTAAGTGAAACACACCTCAATTGTTTTCAGATTCTGTTTTTTTCATCCTTTAGGGAGATTCTATTTCGTAAGAGCTTACAGCATCCAACAAGTATGTATCTATCTAGACGGTAAGCTGTTTGCAATCGATAGTCCAGTAGCCGGCGTAAAGCTTTTACTTGACTTCACCGGGGAGCGTATAGGTGTATACCATGGGAGCTGCGCTCTCTCTCGTCCCCTCTCTCTGTTGCTATTTCCCTCAAATGCATATCCATTTTTGTCATAATTTCTGCAATTTCTCACCAACAAGCAACTAGTTAGCGCCCCCGGCACCACTCACATACTACTGCTCTTTACTTATTGCCAGTAGTAACAAAGAGCCGATTACGGTACGAATAACGAAAGGAGAAGGCTCGACAATGAGCAATGGCGGCGGCGGCGACTCAGCGACACTTGATGAGGCGGCCACTTCGCCAACTAACCAGTCTGCCAACAGCACGTAGCGCCACTGAAAACAATACGTCACGCCTCCCCCCACGTCTCCCACGGTCGCATACGTTATATATATATATATATTTATATCTATATATGTATACATATATATATATATACATATATATGTACGCATTGAAGTGCGTACAAAGAACACGCACACGTAAGCGCTTCAATCGAGCGTAGCTATGGCGTGTTCCGCCAAATTTGGCTGCGTTTGTTGGCCACTTGCGCCGTTCGACTTTGAGACAACGTATGGACGCCAGTTGCCATCAGTTGCCGCAAAACACAACACACGGGTGTGACAGACAGAGAACAGCGGAGAGATGGAAGTGGGATGAGGAAGTGGGAGAAAAATCAAGAGAGCAAGAGAGAGCGAGTCAGAAAGTTAGAGAGAGAGAGAGAGAGACGGGAAATAAACGCTGTGCAGTGCCGCTACCAGCCACGTTTCAGCGACACAGCTCAGCAGTCTCAGTGTTCTCAGCAGCTCTAGCCTTGCGGTACGCGGTAGCGGGGGCGTCTGCATCGTTGGCACTGTGTGGCCGGCCGTATGTCTGTCCATGGACCTCAGTGAGTCGTCAGCCGGCGGCGGCCTCTGTCCAGCAACAGTAACAGCAGCCCGCCCCTTCATGAGCATGACGTCGGGCGATCTGCACGGCCATCGTATGCCAAGACGAAGTGCAAGACGAAGAACCAGGCTCTGTATTTTGTTCGCGCTTCACTTTGCCGTTTCGACGTGCTAATAATCGTTGACGCTGTGGACGACCTGACTTAACCGTTTCATCATCACCATCATCATGATCATCGTCGTCGCCACCCTCATTCTCGGAGTTTGTGATCCGATGTGACGACAATGAAATAATGCAATCTGCACTAAACTACACACTTTTAGTTTCTTCTTCTTCTATTCCGTCCTACTGTCTTCTCTCTCTCATAAACGCTTGCAGATCAATGTCGACGTGTCATAAATGTGCTATAATGGTTTTGGATTGGCAAATGTGTTAAATGGCTATGCGGTATATGTATATATTACTTATTATTTTGTAGTGGTGCCCCGGATAACCCACGGAGCCAACACGACTGGAGCGCGTTGTTACACGAAAAAGTGTATTGCGGCTTACTCACGGGCGCCACGGACGACTCTGCAAAGGCTCGTCTCCGGGCGGTCGCCGCTAAGGGATCCGGGGCCTGGTTGCATGCGCTTCCAAGCGCCCCACTGGGCACCCTGTGAACGATGAGACGACCAGAATTGGGGCAGGACTTCGGCTCGGCTGTGATCTTGTGTCCTCCCACCAATGCAAATGTGGTCAACCTGTTGACAAGTTAGCCCATCATGGGTTATCGTGCATCATGAGTGCCGGGCGGCGGGCCAGACATGCCAGCATTAACGACACTGTTAGCCGAGCGCTCCGATCTAGCGGATTTCCCTGTATCCTAAAGCCCCAGGGTCTCTCCGCCGACAACGGCAAACGCCCTGACGGGATGACTCTAACTCCCTTCAGCAGGGGCAGGATGCTTGTCTGGGACGCCACAGTTACCGACTCATTAGCACCTTCAATGGTCGGTGGCGGGGCGATCTCAGCAGGTAATCTAGCCGAGGCGAAGAAGCTCGCAAAATACGCCTCAATAGGTTACCCACATGAGTTTCAACCGCTAGCGTTCGAGACCTTGGGCGGTCCAGGCAACCTCACTCGCAAACTCCTTCACAGAGTCGGTGAGCAGCTGAACCTCGCAACCGAAGACAAGAGATCTGCGGCTTTCTTGAGACAGCGCCTTGACCTCGACGTCCAACGCGGAAACGCGGCGTCCGTCCGGGGCACGCTGCTGAAGTGGTCCCAACCCACTCTATACGAGTAATATCCTAGTGCACACGTTTGCGGGAGACAATTGTAGCTCCATTTGCATTCTTAATAAATCAATTTATGTATATATTTATATATATATATATATATATATATATATATATATATATATATATATATATATATATATATATATATATATATATAAATGGCAAGTTACTGCGGTAAAACCCTCTACAAGGGTGTCATAAATCGCGGGTTCCCGACACGATATATTACAGAAAATGATTTGTTCGTTGTGTGGCCTAGTGAATACTTATGAACTTACGTTTAATATGTGAACCAAATAGAAACACACCTCCATATATATATATATATATATATATATTTTTTTTTTTAAAGTTAATTCAGTGTATATGAAGTTGTTTTTTCTTCACCATGAGTGGTAGATCCTCACAATATTTACGGGTTATGTCGTTCAAATACGTCAATTACAGCAGCTAGCTGATGTTCAACTGCAAACACTTCATAACGTGACATCGGTCGATAATGATATCACCACAGTAATTATAAACACATTCGATTTAGAAACACTTCCCCGCTAGACAGAGGTACTGGCAGTATCTGTGCCAGTATGTTTTGCAGAGCTCTGCTCTGTTTTGTTGCAGATTTTAGTTTTATCTGTTACTACGAAAAGCGGGTCCGTATGCAAAATGTTGAGTCACAAAGTTCCAGTTTCGTTTTTTATTGTTGCTTTTATGCTTCAAGTGTGTCGTGGTCGATACTGGTAATTGCGGTACTCTAGGTCTCTTACTAGTGTGGGTTCGTAGCACTTATGCAGCACCAGATTCTTGAGAACGCTAATGTTAACTTGGGGGATATCGGTTTATGGCAATATGTTACTGCGGAAAGGATTTTAAGCTTAAATATAATAATACAGTTATAAGGTCAGTTTGTCGGAGATTCCTCAACACCGCGGCTAAGGAAACCGCGTTTACTCCGCTTCCTTCGATATGCCTAGTAAAGCACAGCTTTAGCGTCTTTGCTACTCCCAAGTATCTGAAGTTGTTGACTAATTCTAGTGTGTGATCACTCATCTTTATATTATAGTCACGCTAAGCATAATCTCCTACTCTCATAAAACGCATCACGTTTGTTTTTGAAACATTGTTGTTCAACTTATTGTCGGAACACCATCAGGCAGTCCCATTTAAATAAAATTAGAGGTGTTGTCTGGTGCCTAGACAGTAACTAAATTGTCTGCGTAAAACATGTAGGAGCTTTTAGTACCAAGAGGCACTTTCCAAAGCCAGCCGCGTACAATATACATTAAAAAAAGCTAGTTATATTACTTTGCGCCACACGAGTTTTTTGAGAGCCTTCCTTGGAAATTGCGTAAGCCCCGTTTATACTTGAATCTTGTCCTTAATGCCTCGAAACTCTGGTATTCAGTAGAGTGTTTTATTGTTGGTGTGATACGTTGACCGGCAAACATATCTCAGATGAGGTTATACATTCGGCCTTTATTGTTAAAATCTTCACGGGGAGTGAGTAAAAGGCGACCATTTAGAACTGCATCAAAAGCTGTTTTAGAATCAATAAAAGCCGCGTAATTCACATATTGTTGGGTCCCTAGATGTTCTACTATACCTGTAAGTGCTCTGTCAGCCGAACGCCTTAAAGGAATCCATTTTGCTCCGCTAGTAAATCCTTTGATCATTCAAGAAAGACACTTTTGACAAGATGCGATGTAACAACTTTGTTTACTACGCTGGCTAGTGCTATACCGCGGTAGCTCTCTGGCTTTGTAGTATCATCGTATCCAATCAAAGTTGGCTGCAGTAGACTTTTTTCTATTGGTTTAAGTTTGCGCCTTAGTTAAAGCAGGTGTTGTACATTACCATGAGGGCAGGGACGGTTACCGAAATCGCAGTTGAGACGTTTGCTAACAATCTGATCAGGTCCGGCAAACTTTCAATCTTTTCTTGTTATTTCATCCTTCCTTCTGTGAAATCACTTCACGGCCCATCATTCTCACGTTCTTCTCTTTCCGGCAGAACACAGTCGCGGGTGAATAATTGCGAGGATAGCGGAATGTAACCGATGACGTTTTCTTAATTTTAAATATACGTGTCTACAACTTTCCGTCAACTGAACGTACCTTCTAACCATTGTTATTGGTTATTAAAATTGTAGTCCGTCATTTGCTACGCAACACGTTTAAGATATATAAAAGGATACACATTTATACACATATTCATTAAACTACGTTGACTCACATAATTCTCAACACCCACGCATTTATGTACACACAATATATTCACTCAGTTATATTTGTTTTTACATTTAATGCTAGCGACTTTACGACTCACGTTTGTATTATATATATATATATATGTGCTATCAGCATTATTACGAGCTGCATGCGCTATGTATATATATATATATATATATATATATATATATATCGTTGTATGACACAATACATCTGTGCTTCCTATGCGTTGTAATTTAAGCACCAAGCAGCCACATCACGAAATCTATCGCTGAGTCAGATCAACATCGTTACCGCTTCGCCTACCATTGTACACCACTATAAATACAAATACGTATGGTACAGCTCGCTCTGTTGTGCGTCGCAAGCGTATACAAACGCCGACACCTCTGGAAAATTCTGTGCTGACTAAATAAATGACATCCAACAGAGTGGTTGATTTAAAACGACGTGACAAATTGCACTACCAAGGGGCGTGTTAAGAACGTAGCCCTTCTGCACACGAAGATATTTGAAATCAGCAGGCGTCGCATTGTCGAAAGGACAACGCCCGTTTCGAATACATTACTATATAAGCGTATATGTACGTGTATATATATATATATATACAAACATATATATATATATATACATATATACATACATATATTCATATATATATATATATACATATATATATATATATACTTCTATCATACACACGGTGGCGCATTACTTCACGCACAACGTGACAGAATCCGCGGATGCTCCTAGTGGCGTAGATTTGGCACGGCACCAAGTGTCACACCTGTCTCCTCTGTGATGTGGGTGACTGCGATGATATGATGATATGACCCCCCCACTCCCGCCCACAGCATATCCGTTACAAACGAGAAGGCATAGGTGGCGCAGAACTAGGGCGTTGTTTCAAGGGTGCAGTTATGGTCAACGGGATGGCAAAATGTTAAAAGGGTGGACGATTATCACCTCGTACGTTTCGTCCCTCTCAAGAAGCGCGGTGCAGGCAGAAAACTAAAGGTCCGTCAGCTTAGAGGACAGCTCCTGCGCAAAAAGTCCTTCTGCGGTCGACGCAATAGATCTAGCAAGGCCCGGGGGGCCTTGCTTACCTACAGGGCGGAAGAGCGTGTGTTTTACTAGACAAGTCGGGACCAGTGCCAACAGCAACTCGCTTAGTTCTACAGTAAAGGTTACCATACCGGACGTGCGTAAATTCATTGTATATACGTTTCTAAATAAAAAATAAATTTTATCTAGAAATGTAAGTAACATTGTTTATATCCGGCTTTGCTGCTTGTTGTGCGAATTTGATCATGCTATAAGCAATCGACATGTCTTAAGGTTAGAAACTTAACTCACCAATATAACAACAACGTTGACAACAAACGTCAAGAGCAACAACGATAGGCATGTTTTTAGAGTAACAACAATAGCCACTGTTTAGTGCATTAAGTTCATCTGGATCTTGAGTAATTTAGTTGTGTGGTGCAACCTATAACTCCATCATTAACTGTTTCTAGACAATTATTATTTCTTATTCATCAATTCATATTACAATCTTGTAAAAGACTGTACATAGATTGTGGAATTGAGGAATTTCGGGGCTTAAGGGTACAAGTTCGTCCTATCCTTTTTTTGTACTAGATAAACTGGCGCAATTACACATTTTTACGCATCTTAATAGCCGACAGATGTACGGTACTTTGACAATTATGCATATATATATATATATATATATTTTTTTTTTTTTTATATATAAGTATATATATGAATAGTATTGCGCGTGAAGACAAGGACAAACAGTGACCGCCTCGTCGTATGCGTACGATTTTGCGTCTGTGCGCGTATTTGTGTCGTTTCTGAACGTGTATGCTGTGATAATTGTTTTGAGGCAAGGCCGGGGGGTGGGAGCTGTCCGAAGTATGATGTGGCCGTACTTGAACAGGTTTGCGCAAGCACATAAAGTGTTTGCGATGATTCGCCCGCCCTGTCCCCACGTTCATGGGTGGTGGTTGTTGTGCTGGTACGTGTGGAACGTCTTGACGCTGATCCCGGGCACATCCCGGCCGACGACGTGCCGCAGATACGCTAGACACGACGTGAATCAAGAAGACGAATTCCAAACGAGCCGGCAAGAAAGCAAGTGGGGGCAAAAAAACGCGGCAGAAAAGCGCCGACGGGCAGACAGATGTGAGCGGTTGCGTCGCGCAGCTTGTTCGAATAGCGGACGTCAAATCATCAGCGGACGGCCCGATATGGGCGCCAACCGCTGATGGAGAGGTCAATCATGCCAAATACAAAACGTCGACGACAACAACAACAGCCGCGACGATAACAGCAGAAACAATGACAGCCGCAACAACAACATCAACAACAACTACAACAAAAGCCGCAATTCATGGCCAACAATAGTGAAGACAACAGCAACGACAAAACCAACGACTATAACAGTAAATAGTATTTTTACAGAAATGACAGCAGCAATAAACTAACTGTTACAGCTGTAAAGCCTTTAACGGTTGCTGAACTTCGTTACTATCCCATCTTGCAATTATGATTCACTTGTTTTTTTTGTGGGCTAATTGTAGTTGTTCCGACCTGATGATTGTAATGATGGTGATATCAAGTGTAATATTGCAACTAGCATTATTTTTATTACTCTTATTATTGGCGGCGCATCAGCAATTATAATAGTATAGTAATATTAGTTATAATAGTTATAGTATAGTAGTCAGTCTGCAATGGACATTTTTCGTTGTTGGATCTGGCCACAAGAGATGGGCAGCTACAGTGCCGGCGTACGAAAGTACCTTCGCCTTGCCTCCCTGTAACTTCTTCGTCGGCCAGCCGATTGTGGCCATAGTTATCGCACAGACGCGTTCTTAACAACAGCAGAAGACAAGCGGCCGCCTCGTTTTTAACGGAAATTGCATATATATGTATATATATAAATATATATATATATATAGTTAAAGAGCATCGCCACTAACTGCAGGAGAAGGCTAATTTGTAGCGGCGGTGGCTTAGGCGGCTAACGCACCGTTCGAAACGGGGCGTTGCCATGGCAACCACGGTTAGCAAAACATCGCTAGTTCGAGCCCTGGCCGTGCTGGTAGAATTTGTTGGACGTGGTTGTCATTGCCTTGCTGCTACATACCTCTGCTGGAGAAAGCCTATATAATTCCAGTACGAGAACGCGATGACGATAGATGCATTTAGACGCTATCGTGCCACAGGCAACTTAGCCCATTACGAGCGTCTAAAATGTAGTTGTCAGAGCGTTAAAAAAAAAAAGAAGGCGCCGTTCGATAGAGCTTAATGGAAGTTAGGGTTAGTGATGACGGTTGTGTGGGTTTGCTTTTCCGCATCCACTTTTTCGGTGGCACGTTTGATCAGGTCGGTGTGTCGGAGGAGCAGCAGGAAAGCGGTTAATTTAGAGGTGTTACAATTACGACAACTCATTTAGCTACAATACCCTTCTACAGATAGGGGCCGACGGCATTGCGTGGTGCAGTGCCCTAAGCGCCTTAAAGGACGCCTGCGTTCTAAATCGACGATGAGAACCCTTACTGTCATGCTGCTTGCCCGGAAAGTTCGTTACTCGTTAAGCAAGCTGGCCAAAACGTCTGATTGAAAGACACAGACGTTGTTGCCGTAGGTATCGTGGCTACTACTGCTGCTGGCCGGCATTAATGCCGATGCTGCTGCTGCTGTAGACGTATGAATGAATTATCAATGAGAATAAACAGATTATGGAAGTCACTCGGTGCGGCGGCACCGTGTTGAAGTACGGTATCGCACTGTACCGCAGCATTGCGCATATTAGCATAGCGTACAATACAGAAGTGCATATCTGTATATACATGCATAGGTATAAGGAGACCGAATTATATTATAATATTTTTCGGTATCCTTATTATATATAAATATATATATATATAGATATATATATATATTTATATAAATATATATATATATATATATATATATATATATATATATTTATATAAATATATATATATATATATATATATATATATATATATATATATATATATATATATATATATATATATATATATATATATATATATATGCGTGTTTCTAACCATTTCCGTGGTTACACCGAGCCGGAAAGGCCCAGTGCTGTGATGTCACTCTTTGATTGATCCGGCCAGATTACCGCGTACACTAACAGTAGCAGTGGATTAGCCGGCTGGAGTTGCGGCAATCCGAACGCCTCTAGCGAGAAGACGAAGGAGCTCCTATCGCAAACACTTTCTTACTTCTCTCACTCTTCTGATTTTGCTATCGTTTTCTCTCTCTCTCTCTCTGCTTCCTCTCCTGCTCCTGATCTTTCCCACAATCTCTCTTTCTCTCTGTCTCACGTCGAAGTCAGCCGTCCCGCTTGTTGTGACGTTGAGGATTGGGCGACTTGACATGTCACGGAATCCGTCGAGCCGTCAGGGTCAAGCTGGCGACGGACCGTCACGACCCCTTCAGCCGGGCCGTGACAGCGGTCCTGAACTCCCCACGGCCACGAGGGCTTCTCCGAGGCGACATGTTGGCGCCGACGCCCGTTGACCTGCTAAGCAGCTTATGCGACCTCACTCTCCCTCCCTCCCCTCCCTCCCTCCATCTCTCCCTCTCATCCCGTCCTCTCTCTCACGTCACGGCTCAGGAGTTTCCGGAGTGAACTCTACGGAGGCTCTCGGGGGAGCGAAGCGGCCCGCCGGCCAGCAGATTGGCGCAAGATTACATTCTGCTCCGCCGTTTCTGCGTTAGACGCCCGTTGATGGCGCATTCTCCAGCCAACCTGAGTTGGCTCGTTTTCTCTCTCTCTCTCCCTCTCTCTGTGTACGGCAAGCAATGTACGTGTATGCCAAGAATAAACTAACATACCGTTCTCATCCTGCTTGGGAGAGGAGTGTGAAAGAGACGGGGATAGAGAGAATCTTAGAACTCTCGTAGAATCTGGTTGTTTTCGTTGCTATACTAGTCGTTGTTGTTGACCTTACTGTTTCTCTATTCCTACTTTTGCGGCTCTTATTTGAAACACCATTAAGGTGATGTCACGCTTGTTATTGTGTTTACTTCTTGTAGTCCTATTAGTGGCTATGTGTCTACATATATATATATATATATATATATATATATAACATGTAATAGTACACGTTTTGTATACGTGTATAAAGTGTAAGCTTACTTTTTACTTTAATTTTATCACCTTACAGTATAAAGGGTCTAGGGTCTATTTAATCGAAAAACGTCAGGAAATACATTCGTTGTTTATTATATACGTATATAGATGACAATATATATATATATATATATATGTAATAATTGCATAATATATATATATATATATATATATATATATATATATATATTGTAACATTCTACAAAAAAAAAATATATATATATATATACGTTTGTTGTGGATTCTGTCACGTGTTCAGTCAATACAAGCCGACAATGGTTGGCAGTTCCCTCTAATTCGTATCACCAACCGTAATCGACAAAAATGCATGCACTCCCTCTATTAGCATCGTCGGTCTTTGGGCTGCACATGGTTAGTTAACCATAACTAGCCTGTAGCCAATCGTAGGCCAGTTGCTGCATAAACTCAGGCCGTCGCGCGCGGTGGAGCGGGTTTACGCGCTAACCAACCGAAACGTTACTTTTGCCCGGTAGAGTTCCGTGTCGACGGGGTCGTGCGTACCTAGTGACACGACACGGCACGGTATCGTTATGATACAAGTAGTAGTAGTACTAGTAGCACTATTGGTCAAAGTTGTTGTTGTTGATGTTGCTGTTGGGGCAACGATTGTAGTATTAGTAGAAACAGTCATCGTCCTTATACGATACGGTTAATGAATTGTTAACGCCGCAGAAGCAGCAGCAGCAGCAGTGGAAGCAGCAATGTTTTCGACGATATGTTCGATGGACGATCTGCTGGGAACCGCTGGGAGACAGATCTTCGCTCTGAACGAACCCCAATCAACTAGTGAAACCGATGTTATGCGGTGGCCGGTTAAGTGGCCAGCGGCTGGATGTGTGTTGCACTGTGTCCATATTTGCTTGCTAGCCGATACGCTGGGTGGCCTCGTACGCTATGTATGGAAGGAAGAAGAAGAAGAAAGAGATGTATATAAATATCGAGAGACGAAGAAACGTAACCTGACTTCAAGCTCCTTCGATCCGCCGCGGCCTCCGTCCGACCTCGTCGATGCTATGTCGTTAGGAGATCGGTCGAAAGAGTCATGCTTCGCTGGGCCCCATACCTTCACTCGTCCATCGTGCGCGTATTCGTTACGGTCGTGCCAAATGAAAACAGAACAGGCCTCAGACCAAACCCACCATATCGGCGATGGCTTGTGCAACTACTTAATCATGTACGTTTGCGTCATTTGCCTTCGTCCGTGCTGCTTGTTGCGATTTGTGCGGATATTGACAGCAACAAGCCTGGGTAATCGCGGGTCGGTTTACCAACTCTACCAGTACGATGCATACACATGTATATATTTAATATATATATATATATATAGATGTTTCTACGGACTACATAGATATACATGTATGTGGACTTATAACCATGCGTACCCACATGTGCATGCACGGACACCGAGAGGAAGTAGGTGTCCTCGAACTGCACCTCAATCTGCCTTCACATCTGCCTTTAGAGAGCACAAGAACGAGTGCGCAACAGTGAGTGGGAGAAAGACAGAGGGGAGTGTTAGGTAGGTAGAGAAATAGAGAGAGAGGAACAGTGTGTGTATGTGTGTGAGAGAGAGACGGAGAGAGAGAGAGAGAGAGAGAGAGAGAGAGAGAGACGGCCGTGATGAAAGGGGTTCCGCTCGATAGGCTCGCCAACGCGATTCGTCAAAGTCGCCAAAGTTGCCTGGCGATCTTTCCCCGCTACTTCACACACACATACGCGCAGAAACTCAGGCACCTCCGTACCGCAAACGGACGCGAACAGCCACGAGGGTTTTTGATTTAGGCGGATTTGTAGCCCGTGCAAAATAAATAACTCCTACACAAAAAAGCATAGCAACTGTTATAGTGATAATGATGGAAACATTTGTAGTAAAGTGCAAATGTAAAATATATTTTCTCTTTTGCTAGGTTACGAGCATACTCTGTCGTGGGGTACTAGAGCTTACTCAACCGACTATTCACGAGTTGGGCGTCTATGCCGGTGTTGTTGAGATTGTTACGGTTATTGTTGTTGTCGTGGTTGCGGTTGCTCAGAGAATGCTTTTATTGTTCATACTACCATTGTTGTTGTTGTTCTTTACCCTTCTTTTTAGCCTTTCCCCGATACAGCGCGATTTAAGCCAACCTCGCAAATTCAGCAGTCTAAACACAGCGGCTGGTAGCAGGGTTGACTTCTGCTATACCAGCCGATAGAAGGCTAGTTTGGCACAACAATACTCGACTGTTGTTCCGTTGACGATGTATGGCCGTGCCTGCGCTCGCATGACAGCCAGAGCCTATGCTATAGATAGATAATCCTATTTCTATAAGTCACTGAAAACTTGAGATCCGGTTGCGGTTGTTGTAGGACGAGTTTGTTTAGGCAGCAGCGTAGAGGCAGACAGGCAGAATGCATGAACGACGCTAGGGCCAGCAACCAGGAACCAGAACGAGAGGGTAAAAGGACCAGACTCTCTAAAATGCCTTTCTGGACATGCGCAACAGGAGTTGGGTCTTGTACTTGTTCCGATTTGAGCCGCTTGAAATCGGATAGAGATGTTTATATATATATATATATATATCCTAACATAAATCCTATACACAACATAAAGCGAGCGCAGAGGTCTGCCTGTGAACGGTTTGATGAGATCAATAGACAGATGATACGGTGCTTCAGGCGTCATGCATGAGATGATTATGATCCACCGTCACCTTCCTGCGCGGAGATTACCTGTTCGAGATGTACAAGATTGCAATCGTCGCTACCGGGAAGAAGTCAGCATGCGTTTAAGCCGTTTGGTGGATTATCGTCCAAGTCGTCCGCATATGCTGGATCCATATATTCACACACACGCACACACAACCCTATGTCTGTATAATGCTGTAAGTCCTTAAATCAAAGAGTGTTAGAACCGAAAATGAAAGCTGTGGTTGTTGCTGTCGGTCGGGATTAGCAGCGAGTAACTTCCTCATAAGTCGTCGAGATGATGTCCATATGCGCCGTCAAATATGTACTCCATCGACACATCGACCCGACTCGCCAATGTGGACGCGCTTCACATTGGCCAAAATACAGAAACCTGCTCCAAATGCAAGAGTATACTTGCAACGTTGTGTTTCGAACTATTACTTATTCGGGTATGTCATAGTTAAAAACACAACAGTTCTACGCATATAGATATGTTTATGTTCCTAAGCATTTTATTCTATTGTATATATATATATATATATACACTAGGACATCTACGAGGTCCTTCAAAACAACGTTTATGTCAAAGTCTCCTAGCCGAGGATTTTCTTTATATGTATAGGTTTCTTCCAGCGGAAGAATGTTGCAGCCACTTAAAGCTAGACCAATTTCACCAGAACCAGCGAACCAACTAACCTAGCGAGGCTGATAATCAAACCTGCTCTGGCTGGGTTGTATTCTCATGGTTATTGTGGCAACGCCCTCATTCATTTTATAGAATGTGGCCTGAGTCACCCAAGCTGCCGATATGGCTACAGTTTTTCCACGCAGTCTTTTCACCAATATATGTTTTCCACCACTGTAATAGCTCGAAGGCTATCTAGGTGTTTTCATGCTATTTATGCTATTCCAGCTGCTCGTGCGATCTATGCGTATATATATATATATATATATATATATATATATATATATATATATATATATATATATATATATATATATATTCGACGTTAAAGGTTTAACTGAAAAGTGAAATGTGTTATTAACCTCTGTTTCTGGGTTTTCAGTCATGCTGGTCAGCTAGTGATCGTCTAACTGAAGCGACTGATTAAAAAAGACCCGATGCTACACTGCTTAATAGAAGTAGTGGCGCTCCTTTGATTGCTGTCGCTCGCCGATAGCATTGTCGTCACTATGACGTTGACATCACGTCATTTTTTTTCTGTATTGTAGTTATTACTGTTCCTACTGCAGTTGTTATCTATGCTGCTTCTGCTGCTATAGGTTTGCGGTTGTTTATATTTGTATGCGGTGTCGGTTGTTGTTGTTGTTTTTGGTAGTGTTATTGTTGTTGTTTTTGCTAGTGTTATTGTTGTAGTTTTTGCTAGTGTTGTTGTTGTTGTGACAATTGTCATTGTTAGTGTTGCTGTTGTAGTTCTTGTTGTTGTGATTGCGGTTGTTGTTGTCATCACTATCGGAACTTGCCGAATAATCGCCTTAGCGAGTCGGTTGGCGACCCGCCGCCAGCCGCCACGCACTTGACCAAGCAGGCAGGCAGGCCGCGTTAGACAAGCAGCCGTCAACGTGGATGATGGTCGGGTCCGTCTCTCTGCTTTGGTCGTTGTGGTCGTGGTCGTCGCCCGCTTGCCCAGTTCGTCCCGTTTGGTCACCCGCCGATCCGAGCTGACGTCGCGTACCGACCCAAAACGATAAGAGACCAAAGCAAAGACCAAGCGGCCACCACCACAGCGATGATGATCTAACTGCGTAATTGTCCGCTAACAGACTGTTGTTGACTGACAGATCTAGTTGACAAATGATTCCCTTCATCTACTTCTTCGTCGTCGTTGTCGTCGTCTTCCTTTGAGTTTTCTTCCTCTCTTCCTCAACTCGCTGCCGCTCTAACGTTGCTTTGCTTTGCTTTGCTCACGGCTTCTCCTCTCCGTCGGCACCATAGTGCTATCGTACTTCTATTGTGTGCAATGCATGCATGCATTTCTCTAGCAGCACTCGTACTGACTGGGCTAGCAGCCGAAGCAGCAGCCGTCGCTATAGACTAAACAACCTCAGTCGCTGAAGCCACCTGCCATCACGAGACGATCTTCATTGTTCTCAAACTGACGAGCTCTCAAACGAGAGCATTTTAGAAGCCGCCCTGTGTGGAAGCTGTACCCCCCCCCCCCCCGCCCGCCTATCCCCAATGACTGCCCTTTACGTTTCAGATACGCGCGCGACACACGTCATATGGGCGGCGTCGCGGCCGTCACATAAGCGTTATGTGACAACACGGCAGCGTTCGCGATCCGAAACGCCCGTTTGTCATCAGCTTGCTCTCGTCCTATACGACGACATGCATCCTAACGCGAGTAGAAGAGGAAAACGAAGAACAGAAATAATTCGTCACTGCGCGACTCAAATAGATCATCAACGATCAGCACACTACCGGAGGCATCCCTCCCTCCGTCAGCGGCAGAGAGGCATTCCGGTGATATTTGTGTCGTTTTCCACGAACACATACATATATATATATATATATATATATATATATATATATATTCATCCTCTACATAGATGTACATGCATATATACATTGCAAACCGCGTGTACATACGCACATTGATTGTCCGGCCCTGCAACGAAGATCTCTGCACGTCCCCCTTTTAGTAAAATGGCAAAACAACAAGTAATGATGTGTAATGTTAATATGAACCATTTTGTGCATGCTCTTTTAGAAGTGTTTTTGTAGCATTAGCTTCTTGACAGAATATTTTCTGATTAGCTCACAGAACATGGGTAATGAAGATGTTTATACTTGTGCCGTAATTTCGCTACATAAAGCACTTTATTTAGAACATAAAGTTAAGGCTTTTATCATTACAACTGCAAAACATTATTTGTTCAGCTTTAGTATAGATCGCGTAACTTCTGATCCATAACAGCCCAGCTTAAATATTACGCTAATGCATGAGGTAAACCTTAGTTTTGACAGTTGTTTATTCTTAAATGGAACAAACAAACTGGAAACACGGTTCTCCTCAAGAATAGTAACTGACTATATCTATTAGTGCTATCGTTTTGTTTCTCTTTTTAATACCGCATGTTGCTATTCTAGTTGTTGTTCTTGTTGTTGTTGTTGCTTTGTTATTGTTATTGTTGTTGTTGCTGTCGTGGCTAATACTTTACGTTATTTTGTTTCGGGCAGCAGAATCGACATGCAACAAGCTCGGAAAGGCGAGGAAGCGAACTGGAATATAAACTCGAAAGAACACGATCACAAACAACGAAGGTCCCGCTAAGGTAACGCAGACACCATCGAGGTTTCACTGGGGAGGCTGAAACCGTTCACTGAGCTGTGGTTGTCGCTATGCGTTCGACCCGTGATCCTTGATGCCATCGTTTTTCGGCTGCAGCTCTGGAGTTTCAAGCGGTTCTATCGTCAACGGGACTGGCACTCGCGGCAAACACCAGCAGTATCACCAACATGACACTAACGGCGCCGCCGGCGACGACCACGACAACAACAGCAACAACAACAACAACAACGACAACAACAGCAACAACAACGATCGCTTCAGCTGAGGTCGCTGTCGCCGACTGTTAACGATCAGCTGGCGTGCACGGACTCCTTTGCTTCCACCATCCAGCACCCCGGAGGCGTCGAAGTGAAGGCGGCGAGACGTGTGCTGATCTCTCCACCGGGATGGCGAAAACCTGGCAAAACTTCGTTGTGCCGCCAGCGCCTACTCGAAATCTCTAGCTCGTCAATTGTTGTACGACCACACACATGGTCACACATACAGGTACACATACATGGTTTATATCGTTCCGCGTTCCGCCTCTCAAATTGATCATCGCCGTCGTTATTGCTGGAAAGAGCGCAAAGCACCTGGAACCACCAACAAGGCCAACTTGTCGGGGGCCGAAAAAGCATTCCGCCAGCGTTGGCGCCCTCGCTGGGTGACGCTGGTGCTGTAGTCCACTTTTGTCCGAAAAAACGGTCGTGCTCCGCAAAAACCACAATTCTAGGATCTCCTCCCGACTCCTTGCTATCTTCCCCGTACACAACACGGTAAAAACGTATATCTTTGTTCCATAGATAACTATGCTTCTGCCTACATTCACATGTAAGTGTGCGAAGCAAGCGGAAACATTTGAGAGACAGAGACGTTAAAAAATAAAAATTAAAACATATAATACAAAACAGATTTTGCGCAAGTTGGAGCAATTTTACACAAGTATTCTATTTAGCAAATTACAAAACGTAAGACGATTGCATAGTTCACAGATACTCTGGGATGACAGTATTATGCTGTATTAAACTGCAGCATATTCAATACCATCACTCACGTACTTTACTACTCACTTACTAACATAGTTAGCACCGGTGTAGCCTAAGGGGTAGCCGCTAGTTAGGCGCCTCAATACCTTCCTGGTGACTTCAAGACTCGATCGCAGCAGGTTCGAACAATTGTTGTTACAATTGTTGAAAATGTGTAATTATAAATTTTTAGCTGAATGATACATATCCCGGTCATGTAGGTTAGGAGATCACCAGAGTTTAAGTGGATTTGAAAGTCCCACACTACCCAGATCAAATGGTATGCGTTATGCATTATTGTTCCTGGCCCCTGTAAAAAAAACTTAATGATAAATTCGCTCTCCGGAGAAAACGGTCCCATATGCCTACGAGGCCAGTGGTTTAGCGCCAACAATATTTGAAGAGCACAAGTAAAGGGCGTTTTCTATGGTATGCCGTTGGAAGTAAGCACGCATGGCAACTGATTTCTCGTTTTGAAGAATACTGTAGCGATGACAGTCAAACAGCCTGTGCTGAAGAACTTTCAACTCAATGGAATATGATAGGCGGTGATCGAGTCCTTCACTAATATCAGTGGCGTAGTTTCCTGTCACTAGACATTTAATTACACAGAAACAAATGTCTGCCTTCGTTTTGCACTGTTTGAAAAATATGATTAACCGCAGCAGCAAGTCTGCCAGTGGCAACAATACATAGGCAAAAAAGATGTACAAGCGAACATTCGAGTAGCTAGCCATACCAGTTTCTTTCAATATAGACCTATCTTTTCTAAAGGTATCTGCGTTACTGGCCGTCCCACTGGTATTATCGATTAATTTCTAATTGTATACAAACGTATGTAGATATCAACAAGCTGTATTAATACGTACCTTGATATTACACAGATTATGTCCGGCCTTTTTCACTGTCTGCCCCTTACGGCGTGCCTACCTGAGACAGTTGCAAGACATATTTTTGTCGTCACCGACTAAAAAAAAGCGAGAGCCAGGCTAAACTCTATCGATCGATATGCAGCGCGGCGACACCGCTATGATATTAGGGGTTCTGTCAAGCGAATCTCAGCAGAAACCTTACCTGCTGCCGATGTGTACATGGAGATTGGAAGAAGTACACGTTCAACTGAGGGGGGGGGGGGCGAATGTATCTCCCATTTCCCGACAACACACCGACGACAAAAACGTATACCTGCTTGCCTTGTTATCGAAATCTAACAGAACTTTAATTTTTACAATGCAAACTGCTATAGCCGATTCGTTAAGGATGTCTTGTTTCACGGTTTATGGTTTAATGCAGCCGCCTTTTCAAGCTGAACTATTCGTCACTACCGTATATAATTGTTACAAGGGTCGAAAATCACGAATAGTAGACTACATTTAGTTGATTAGACAAACATTTTACAAATTACGGAGCTGGCTGCACCTTCTTGGGATATCGCGCACTCCTGGACTCATTGAGTTGCTGATATATATATATATATATATATATATATACATACATATATAATAGTTGATGAAATAAGACAGCAGACCAAGAACGAAGAGGCCGTTCTTACTGATTCGAAAATAAATATATAGTCAAAAATGCTGCCGAGTAAGTAGCATTTCCCAATCGTTTACGTTTTCGTATGTGTGTGCTTCATTTGATATGCGTTGAGATGCGTTCGACAACTGCATAGACGATCGACGACGCTCGGAGGGAGGAAGGACTCGTTGCGCCTTAGCACTAATCAGTCTCGACTGGGAAATGGTATGCTACAAAAAACACAAAACGTTGCAAATATTGATACCTCCGTATATAAATGTAAGTGTCAACGTGTGTGTGTGTGTGCGCGCGTGAGTAATCCTGGCCAAATTTGGAACTACAGCTGACGCCGTTATTGCTCAAGTTGCGTATGCATATTGTACGTGACTCCTCGAACCAATTTTGCCAGCTACAAACGATCTCAGGCTCGTAGCACACACGAATGCTATGTACCCCAAATCCCAAGCCGGGCCATCCCCGGCCGTTAGAATGCTTCTTGTTCGGAGAATCGTGGAAGGGCCCCTTCCGTTGACGGTGGTGAAGATAGCGCAATAGCGGAAGCAGCAGCAGTGGTGGTGAGGGAGAGGTCTAGATTGGTGCGTTAGGATTGGATCGGATCGCTTTGCTTCAATCGGATGACGACCGAACGCAGGACAGAGCTTCTCGTCCGTCTCCTCCCACTTTACAGACACGGCCAAAACGCTACTGACTATTGGCGTCTACTGATTGAAGTGTCTGTCTATCGGTTCGAGCTGGAGCTGGAGCTGGATAGGGCGGTCTAGGGTCTGGTCTGCGAGTTGGGGTAGTGGGACAGAGGTGGGAGTGCGAAGGCACGAGGAAACAAAGAGCTCAGCGGAAACGAGCGGGAGCAGAACGGATGACGCTGAAAATCCTTTACGAACAACTACAGATGAACGAACGAACGAATGGATGGTGGCGAACCGCGCCGGGCTAACGTGTGTAGAGCAGGATGGAAAAGAAAAGGAGGCCCAATGAGATTGACGCCAAGATGAAGTGTCGTCGAACGTCGACTGCTGCTTGCCAGCCTGTAGCGGTAGCCCGTAGTCTGCGCTGCCTGCGTGAATTCCTGCAAACAACAAGACAAGGAAAGGCAAGGAAACGAGGGAAACAGGGAAATAGGAACAGGGAACGATGTGGGGAGCGCGACGCTTGCTAAGGATGGCGATGGCGGGGCCGGCGACAGGAGGTGCCTGATATAGCGAGCAGGACGCCAGGAAGGAAAGGGCAAAGGACCGTTGCGGATGATGAAGATGATGATGAAGATGATGACGATGACGACGACAGTGATGACGACGACGACCGCCATGGTGGGCAATTCGAAATCTTGTCGATTTATTCCGTCAGCAGCGGTTTTCTTCGGTCGCTTTCGTCTCATTCGCCCCCTCTCGTGCTTCGACTTCGGCGCGTATGACGGTCGCGAGCGTCACCAATCGGCGCTTCTGCTGCTGGCGACCAAAGAGGCGCGCATGTACATACATATACATATCTACGCACGCACGCGCGCACATACATACACGCACACAGTTACTCCCACACAACCATACATACGTGCACAGCTCCGGCGGCTGAAATGAAATGGCCCCGTCGGCCGGCTTGGAAAGATGGCGGCAACGATGGCCGTCGATACTGCCGACCGAGACGGAGTCGGATGACGCCAGGCTGGATGGAGAACGACGACGACGACGACCGCTGGCGAAGGTAGCAGATGTGGCCAACGACACAAGGGAGGTGGCATCCAAGAAAATGCTTTTCCTTCTGCCCCTTCTTTTCACTCTTCGATCGTAAACGCTAGACAGCGACCCCCGAACTACCCCGCAGCAGCAGCCGCCACACAAAGACAGGCCGAAACAGCAGGGGAATAGAGAACGACACAACGCTTAGACTTACTACGAGGATGTTGGTGACGCTGCGAACGGACTCTGCCAATGACGGTGACGCCAACGGCAACAGCAGTGGCAGCGGCAGCAGCAGCAGCAGAAGCAGTTGCTGCCGTTTCCATGACGCCAACAGAGAGAAAACGGGGCAAAGAACTAACGAAAAAAACTCGAGTTGGAGCTCACAGCTTCTCCAACGGGCGCTAATACAAATCGCTGCTGTGCTATATCATGCAGTTTGCGCCCTCCTTCTTTTATTTTCCTTCTTTTTGTTCTCCATAGGCTCATCTTTGGTTGTTTTCCTTGCTCCTCCCAACACTTCATGTATGTCTTGCTCTTTAGCAAGATAACTAATTATTGTAGCTAAGGAAAACAAGCCCCGCTTGCTTGCGTGTCTGTCTTGTCGCTAAGCAACCAACCGCTCCGACCACCGTCATGTACGATGCTAATTTCGCGTACCTAAAGAGCTTCGTGACATCCGACCACATCAGTGGCAACCGCTGGCTGGACCCTTGATGAACGAACAACACCCGCGCTACATAGGGTGCATGCAAAAGCAAACACAGGCCAATAGGAGATTGCCGCATTACGATGGCTATGCGGTCTAGCTGTTGCCATTCATTCTCTTGATGCTATTATTATTCCCGCTGCTGTTGTTGTTGTTGTTGTTGCAATTTTCGTTATTGTTGTTAATGTTGCTGTCGTCGTCGCTATTGTCGTTGTCGTTGTTGTTGTTATCGTCGTTGTTCATTAAGACTGGAGCTAGTTATTCGTGGTGCTAGTTATGATATGATCTGACCATTATTTTGATTGTTCCTACGGCTGTGGCTAACGCTTCGACTGCCATGTTCCCGATGTTACTATATTAAGCATATCATACCACAGTAATCGCCCCTTTTTCTTCTCGGTCGTTTGCTTGTTGCTTTTGGCGTCGCGTTTATTGTTGTCGTTGTTGTTGTTGCTGCGGCAGTTGTTATCATCTCAGCACTTATAATTATTGGCAAAGTATTGTGACAAATCGATGCTCGTATTGGCTTCGCTATCGCATCTGCCGCTGTTGTTGTCGCCGGGCTAGATAAGTGCCTCCTGCAGGACATACAGAGTGCAGGGTATACAGTTTAAGCCGAAGAGAACAGCATGTCACTAAGTAACGTTTGAGCTACATGACGTTTTTTTTCGAAAGACGTGTCGCCTCCCGGCGCGCAGAATGGTTATTACCACGTTAGTGATTGTGGTCGACCTGACCTACCCCATTCATTCCACCCATGCCTTTCATGAAGACGTGAGGCAATGTTTCACAACCGCGGCTAGTGGACAGGTCACGTGCTTTCTGGACTATTGTCGACCGACCATAGACAAAAGCACTGTAGTCACAACGGCTGGTCCGCTGTGTATAGCTTTATTTCTATTCGTCCACCCTGATCCTTACGGACGTCTTGGTGAAATAAAGATGTCCACTTATATTGCCGCTCCCGGCGCCCATGGCGCAAAAAGGTGGCATGTGTATTAGCTATACATATCAAGCGAATACTAAATACATCTACTTGTCCAAAGACAACGTCAACGACAACGCGAGGAGAGCGAGAATGTGAGTCAAAATTCACGACCGCGAATTACCAACTGGCAATATGCTACCGGCCTCCATATATAACAAGTAGCCTGTAAGCATATATAGTGTGCTAGCTAAATCAAGACAAACTTGCGCGCCACCAGCACTCGACAAAAAAGCGTTTGCTCTATTAATGTTTGATATGATTGTGTTTTTCAGAACCCTTTGATCACAGTCAACGCAATGGCAATGCCACATAATCTAGAAGCGGATTTGGAGCGAAGAGTGTAGTGGTAGGAAGAATCGCTTTGCGCCGGCAGAAGCGTGGACTAGATGATTTCCTTCTGCAACTATCGCAGACATTGCCCATAGATACAACAGGTGCCCACTGCCCCAAAGTCCAAACAGTCCACATTTAAATCCTCTGGATTTCCTTGTGTGACCGACGCATTAAAAAACAGACGTGCGTCGAAAAGTTGCTGAACACAACGAGTCCAAACTCATCACTCTAGGTGCGCTAATAGCAAAATATAAGGATGTTACTAGAGGCCATAGTTTGCCTTGATATAGCTCGCGCACCTTATATATTATATATATATATATATATATATATATATATTATCAAGAGAAGCCGTGGCCTCTAGTAACATCGTTAAGATTGTGGTCTTGTCGTTGCCGGTTCTGCTCGCAGATAGGCGCTAAATACCACGCAGCGAGCTGCCAGACGCATCGGCGGTCTTTGCACTTTTTGCCTGGTGGGGATTGTATTTATGTACCATCTTGAAAGGCAATGTTATTGCAAAATAAACAATATGTATGTATTATATTTTTGCTCTTAGTGCACCTGTTCATGTTTATAAATTACCTAGCCTGGGTGTTATATATATATATATATATATATATAACCCGACTTCTTAGCCCGTTCAATGGTCGGCACGGGCGCATCCTGCCCTAAGCGGACATATTTATGTCAAGACGTTCGTAAGGGATCGGGAAGCGGGAAACAGAAAGAAAAATATACATACATAGGGGAACTGCTATTATGACTGTCGTGTTTTCGCCTATGCTAGGTCGACAATTGACCCGAAACCACGTGCCCTATCCACTAACCTGGTTGTGAAACGTTGTCTCACGTCTCCAGGAAAGGCAGGGGTCGAGTGGATGGGGAAGATCATGTCGACCGCACTCACTAACGTGGTAATAACCGTTCTGCGCGCGTCAGGAAGCGACAAGTCATCCGGACAAAAAACCTAATGCAGCTCAAGCGTTACTTGCTTACACGCTATTCTATTCGCATTAAGCTGTATACCCCACTGTACTCTGTATGCCTTCTTGCAGGATACCCAGCCCACTGCACTCTGCAGGAGGCACTTATCCAGCCGCGGCAACAACAGCAGCGGCAGGTGCAATAGCAAGCTACGATGCGAGCATCGATTTGTTGCAGTACTGCAAATAATTGTAAATGCTAGCACGATAATATTGCGGGTGAAAACTTACGCAAAGCTGCAGCTATTTACTGACAGCAGAGATTATACTTTTGATACTTTTTAAAGTAGGTCAAAATTTGAAGAGCAGCCGGGTTCTGGTCGCAATATATATATATATATATATATATATATATATAAACAAACGCGCCTGCAAGATCGTACTAGGTCTGTATCCAGGATGTAGTTCCCGATATTTCTAGCGGGCCCAACGTTGGTCATTCAGTGCGAGGAAGAGTGAAGAAAAGCGGTGAGATCAGGCAAATGGGCGTCTTGAGCAAATACTTATGTTTGTATATATATATATATATATATCATCAGAGGTACGCGTACTTGAAATAAAGCATATATAACCATGATAAATTATAGCACATAACCCTTTTACGTAACAATAAAAGTGATTGTATGTTATATATACTTAATATATATATATATACATGACGTGCCATATATATACACATTTTGTATATATACGTATTGTGTGGCCTAGAAAATCAGATTTGCCAGCCAAGAAAACACGCACGTTTGGCGTCGACGTCCCGGACGTCAGGAGATCATTGGAGCGCATGTTAGGTAGCCGCCTGGGCGGATCCCCATCGACTTGTGCAACGTGTCTGTTTTCGGCAGCGCATGTCACGGCGGGAGGCTGCTGCTGCTGTCGGCCCGGTACCGAAGGGCAATGGACGGCCATCGAAAATTTATTTCGCCATTGATCTCGGCGTTAGCGTATGCTGTTTAGTTTGGCCCATCTTGCCTCGACCGAACCAGCACGAAAACAAACAGAGGACAATAATTGATGAGGTTGGGAAAATACATGAGAATGACAAAAACTGAAACGCTGCAGCAAGACATAGGCGTGAAATCGCGTAGGGGGAAATTTGAGGAAGCTGCGTGCAAGAAATACTGCACATATAATCACTACTTGTATGCATTGTTACGACACAGTTATATATATATATATATATATATATATCACATGTTTGATTCTGGTGAATTTGTATATGCAAACAAACGCCCAGCGATCCATATATATATCTATACAGAGAGTTTATAAAAGTTTTAGCAATTTTTGAATAGAATTACTAATAAAAATAATATTTCGACACATTCAATTTTTGCCTCTGCTACTATATTGCCATATATACAGGGTCATTTATATTGTTATGTACTTATTTCGAGGTTTGGTTGAACTCGGCAAGAAAATAATTTTTCAACATGGAGGGAGGACGCGGAAACGTTTTGTTTAGGAGAGAGAGTAAAGTTTATAAAAGTAGTTATTCTGATATATATATATATATATATATATATATATATATATATATATATATATATATATATAAATATATATATATATATATATATATATATGACAGCACTACAACACTCCACGCACCTTGGGGTCCAATGGATGCTAACCACCGAGCGCTTTCAAAAAGATCTTGCGAAAACAAGACTCCTTTGCGAGCGCTTGGGAACCTCCATTGAGGACCGCAACACAAGAGACCGATTACTGGTCTCAACAAACTACACAACACGTTCGATGAGGTACATTTTAAAAAAAGCACACGAAACGCCCTTTGTACATTACTGGATTAAAGGTATGCCCTACCTATCTGGTAAGGAGTATTTAAAAATACTAAAGCTCAGGATCAACGCACTACCAACGCGTGCCAGATTGGCCAGGGGACGCCCGGGCTAAAACAAACGTTGTAGGCACGGGTGTCATGCGCCTGAGACGTTGGCTCATGTCGCTCAGATGTGCGATACAACACACAAACAAACCATAAAGAGACATGACGACGTCTGTGATCGCGTCTTCTCCGCGAAAGGGGTCATGAGGTGGTTCGTGAGCGAGTATTCCGTCGACCGGGCGCACCGGGTCTAAAGCACGATCTCGTTATAACAACACCTACCGAGGTCTGGGTTTTAGATGCCGAGGTTTGCGGCCCGAACCGGGACCTGGCAAAAGCACGGCAAGACATGATTGCCAAATATGACGTCGAGTTCCTAAGAGCGGCGCTCCCCGACCCGCAAAAACCTCGCAGATTCGGATCCATCACTATCTCTATGGGTGGTGTATAGGACTCCGAATCTGCGAGGACGCTCTTGGGGCTCGGCGTCACGAAGAGGAATCTTATGGATCTCACCGTTTTAACTTTGCAAGGAACCTTGAGGATATACCGCTCGCACCGGGTCCATAAGAGCGGGGGCTACCATCAAGCAAGAACACGGACAACTGACTCTTAACTTCACGTGACACCTTTTTACCACCATTTTAATGGCTATTAAGGCGAGCACTGCCGAGTGTGCAAACGTATTGTAAATGATTAATAAATCATTACAATATTTTCTATATATACATATATATATATATATATATATATATATATATATATATATATATATATATATATATATATATATATATATATGTATTTATTTATTTAGGTTTTTACTGCCTACTGTTTGCCAATTGACAAAGCTTTGATGAGCTGATTAGATTTTAATTTCACTGCCTCCAACTTTATACGCGTCGCAACAATGTGGCAATTTGCCGAGCAATCGGTCGCCGAGTCCGTTAGCCATAGCTGCAGTCATTGCGAATAATAATAATAATAATAATAATAACGAGCAGCAACGACAACAACAAACTTTGCCATTTTGACCATCACTCGCATTAGTACAACTGCCACCGCCGCCATGTTGATGAATATTATTATTATTATTATTATTATTATATTATTATTATTATTATTATTATTATTATTATTATTATTATTATTATTATTATTATTATTATTATTATTATTATTATATTATTATTATTATCATTATCATTATTATTATTATCATTATCATCACCATTCTGATAATCTGGATGCGGCATCTTGATCTGCAGCAGCAGCAGCAGCAACATCATCGTCATCATCCTCCCGGCCTCTATCTTGATCCTGATCGTCACCCCCATCGGTTGATGCCATCTGGAATGGCACAAAAATAGCCACAACAAGCACACCACCGCCAACACCACCATTGCCGCCGCCGGCATCCCTCGTTCGTTTGCGCCTTTCGTCTACCTTGCTTGCACCTTTTTTTCCCTCGTTTTCCTCGTTTTAGCATATTATTACTATTTATTATTATTAATCATCATTCTGCTTGTTTTTCGTCAGCTTGCCTCGTTCCGCCTCTGATTCGTATCATTCGCTCTCTATTCTGGCTGTGCTTTCTGGCCGGATGACCAGCCAGACAAATTCCTAGTTTGTCAAACTCCATCACCCCCCAGCAACGGCACCATTATCATCATCAACTCCATCATCATGATCACAAATATCATTATTATCATTATCAGCAACAGCATCATTATCGCGACCGCGGCAGTGGCCGTGCATCTCCTGCCCGCCTGAGACCTGCTTTGTAGCTGGATTTATTCGTTACCGGTACGACGCCGGTATAGATCTCCTCCACCCCTCTCTCGTTCTCCCCCCCCCCCTCTCTCACATCTCTTTATCTGCCCATCATTCTTCCACCTTCCTATCTACATATATATATATCTATTTATATCTATCTCTTCATCTGTTTATCTGCTTCATCTGTCTATCCATCTCTCGGTATGTTCGTCTCTCGTTCGGACTGCTTGCGTGTATCTTTTTTGGCGAATGTTGACGAAGGCGCTGCTACATCGCGCGCTCTCTCTCTCTCTCTCCCTCCGTATCTGTCTCCCTGACATTGCGTTCTCCTGAGACACCTTCCGATCGTGGCTGTTATTGCTGCAGCTGCTGCTGCTGTTGCTTCGACTTCTGCAATGCTGTTGCTTTGGCTGCAGCGACAGCAGCAACAGCAGCAGCAGCCGGAGGGAAAAATCGGCCACGCCGATCTGCCGGCTACGGCAATAGGCAGAGCCAGTTCAAAGGTCACACCGACGCGCTGCTCACATCGACGAGTCGTTGCTGTCAGCTTGCCGTTGTTTCGGCCCATTTCGGCGACTATTCGGCGTCGCCGATTTTGCTTCCTCTCCCTCTTCTCCTACTTCTGCTGCTGCTGTTGATGCTGCTGCTGGCGCTGCCGCTCCTTCTTGTTCTTCATCTTCTTCTGCGTCTTCTACCACGACTTCTGCCGCGGCCTCTTCTGCCGCGGCTTGTTTTTCTTTCATTTTTTCCTGCCCTACGTAGAAGAGATTGCACTGCGAGCTGTAGCAGCAGCGGCAGCATCAACAACTGCCGCACCACGCCGGTGACGGCGGTTTTGTGCAGCACCTTTTCTGACTGCGGGGTCTGCCTGTGCTGTGCCGACATTAGCCTTAGCCCGTCGTACTACTGCACTACTTCTAGTACTGGTAGGGCGCATAGCAGCATCAGAAGGGAGATCGAAATATAATCCATTCCTCCCTTTTATTCCTTTTTCCTCTTACGCGCCAAACTTGGAATCGGCCTGAGGTTGATGATGGCGATGCTGTCGATGGTGATGACAACGCCGCCGTAAACAAACATAACAACAACAACAACAACAATAACAATAGCCAGTCCTGATGCACGTGTTCAGGTTTCACTTCTGCTAGAGATGAGGATAAACAAAATAAATAGCAACAGTAATAATTCCCACCATCGTCATCGTCGTCGTCCCCCACGACCATCCTAGACACGACAAGATGACAAAGAAGCTTGCCAGAGAAAGCTTAAGATTATCTGCACTGCAGGTAAGATCGATAGATAGCGTTCAATTCATTCGGTTCAACGCAGCCAAAGTGGCGTCGGTAAGCCAGGTAGGTCAGTCAGTCAGTATCTGTCTACGTTAGCGGTCGTGTCTATGCTATTCTATTCTATCCTATTCGATCAATCATCGCTGACCGGGGCTGATCGACTAATAATCCTACGGATGGACTGTAACGTGCCATGGGTCGCGTCGATGCAACGATGTCCCGTCAAAGGAAAGTATCTGTCGTTCGACCGTCCGGATGACAGATACTTTCCTTCTGTAACCTGACTAACAAACAGTTCAAAGCTTCTGGATTAAAAGTGCTTCTTTGTCGGTTGGCGGCCCGCCGCTACAGATCATCTCTACTGGTCAAAGGCCGTATGCGTGCAGTACGACAGCGCAGGATTATAAGGTGCAGCAGAATAGTGAGGTGCAGATGAAGCAACGGCATATACTGCAAGTACAGTGTAATACAGGTCTATGACAAAGGCAGCAAACAGAAAAAACGATTAGGTTTTTGTTATTGCTAGAACTGCCCCCGACGAACCTTGACGTGTGATGGAAGTCGCAGCACCGCCGAGAGAAGCCGGCAGAACGAGAGGCCTCGTTTTGTCGCAACGTGTGTTTTTTTCATATTTATCCATATAATGGTTAACTTTTATTAAGGAACAAAAATGGAGCTACAATTGTCTCCTGAGAACGTGTGCGCTGGCGATTATAATATATATATATATATATATATATATATATATATATATATATTTGTTTTTTAGTTTATTTTCTCTTGCTAGCAGCTCTGGTCTTGCAGCAGGACAGCCCGCAACCGGACAAGCTAACAAGACTAAGGCTCGAATCTGTGATAATCGGTGTGTTGTTCATGGTTGTCAAAAAAAGAGGGATGAAAAAAGTTACCGTCGAGCTCTCGTCTAATACGCCTACTAGATTGTAATATATAGTATTGTAGTGACGCAACATGATCTAGGCAACCGTGAGTTGAGGCCACTTCCTTTTGCCTAATCAGATCGACCTTTGGCGCAGGTTACCGATTGGACTAGCATTTACGCACTTACGGAAGTCTAGATTAGATTTAGTGAAAACGTCAAAAACTGACTTGGAGGACCTTCTTGACATCCGTCGTACCCCTCAAAAATAGTTCTTACTAATTTTACTCGGTTAACTATTCAGAACGGGAATCTAGGCAAATCGATTGCTGCATTCGCTGACGATATCACAATTCGCGGGTTTCGCGGGGCCACGTCTTCCAATACTCCAATTGCTACACTACTTTTTACACGTGCAAATAAAGTCGAAATGTTTCTTAATACATTCGGACTTGCTGCCTTCGTAAGACACACCACCAGCGTTCAAAGTGCCTCGAGTCTATAAGAAAAACAGCGAGCATACTCTGGCGCCTCACCTACAGACCATCTAAGCAAGAGTTCTTCAAGATATTTGTTTAAAGCGCTTGGATAGCAAAAACTCAAGAAGACTGAAACATATTGTTGTGCCTGCGTTTATATGAGGCAACCGTGATGATCAAATTATCGCAATATTTGGTACCGCCCAACTTGTGATTTGTTGTAAACTTTTACAGGGTGAAACCTGTTCTACTGTTAGGTAGGTTAAACTTAACAATTCAGTTGCGTTCTTGGTAAATTTATGTTCTCAATCTGGTGATTCCTTGTTTCATTATTTTGAGTAAGGAATTAAGAGTTGTAGAATGCAGTTTCGTCATATATATATATATATATATATATATATGTGTGTGTGTTTGCAGTTATTGAACGAGGAGGCTAATAAGCGATGCAGCCATAGTCTGCATAAAATGAACATCGCCTACCAAATGAACATGGTTGCTGGGCGGCATATACTATCTATCCTATCTAATTTAACAACAAAATTGAAACGAACACGAGAACGAAGAACTAGAGGCTTCAGAACATTGGAAGTACGGATGACCTACCAATTCTGATTAAGCAACGCCGCAACAACAACAACAACAACAACAACAACAACAATAACACAATCTCACCAATTATCGTTTAAACGTTCATTACAAACCAGCGGACAAGACGACTCGCACGCTTTCAATAGGTGAATATAGATTGTGTCGTTTGTGTCTATCTTCTGAACGCTTGTATACAAGCACGGGTCACGAACTCCTTCTCACTGATGAGGCTAGCCATAGTGTTTGCGTTCGGGGCACTTGCTTTAGAGGCCGCCAATTTAAACGCCAAAAATGTCTTCGCTGACACACTCTATTAACGTATGCAGATCGGTTGTGTATGTGTTTTGTTTTTCACTGTTGTAGTAGAAGTCATATTAATTCGCTTATAGGAAAAGCCAAGCTTCGGGTAATACCACTCACCCAAACGGACACAAAAATATATATATATATATATAAGCAAGTACATCAAATTATAATTTTCTGTTCATGCATCGGTCATCCTAAACAGCTCTGCACGCGGCAAATGACATACCATTATCGATAAATCACCACAAATCAATGAAACGGCTTCTCCTTGAGACACCACCACTATGGTAGCACTACCACGGCCATGACTACCACCATAAGTACCACACATTGGCTTGTACTCATGCGGTGCTCAATTTGCCATTATGCTGGGATCTTTCAACATTCATAGTCAATAACATTAACAACAACAGCAGCAGCAAAAATCACAACAACAACAGCAACAACGACAATAACAGTAATAAGACAACAACAGTAGTTATTGAGACAATCTACAAGTGATGGACCCACAAATGGTTTTGCTCGTCGACCGTCAAAGCTAGCAAGTTAGAAATGTTACTTAGCATGACCGCAGTCCTTGTGTCGTCCTCGACGTGTCGCTCAGGCAGTACTAAAGAAAATGCACCACTCCCCCCCCACCCCCCCCCCGCCCTTGCAACGAAGAACTAACCAACTATCTTCTCACAGGTCATATGTATTGCCCTCGTGACCCCGAACTTTACTCAATAGAAGGTACTTTGTCTGCGATTGTCAGGTTGAATTGTCAATAACAATCAATGTTATCAACATAATTTTCTATGACAAGGAACATTTGCTCTGACACGGCAGAAATTACACCGCTGAAACCAATATCGAATTCAAGGAATTAATAATATACTTAAAAACAAACGGTAAGGACAATCCTACAATTAAGCTGTGTATCAACACGACTTACTTACTTTGAAATACTGTTACTGATTTATATATAATATATATATATATATATATAATGGCTTTAGTATCCAAAGGAATCAGGATTTCTGTGCAAGTAAGTTTACGAATATGAACAAAGTACTATCTGCATCTATTAGTGATCCACGGCGCAGAGCCGCCTGCTTTGGCTTCAAGGTAAAGGCTTTCAAGATACTTGTCGTAGCTTCTAGGCTTATACATTGAGAAGATTCCTTATGACCCGCGTGCTTTAAATTCCCCTTTTACCGGGCTTGAATTCAGGCTTGTACTGTTTTGTATCTAGTTGCAGTGGCTTTTAGTCTGCCGCATGTCATGCTGGCTGTTTAAACCTGACATATTCGCACTTGCATCCGTTGTGTCGTTTATAGTGAGTACCACATAAACCACTTTTATAGATAGATTGCAAATTACTTGCACGTAATTGTATCACTCACCGATAGCATAATCCTAGCACATATTTGACCGCTCGAAACCAACCAGTCTGCCCTCTCTGTCCCTGCCGCTGGTTTCAGCCATCTGCATCGTCTTTCTTCGTAGTTTTTTCCCTTACACTACCACAAAATTTAGTAGAAATGTTTTACATACACCTAGACAATGTGT
>QVRM01006970.1:0-25000 GCA_003439945.1 Dermanyssus gallinae
CGCCGCATACAACCAGCGGGCTGGCCGGCCGCTCGCTAGCGTACCGTAGCCCAGCGTTCAGATCAGTTCGTTCCGCTGTCATTCCGATGTCACGCTGACGATGCTGGTCGTTGGTGCCAACTCTGCTACTGCTCAACGCAAACCCATTTTGTGTGGCCATGTGGACCTGTTTGCTACTGTTGCGTCAACGTAGCTGGCGTAGCAGTGTTTGTGTATGTATGCATGCATGTACGACCGTGGCTTTGAGAGGTGTTTGAGGATTACAACAAATACAGACAAATAACACAACGACAACAACAAACAACAACAAGAGCAACAACAACAACAACAAACGAAACGACGACGGTGTACGCGACAATAGTAGCGCTAGTACCAACCGCACTTATGGCGGCTACGTGCATACGAGGGCTGCGACAAAAGTCAACAGACGATGGTGAAGTTTCACCTTCACCTATCGACGCCCAGTGACACGAAACAAACGCTGGCTGAGCGTCACGAGTGAATGGGCTATGATCGATATATCGATACAAAGATACAACGATAGACAGATAGAAAGATAAAATGTAGATGAATAGAAGGATATATTGATGGATAGTGATAGATGGGTAGACCCGCTGTTGTCCTGGAACAACGTCTTGCTAACGGCATGAACTGCGACATAGCTGGTGGCAGCCGAACTTGAATCGTTTTGCAAATGCTATTTTTTTTGTTCCACACCCCACAGACACACACATAAGGAAACAGACTCTAAGCTCGCACTCCATCGCAGCGGTCGTCGCAGTCGAGATTCGGTTTCGATGCAGTAACAGAGTACGTAGATTGGGTAGACTTTCTCTTGGCTCCATGTATCGCATTAAAGCATATGGATGTCTCTCTCCCAACTGTTTGGGAACGAACGCAGTCAAACAACAATACGGAACAGTAGCACACAACGAGATCATTGTTGCTTAGATTCACTGATTTGAGTAATTGTAACAGTAGTAGTGGTAGTAGGCAATTTGTCAAAATAGAAGATATTATGTTACGATATTTGTTGTTGCTTCTCTGTTGCTGTTGTTGTTGTTGCTGTTCTTGCCGCTGTTGTTTTGTTGTTGTGTGTTCTTGCCGCTGTTGTTGTTGTTGCTGCCGTTGTTGCTGATAGCTGCTTATGGCCTTCTCGTCTCTGTAGACATCTCATTCACGTGGGTGCAATTATTACGAGTGTGATTGTTCTTAATCGTTACTGGCTGCTGCTGCTGTTGGTTGTTTTCCGCTTAAGTCGGCAAACGAAAGGTGTTTGTGAGTCGCAGAAGCAACAACAGCAGCAGCACAAACACCTTGTGCAGTCGCTATCCTACCTGGTAGGCTACATACGTACAGTTCAGCTCAACTTTTGCAAAAAAGGTTTAAACGAATGTATAAATGCTACAATGTCCCGCCAGTCTCATACTGCTGGTGTTGCCGCTACTTCTGCTGCTGCTTCTGCTGATGTTGGTGCAACCGTTGTCAATTCAACCCGCGACGTCCGCAGTCATCGACGACGCAAATGATGATCCCGTTTTGTATCGATTTGCGCGCCTGTGCGATTACCGACAGTACCGGCGGCCAGTGGGAGTTACTATGGCTGATCGCAAACACACACATACTGTTGTTGCTTCTTGGCCACCCTGGCGACGCCCCCCCCCCCCCCTCTTTTACACGTTAGGGGTTCCGCTAGCGGACCTTTTGTGTGTAAGTGTCGCCGGCAGGCCTTCGTTTGGCCGGAACTACCCATCCGCAACGTCAGCTCCATTCGGGCCGCAATCGCAACCTAACCCAACCCCGCCAATCATGGCCGCCGTCTGCTGCAGAACATCTTTATCGTTCTTTAGCCAGCAAGTCCGCCCACAAACCGCCAACGTCGGAAGAACGGCAATAATGCAAAAAGCAGCAGCAGCAACAACAGTAACAACAGCAGTAACAACAACAGCAGCAACAACAACAACAGCAACAGCAATAACAACAACAGCAACATCAGTAACAACAACAGCAACAACAACATTAACAACGGCAGCGACAGCATCTACGCCAACAAAACGTGCAGCAACAACAACAATAACGACGGCAACCACAGCATCTACACCAACTAACGACGGCAACGACAGCATCTACACAACAAACGTGCAACAACAACAACAAAGTTATAGCAGGAAAAGCAACAACACACAACAACACATACACAGCCAATACAATGGCAACAAGGTCGACAACGAAACACAAGCAGCAATAGCACAACAACAACAACAAGCGTAAATATCCGTTGTAATCAAAGAACTGGGCTTCAGGAGCTACGCTTCGACCAGAGGTAGCTTCTTCGCCCAGTACTGAAAAACTATGAATTAGACCCTTCAATTAGACTGCTGTTGAGTCTGCTCAGTTTGGGCTTGATTTAGTGCAAACAAACAGCTAAGAGCTAAAAACGATTCGCACCCGAAGGACAAACAATGTGTGTACTGATGCAGTAGCTAATGCAAGGTCTTACCTTTGTTAAAGATGGATCCTACAACAACAACAAGAACAAGAACAACAACAACAATAAACAACAGAAATGCTTACAGTGCCTACGGATGCTTGATTACTGCAGAGAGTCATTACAATTGCAACTGCGTACGGCCGCACGACAATTTTGTTGGACAAAAGTTTTTTGTTGGGCTCAGAACTTGTTGCGTTGTTGTTTTTCGTTGCTTTGCGCTTTATGGTCCGTCTGCCACCTTTGCGCGATCATATAATATATGCCGCTCCTCTGGCCCGCGATAACGAAGCGTCGTTCAAACTTCAGCGTGCAAACTTCGAACGTGTTCAACGCAGCAGATCACACTTACGCCTTGGATCTATGCAGTGCCTACTTCGCAATCAGGCTATTGTGGTGAAGAGCTAAACGACAATCTAGGAATCTACGTAGCTACAGTACTACGTAGAAAAACAGATATCCAATCTGTCCGCAGTGACCAGGCATACGGGAAACATGTGAAACAATCAGGCGATCTAGAACAGTCATTCAACGTTTGTTAGTACTCACTGTCACATGGCCGCAAGTGTATTCTCAAACCTTTTTATTGGCTCTGACATATTGCGTGAACGACCCTGATTTTAGATCAGACAACATTGTCTGATCAAAGGAATGTTGTCGGGGACCGGCTCTATCACGTCTCCGCAGGGAACCAAAACCTCAATCACAACGTCGGTTCCTTCTCATATGCTGATAATAGTCGTCTTATTTGACTTCATAAGACAACGTGTTTCTTCTTTCATTACGACATGCTATGGCGTGATTGATGCGTTGATTTAACCTTAAGTAAGCCATTTCGGTCGTGTCGCTGTATAAGAGGTCCAGACTGGAGTTGAAGCATGGGTAAAAAGCCCGCGAGCTTTTGCTTATTTTCAGGGCCCTTGCATGTGGAGATTTGCCAGCGGCCAGAGGGCGAGACAACCTTTGCAAAAACTTTGAATACTGTATATATATATATATATATATTATATATACAGATATATAGATATAGAGATATAATATATAGATATATAGAGATAGGGAGAGAGAGATATATATATATATAGATATAGAGATATATATATATATATATATATATATGTATATATATATATATATATATATATCTATATATATATATATATATACATGTATAAATATATATACACATATATATATATATATATATATATAATCTTATGATTGCGTGGCCTAAAGACTGAGCCATTTTAAGGGACGTCTTAAAGCGAATTTCGAAAAAAAGCAATGCTGACTTTAGGTTCTCACACATTTAAGCAAATCACATTATCTGACCCTCGCACGTACAGGGCCAAAAGGGCTTCAAAAAGTTGAACGCTTTGAAGTGTGTCACAACTTGGGGTCGTGAGTCTTCGGGGGATCACGACGTCCTAGACAGAAACATCACAGCATTACAGCGAGGTTAAAGTATACGACAAGATAACATATACATGTACAGACACAGTAACAGTGCGTGACTACAACAATTACTGTCATGCTTTAATTACATCCTATTTTACATAAAGGCTTTCAATATTTGTACTGTTGTTTCTAGTATTAGGCCTGATTATGCTGAAATTGCGTTCATTGATGCGAGCTGAGGTGGATGTTTTAAACTGTTTCCACACGTTTTTAGTTTTTTTTTTTAACTGATGGTGTTGCAACAGCCACAACACTTGAGGCCATACATGTTAAAATCACAATATATGTTACAAATAAAAATGTATGGCATATACTAAATATATTCATCTTCTCAGAACGAAGGCCTTGGCATAACCAGTTTGGCTTCCATCTTACAACTTTTATTTAAAAAATAATCACTGATAATTTAACTGTTCTACGTAGTATTATTACACATGCTGTGGTTTTGTAATGTACCTATTATCATGCTGCATATACAAAGCTTTGCATTATTATGTATTGCTAATATTGTTTCTATTATTATAAATTATTATTTTTCTATTATTTTTCATTGATGTGCTGACCTTCGTTTTTCCTATATATATATATATATATATATATATATATATATATATATATATATATTAAAACTACCTTAAGATTTATGAACATCTTAGTTACGCAACATTCTCATGATATTGAAGCCATTCAAGAAGCAGGCTCTATGGGCAGGGTAGTGTTTGTTAAAATGGAGATTTAAACAAAATGTTGGCGATCTACTGTTGTTTGTTGTACTGCCATACAAATGACTGGAAGCAGAATATATATATATATATATATATATATACATTTGATCACTAGACAACTTAGTGGAAAGACAAGCTTAGCCTCATGTATTAGGTTGATTGTTTTGTATTGCAGAGCAATGGAGTGCCAGGTATACACCGTCATGGCGGCTACGTAACGTGAATAATAACTACAGCCCGGATAACAGAATACATCGTGGTTAGAACATGCAGTACTAGTAGGTAACGGTAAGGATCGCTTAGTGAAAAACTAGCGTTAGGTGTCTTCGTTGTTCTCCGCGTAGTAGAAGACGCACCTGACAGACGCAAAACAGGATGACTACGCAACGGCTTTATTGCAAGCGGATGGAGAATAGGTAGCGAGGAAGAGTACCACTGAGGTATTATTATTATTATTATTATTATTATTATTGTTATTGTTATTGTTATTGTTATTGTTATTGTTATTATATTATTATTATTATTATTATTATTATTATTATTATTATTATTATTATTATTATTATTATTATTATTATTATTATTATTTATCATCACTGTTATTAATAGTATTCTGAGTATGAGTACAACTTACGCTATATCATTGTCGTGTACGACTTGTTTATTATAGAGTGCTAAGTGTGCAATTGCGAAACAGCTGATGGGTTGGTAATACTGTCGGTACTATTGCCAACTTAAATTATGTGCTTTATTTTTGCTTTGTGCTAGCTTCGATTACACTTTCATCCCACACGTTGTCTAATGGATGATGGGTTTTGATGTGGCTACACATTCAATTTACATATATATATATATATATATATATATACATTTGTACACACCGCATCAAGTCAAACAGACTGGTTAGGCCAACATAATCCTCGTCTCTCACAACACACATTGTACACAGAGAGCACGAGCGAGTGTGAAGAAAGCAAAGTGTGAGGCGCAGCGTCATGACGACCTTCCTTGACTTGACTTGAATATCAAGCTGACACGATGTTGTACGTATTGTACGTAGATAGACTACACTTAGATGTAGGTACGAACATTGGAGCAGTCGGAGGAGGAGGAGGGCCTTAGATAGGAGACTAGGGAGTGTTGTTAACAGACAGCGCTGTTATCATTGTGTTGCTGGCGCTGGTAATGGTGGTGGCAGCGGTGGTGGGGGGTAATGGCAATGACGGTGATCTTGTTGTTGTTGTTATTGTAATTGTCGTAGCAGCAGCCGCCAGTGTCTGCACTGTGTACGCCGCCCCCAGTTGTGAAAGAATCGTTCTGCTGCGACTAGTGACACAACCGCTCACTACGAATAGGGTAGCAGCGTACGAGGGGCGAGACACTGGAGCAGCACCCAGAACAATCAGGATTGGATGGATGACTGAATCCGACTCAGCGACCTACAGCGTCTAGCGACACTTGCCCATGGTAGTAGCCACGACCGACGAATGATTGTCCCTTATACACGCTATACAGATAAGATACGACCACATCGTGACCGCCATCATTACTTGCTGTCATAAACACACACACACATGCACTCACATGCAGACATTCACACACATATGTATACAGACAAACTGATGATTGACGTGAGTGAAATAGAGACAAATAAAGACGGACGACGGATCATAATCATTTGACGATTTTCGAACCATTGTGTTGTTTGATATGTAGACTATGTAGATATGTACATTTAAAAAGTAATATATATATATATATATATATTATAAGAGCTTGTAGGAGATATCATGCGGGGGAGTTGAATCACATAACAAAGGTGACTAATAAAGGAATGAATATATATATATATATATATATATATATATATATATTATATATATATATATAGAGAGATCCAAAAATCCCTAACTAAACGTACGGCATACGATTAGCGTGCGTCTTTGTTCGTTACTACTAATAGTAGCAGTAGTACTAGTATGAATAGCCTATGAATAATTTCCAGCAGTGATTTGCAATAGGTCCACCTCTCGACCTGTATCGGGCAGTGAGGTTACCTTATGATCTGATACGTCTGACGAATCAGCAGTTCAGTTTCCCAAAAAATGTACTACCGGTCAGTCCCGGTTTGCTAGCCGTAAGTCATGATTCCTGCAGGATCGTGTCACGTTTCGCCAGACGCCATCTTCAACTCCGTCGAAATCGCGCTTTACGGCGAACGCGGGACCCAGACGTTTGTAAACGGGCGCCCAACACTTCGACGCTTGCGGTTATCCCTGCTTTAACCGCGTACGCAAGTGCGATCGATAATTCTCACCATCTTCAGTCACCACAACGTCGACGCACAAGCGCGAGCTCAACAAAAACCAGTCACTGTAGATGTAAGAATAGTATACTCCGGTCGTCAGCGTACACCAAAGGTAGGTTCCCATGGGTGTAGAGATAGTTTGAATTGCGTACTCTTTTTAGCTTCGCTTTGCACTCAGTATCAGTGCCTTTTGTAGATTTGCTAAACGTTTTGACCATCTATTGGATGACAATGTTCCTAATAATTAGGGTGTGTGTGTGAAGCTTGGAAATGTATTTAGTTCTAGGAACAGCCTGAAACCCCATGATACGTAGACTTCATCTCGCCACAATGGTGCTTGTGCAATTACGTGTCAATTACGATGCTTACTACAAAGATAAAATGACAATCACCTTCCCGTTAGAATAGGTTTTCATAGGCACTAGCTAGATATTTTAATTTACTAGACGACTCGTCAAGAGTCTAGCCTCATACCTTCGCCAGTGCTTCTTGAACTGAAAGTTTACATAACTATTCAAGCCATTTGGAACGCGATTCCAGCGCTATGAGTGCTTTTAAATGCACTTTTATTGTAATATTACCTAACGCCTTAATGCAATAAAAAAGAATATATATACATATATATAGCTTTATTATCTAGTAGAGTAGTGTATGAGCACGCATCATTTACGTACGTACGTTAACTTACAAAGTACACATTTTGATCAGAAACATAATATGTATACATATAAAAGTAATTGCTCTGTGAGTCAACATAGGCGACACTGTCTGCCGATAGTTCTGCAAAGTAGCTCTTGACGCGTTATTCTACTCTAGATGCATTGTTTTGTCCCAAAAAATTCGGCATGACCAAATAAATGCTGCGTATTTTTAACCAAGTACAAAACAAAGGCTCATCCTTTTGTGATCGTCGTCGCATGGGTCTGTATATCTACTAAAGCTAAGAGAGAACAGATCATAGAATAGGACGCACTCTCTTCTCGGTGATAGATAAGTTGCAAGGCTTAGCGACGTTTTGATATTTCAAGTTGCGATAATTGTCCTTGTCGGGATGGCGGGAGAGACGACGGATGTAACAACTTTTCAGAGCAAAAGCTGTGACAGTGACATAAGCACATAAAGTCAAAAAATCATACACAGAATTAAAAAGCCCTGTTATAATATTAATGTGCTCCAAAGTGCTAACATAAAAAGTCATTTGATAAAAGAATCTTGCTGAATAATAATAATAATAATAATAGGAGCAGACAGCAGCTGGAACACTATCCCAGATGGGGCGTTCATAAATTAACTAATCGTAACTGGCCCAAACTGCGCTGGAAATTGAACAAACAATTGAACCTTAAATCGAAAATCGTCTAAAGAGACTGCAAACGACTACGGCAATATGAAAATCAGTGGCAGCATCGCGTATCAATCAGATGTAGCAGATTTATGTGGAGCCCCCCTCTTTCGATTTAAGGGCAAACGTATCTGGTCAGATGCCCCTAGCCCAATTGACTCCGCATCTTCTAAATAAATACAACTACGCAACGGATGGAATCGAACCCGTGAATCTATGCGTCTCCCCGGGTCGCGTAAGCGAATCCAGCACGTCACCACCAGGTTCGACAGCTTCTACCTACTACCGCATTTTCCCATAACAGCACAGCACATTCCGGTTGTCGGTAATTCAGAAGAAGTTTTCGATGAAACAACAACAACGACGACGACAATAACAACAGGCTTCTAATAAATCGACAATGATATGTCAGTTTGGTAGACAAGTCGCGACGTCGTCTCGTGAGTGAGATCAGAAATGGTTGCACTCCGCTGCTATTGAAACTCGGACAAAAGAAGCCCGGCCTACTTCACGTGCTATGTCGTGGTCGTGAAGCTCACTGTTCAGCACTATTCTTTGTCGCTGCACTCTCATTGAAGAATGCAATAAAGTATCGTATAGTTCCTGTATATGTTATTATGCTCGTTGCAATGGCCACTGCGGATTATATATCTGATTGATATCTCGCTTTCTCTCTCTCTCTTTCTCCCTCTTTCACAGTACTTGGTAGCTCTATATTCCAGGTAAGTTATGGACTCTCTTCATGCCAAGTCGACCTCGAGCAAGTACATTTGCGTCGACAGGTTTGATAGTAAGTTCGACATGGAACCTCCTCCTACTTAGATTTATCTGAAAAAGAGTTGGTTTGCTCGTTCTCTACGGGAAATAGGCTACGCATGCCCACCGCTTTATGCTCTGTATTACGATGCATCTGCGCTGCGTAAGTTGAAATGTTGAAATCAGTCGTAGTCATCAAAAAGCATCTATTCGAATTATGTGCAATCATAACCTGAGTTGTGTATATTATTGTCTTTGTTATTCTCTCTCTCTCTCTCTATATATATATATATATATATAGTCCAACAATACCAGAGAGATACTGCTGATAATTTGAACGATACTTAGCCTGTGTTTCTATTACTATGATGATACTTATTATTTGTGTGTTCTTAATACTATTATAGTATATGTCTAGTAAAGTAAGATTAATTGACCAACAAAAATCGTTGTATTGTTATGGTATTATTACTATTGACATTTGATGCTAGTCGTTAGCCTAATCGCCGCGATTAGATATAGTGTGGGTGTTTGTCGATAACGCCCTGCTCATCCATTGATGCGTTATTCGTCTGCATTTTCCTGTTTCTTTTCTTCCTCTTCTTCTTCTTCTCTCCCCATCACAAAGAATTTTGTTTGAAGCTGAACTCACGGCTGCAGCCACAAGAACAACAATAACATTGATGACAGCAACAACATTGACAACGTTGACGAAAGCAACAACATTAACAACGTTGACGAAAGCAACAACAATAACAACATTGACAACAACAACAACATTGACGACAGCAACAACAATAACAACATTGACAACAACAACAACGTTGACAACAACAAAATTGACGACAGCAACAACAATAACAACATTGACGAAAGCAACAACAACAACAACAACAACAACGTTGACAACAACAACAACAACATTGACGACAGCACCAACGACAACGACAACTACATTGCTGACAGCAACAACAATAACAACAACGTCAACAACAACATTAACGACAACAACATTAACGACAAAAAACTACCGCTAATGATGATCATGACGAAGACGCCGCCGGTGGCGGGAGACGTCGCCGTTGATGTTAAGCCATTCCACATCGTACATGAATGACGTACGCCCAGCTGAATGATAGCAAATGGCTGAATTGAGTGCAACCGCGCAGACAGTTAACCACCAAGTTGACGATGTTGACGACTGTTGATCTTGTACTGCCGCTACGACTATAACTGCTACGACTATAACTACTACTACTACTACTTCTACCACGACTTGTATAGCTGCTATTTCAGCCAACAACCGGCGAGCAGGCGCCGAACGTCGGGCATCGAACAACAGATACGCCCCTATGTATTACCCCCTTCCCCCTTCCCCCTCGGACCTCCCCCACACTCCCCCGCCTCACCACAGATGCCTTGGTCGTCGGCCGTGTTGTCGACACCCCCATCAGCAAGGATGCATCTTTAGGAAAAGTCGGTGTTGGTGGTGGCGGCGGCAGCGGAGGCGGAGGTGAAGGCGAGCCGTAATCATCATAACGACGACGCTATTTGACCTTTTAAACATGCGGAGCGAGAGCGGAGAGGGGCAAAAGGAAGAGAGCGAGGCGGTGAGAACGGGGCAAACAGGAGAGAGAGATTGCGAGAAGGGCGGGAGCGGGGGTAGTGAGAGAGAGATAGAAATAAATAGAGAAAATGATAGGCCTAGATAGAGAGAATGATAGAGCTACAAATATATATATATATATATATATAGTGAGAGAGATAGATAGATAGAGAAATAAAGAGAGAGAAATGGGGCTATGACTACGATGGCGGCAGCGGGAGGCGTACGCCCGGGGGTGCAACGAAGCGACGAAGGCTTTCCTCGTAACCCCCAGGACCTCCCAGTCCGCCGTGTGAGTCTGACATCAGTATGTCTGTTTGTCTGCTTGTGTGCTAGTTTGTCTGTCTGTCTATATAACTGTTTCCGTAGATGTTTGCCCACGACTTGAACCGTTAGCGCCTGTAAACTCTCTCGCTCGATCTAGCTCTCTCTCTCTCTCTCTCTCTTTCTCTCTGCTGTTGCCGACGTCGATGACGCCACCATCAACAGCAACAACTTCTGCTTGCATAAAACGCGAGACTCACGTTTACGTAAACATTTGACTATTCTGATGATGATGATGATGATGATGATGATGATCGTGATTGTGGCGATGATGATAATGACGACAGCAACAACCAACATTTCAGCCGACACTAACTAAGCATTATATAATGCAGGTCCGTTAAAAAAACGACATTGTCAATCGAGAATTGAATTGAAAACTGAATTGACCATCACCACTACCATTCAATGGCATTCGTAAGTCCAGCATCGAATAGAGCTGACGCAACTACAAAAAAGGCTGCCGACGACGACAACAAAAAACAACAACAACAACAACAACATGTTATAACAGCAGCAGCAACGGCAACAACAATAACAACGGCGTGCCTGTATGATTATTGTCATTACTAGCGTAGTTATTATTGTTGTTGTTGTTTCATGCATTGCTGTCTATACAGCAGTAGAAACCGTAGTCTGAGTTGCTATGTAACAACTGTAGTTAATTTGGATTGGTGCACATCGTCATTGTCGACAAGAGCGGTAGACGACACCAAGTTTTCCAAGAGAGGCCGACCAATTTGCGCGTTCTACCTATAAGTGCAGCCTGCAAAGAAGCGGCGGTGAACTTGATTGAGTACGACAACGACAACACCAATAGCGGTTCAACCAACAGCAGCAGCAACAACAACAACGACAACGACGACAACAACAACAAGAGCAGCAGCAGCAACAACAACAACAACCACGTTATTGACACCGCGTACAACAATAACAACATTTATCACGACAGCAACACCTGAAGCGACAACAGCAACAACAACAACAACAGCAACAACAACAACAACAAGAACAGCAACAACAACAACAACAACAACAACAACAACAACAACAACAACAGCAGCAGCAACAACAACAACAACAACAACAACAACAACAGCAACAACAACAACAACAACAACAACAACAACAACAACAACAACAACAACAACAACAACACAGCAACAACAACAACAACAACAACAACAACAACAACAACAACAACAACAACAACAACAGCAGCAGCAACAACAACAACAACAACAACAACAACAACAACAACAACAACAACAACAACAACAACAACAACAACAACAACAACAACAACAACAACAGCAGCAACAACAACAACAACAACAGCAGCAGCAGCAGCAACAACAACACCACCACTACTACCACCTACAACCACAGCTCTGCAATAACACGTTGGCTATCCTGTTCTGTCATCGCTTACAGTTGAAGGGTCATCTCGGTCGCCTGGCCGCCCCTTGCATAAATAGACACCAAACGCCGATGATGGTGATGCTGATGATGCTGATGATGATGGTGATGATGATGATGGTGATGATGATGATGATGATGAGGCCGATGATGCCAGCTGACACTGATGGCTGTTCAAGCTACGGCCGGCGCCGGAACCACAGGCCCCATCGCTGGCAGCGGTCTGTTCATGTCTAGTAGTAGAACATGATTACACACACACAGTCCCATATACACACATGCACGCAGCATACATACGCAGCATACACGCCTTCACATAGGCATGCAGAGATACACACACGAATCCCGCCTGTACGTCCTACAGCTCGGCCACCCGTCCGTCTGAACGTCTGTTTATCTGTCTGGCTGTCTGTCTGACTACGTCTCCGTATCCGCCGCCGCCGCCGTGGTTTTGCGTTTCTTCATTGTGATACGATGAATGGTAATCGTGATTGTCGTGTCAGCCGTCATGGTGACAGCCGTTGACAACAGCCAACGAATGTGATTTGTCTACAACTCACAAGTCACAACTCATCTTCTTCTTCTCCTCATCCTATCCTATCTCCCATCCACCCCATCTCCACCACCACCCCCCGTTTGGCTCTGCCTTTTTGCTAGCCGCGTCGTCGTCATTGTTGTTGTTGTTGTTGTTGTTGTTGTTGTTGATGTTGATGTTGCTTTTTTGGCGGTTTTTGTTGTTACCTCTTGTTGGTGCTGTGGGTCATTCTTTGCATTTCTTGCAGCTTTTGTTATTACCGTTTGGTGTTGTTCTTGGTGTGGTTTTGTCTGTTGCATCAATGTGGTGTCATGGTGCTTGTTGAAAGGGAAATCAAATTGTGTCCCCTGAACTGAACGGCAGTTCTGCTCCTAGTCCCATGCTGATATGGGCAGAAGGGAAGAGCTCAAAGACCTTCTTGAGAGTCATACGGCGGTACGAGTTGCCAGCATCGCAGCGATGCTGGCGCACTCTATATCGATAGAGAACTTGTGCCGTAAGAAGGTTAACCTCTGAAAGAAAAATAAAGAAGGTTTCCGCCCTTCTTGTCGCCGATGACAATAGATGTCTGACAATAGATGACAACTGTTTTGCAAACGTCTCGAGCAGGCGCATCGTAAGGCTCTTCCTATCTTCTCAAAGGCTGAGAGGGGAAGGGGTAGAACTGGAGAGAAACGGAGCGTAAGTGAGCGCAACTACGCAATTTGGCCTATTCGGACAGGGAGATTTATTGGTACGGGAATCGATCGATTGCAGGTTTGAGAGTTTGAAGGTATCGGTAACGGTGTCACTCCAGACTAGCGCTTGACCCTTCTCGAATAAAAGCAGAGTCATCTTGTCTGGTTCAGAGCGTGTGACGAAAGTATTGATAATTCCTAGCTGCACTGCATAGCCGGCCGTGGTCGCAGAGGGCACAAACGGGTTGTTGTTGTCGTCGTCGTCGTCGTCGTCGCGGGTGCTTTTGTTGTCCTTGTTTTGGTATTACTGTCGCTGTTGTTGTTGCTTTTGTAGTAGTAGTAGTAAGTAGTTGTTGTTCTTTTTCTTCTTATTGTCGTTGTAAACCGAACGTGTAAACAAGACGCGAGCGCCAAGTTTATTCTACCTTTCATGACGAACTTCTGCGAAATTGTCATCAACGCGGCACAATCAGGGGCCGTGTTACACGTTTGACCCAATCTCTTAACAATCGTTACAGATGACGGCGGGCTATAACCTTAATGGCTTGAAGTCTAACTCGCCTTGTGGCGAAGGTAATCGAATATAACTTTATTTGACTCGCAAACACATAGGATGCTGCATTTGCTAAACGGATGTCTTACGGTGTAGTATATGTTTAACGTTAGCTCCCGACCGAGTATAAAGAGACGATAAGGGACGACTTTCAATATCCACAAAACATTAAATTTCAACGACATAGTCGATTTTAATCTGGTCGGTCGCATGGCTCACAGGCTTGTCGCAGCCGACTTGAAGAGCAGAGGAGCCAGGCCAGCAGGAAAGATTCCACCAGAAAGAAAAGAAACTCCAGAAATGTAATATATATATATATATATATATACATATGGGTTCTATGCATAGTGCAATCATATTAGTCAAATTGGTACTCGAAATGTTTTCCATGAAATGTAGACCGGTAATTTTGCAAGCTGCCAGAGGAAAACTAGTTTACCGAACCGGACATATTCTTCCTAATGGACAGGTTTATCAAGAGCGCGACTCGACAGCGGTAGGCGAAGACTAAAATGGGCAGTGGCCATTGCCGTGCAAACGACAGAGTGGGTCCAATCAGTTAATGAGCCATGTACTAATCATACCGAAACTATTCTAAAACCTGAGTAAAACGCCCATCTGAGAAGCATGCTCCAGTAGGCCCTGCAACGGTCTTCGACTTCAAGGAGTAAATCGAAAACGTAACATTGATGTATTATGTGCACCAATAAAATCCTGATCTTAAATAATTTGGTGTGTATATTTTATACAGTTACTGCGTTATTTTCGCGAACTATCGGTCCAAGAGCATTCTCCGTGTGTTTAGGGGCAAGCAGAGCGCTGCACAGCAAATTGCCGCAGAATCCTTGATAGGATAATCAATATATCTCCTTTGGGAGCACAAGGAAACCGTCGATGCCAAATTAATCCTTATTCGACCACTTTAAAAACACGCCAATGCGGAACGTTACGTCACTCAATTCTGCTCAAAAATGATTCATGAAAACAGAAACAGATAAATGACAGAAAGGTGTGCTGTTTTTGAGAATGTGTAATGAGGTGGTTGGCATTTCAAACTACATACATAGTAGCTACTGGACGCAAATAAGCCATGTAAGAGGCAAGGATGGCGTTATATATATATATATACTAAAAGAGAGAAATACTTACATTCCCGCCGCCCGCGATTTAATACGCGCGAGCCTATGACGGGAGTGCCCGCCAGCCCGAATAGACAGGCCAGCAGCTCCCCCACCCTCCCCCCTATCGAGGTTCGGAATGGAGATACCACACTACTCCGCCGTACCGATTAGACGCGTTCACCTCGCGATTCCGCGTTACACACCAGAATATTACGCGCCCCCCCGAAAAGGAGTTTGACCCACTCGAGCGCAGGGGTTCCCCGCCGCCGCGAAGGGCAGCTGCGGGGCCAGAAGGTCCTCTCGACCGGCGGTCTGCGTTCATGTGGCCACTTCTCACTCATTTGGCCTATTAAGCTAAGGCAGCAGGCATCCCGGACGGTACCACCGGGTGTCACCCGGGGCATTAACCGTCCGGCCCGGGGGTCATTATGCAGCACATTCCTCCCGTATTGGCAATAGCCTTAACAGCCCTCGAATGGGCCACGACAGGATGACAATATAAATTCGTTGCCAACCAATCTCTATCGTATGCCTTGCCCCCCGTTAGATGGTCACACGGGGGTGTTACTATTGGGAGTTTGTACCGTCTGACTAACTTACATAGGGGCTCGTGAAGATCCCCGCAGCGCGCGGAAGTCGCGCACCAGTAGACCAAGCCGGTAAGAGAGTCATAGTTACTCAGAGTCATAGTTATATATATTGCGGGAGTAACTATGACTATTATATGTATATATATATATATACATATAACACACTGTCAATAAATGTATATATAAACAATTATTATTTGCCCGATATGTATACTCATGCCACCTTGCTCTATCGGACGCGCTTAGAGCGGCAGCAGAAGTGGACGTGTTGAGATATCTAGAGTTTCCTCAGCAGTCACTGTAACAGCATTATCACTGACTGTCACTGTAACAGCATTATATCTGCGGTATGGCTTATCATATATTCTCAATTAGCATCGCTCAACCAAATTTGATCAGCGCCAGTAGATAACAACTATAAATAGCCCCTCCAGACCACGTCGCCGCACGTACAAATATATATATATATATATATATATATATATATATATATATATATATATATACATTACTAAATAAATGTTCACTTCCAACTTTATCTCTTTTTATATTAGTATTTGAGTAGTTGTAATTTCAGAAACTAAGAACCTTGATCAGCTTATTTTTGATAAGTTACTACATTATGATTGCTGCAGTCACTTTTTACTAAACGTACTGAATCTGTATGCCAATCTCGAGTAAGATGAATAGCTATATGATTGAAACGCTTTGTTCGAAGTAAAAAGACATTATGCATTTTGCATATATGCATGTATGTCATGTGGTCAATACGTAGTTATAATTTGCATGCAGTACAGGTAGTTGTTGGCGTCTCCTGGCACTAATGGATATGCCTAAAGATCCTCCATGGGTATAGGTCGCTAATGTGGCGCTTGCGTGCGATGAACACAGGACCACCATGTTGCTAGCCTGACGCGTTGTCCTTAGCTTTTCTACAAACATCTTGTTAAATATACGCGGATTCTGTTTCAGCTGGAGCAGCATCTTTTGCTCAAACTTCTTAAGCACGCCAATTGTGTGGGGAATGTCGACATGGCACCAGTCAACATGGCAGCGAAATGCAACCCGTTCCAGGCGGGCCCTGTCCTTAATACGACGCGGAGACCACGCCGGTGCTGCAATTGTCAGTGGTGTAAGTACGTATGTGGTAGTCAGTTAGACGCACAGGTCATGGGGAGCGTACAGCAAATGATCGGAAGATCCAATTTGTACGTTGAGAAGCCCCCGTTACAACATCAGTAACATGTTCAGAGTACCTTAATGCGTTGCTCGTGAGTATACTCTGATATCTTTTATAATTTGAAGTTCGCACAACTCTTTACCCACGATGTTGTAGAGGTGTTTTGCATTTACATTTTCGACATGCAGGACTCCACATTTATGGATGGGCAGGTCTAAATCAAAGGCGTCTGCCCAGGCCTTGAAAGCGTCTAACGCGGTCCGAAGACGGCATCTGTCTTCCACAGTGAGGGATCGACTGTAAAGTTTCACATCATCAGCGTACATTTTAGCTTCAAGTCCTGATTATGGAATTATACATTTCAGTGAATCAGTAAATGGAATGTACATCAATGGTTCGAGGATCCTTCCTTCCGCACGGCCGGATGACACTCAACCCACCGCAGAACACTGCCCATTAACGCGCACCCCGGAAAGTTCTGTCTTGAAGAAACGCAGTGAGTGTGCTTAACAAAACCGTTGCGATAGGTACACTAGGCATTCGATATTAGACCCTGGTTGTTAGCGTTTGTACTAAGGCTGTCGCAAAGACGTTTCTATAAGTTTGCTGGCGTTAGCCACATAGGACGCTTATTTGATGTATCGGCCTTATTGCCTTTTTTATATGTACGGGATTGATTCTAGCGGTACTAAACGGCAGGTACTGTGTCATCTTCTAATGATCAACGAAAAAAATGCGGCTTAGGGATTCATATTGAATAATCTAGTTTCTTGGGCACGATCGCCGGAGTTCCGTCGGGAGTCGTGCTCGTTATGTTGGCCAGGTTCCGCTAGTGTTTCCGAAAATGTGTTGGGAAGATATCCACATCGTTGATGATGTGAGGGGAAGGTGTTCCTTCTGGTATCCCTTGTGGAGCCGGCTGCAGCATGCGCTTCTGCATCCTCTCGTCATTCGGATAAGTGTGACAAAAATAATTCTCGTCTCTGTCTTCTGTATGTCATCCGTTGCATAAGCGTTCAATTCATACGTTTGATGGACGAAAGTGAGTCGCTAATTATAATTCTCGACTTCACGTAGCTTGATACCCTCGTCGGGTCTTTGCTGCACTTTCGCTCAGCAGTCGTTGGCGCCGGGAAGCTCTGGCTACTTCTTTTTAAATCCAGGCTATTTTTAATGGCTCAGAGATTACTTCGAGAGCACTGTCGAGTTTACGTAGGTGGAAATGTATTGACCCTTTTCCAGTCTCTTTTTTAGGTATGCATGACTCTATTAGCGAATAGACATGACTCCATTAGAAAGTACGGATACTCAAGATACTTGAGATACATATTATTCACTGACATGCTCCTCTAGAAGAAGCTATTCAAATTTGTTGAATACAAGTTGAACTGCATCAGATTGTAGTTGCCATTTTTAAAGCGAACCTGTGCGAGCAATGCATGCACGTGCATTGCTCACAGTGAAGTGATAACAAATTACACCATTTAATGATCTTTTTTTTATACAGGAGGGGGAAATGCTTTTAGGCACGCTGTGCAGGACTACACGCCGGCTGGTAGCTCGATGACTACCAAAGCCTTTGTATTACCTGCTAAAACCATCATACCTCCTGTCATCCCCCGTAACCGGGTCCTAACAGGTAAAACTAATATTGCTCACAGTTAAGGGGGGGAGTCTCTAATACTATCACAGCCTTTCGTGTAACTATCCGCACCGGCTCTTGTTTAAAACTCTGTATCGACCGCCGCCGAGACCACATCCACCATCACGCCAATAACTTCGCCAACCGCATCGTTTACAATGAAGTCGGAGACGCGTCGTCGTACAGCCTCCTTCTTGGCCATCATAATCCCTGTTATTGCGCGCGCAAGTCTGTTACACTGTTCTCGAGACTCCAGCATACGTGCGACAACATCCTTTAGATCAAAAGTATCTCCGAGCAGCCCGCCTCTTGGTACTCTCCATGCCGGGCAGTGGAACACCGTATGCAGAAAGTGCAGATGTCCGAATTCGTCTTTCCAATCCTCTTTAAATACGCCTGGAACTCCCCATGACCTGTAAGGACCTGTGTAATGTGGTAGGTCAGTTCTCCACCGCGTCTATCCATCCAAGACCTGATGTCGGGGATACCATTTGATGATCTGATTCGACTGGTCCCGGGAATACTACTACTTGAATGACTGCTTCGTCATTGCACAAAACAATCGTGGGATTGTCTACGAACTCCCCAACTCCTTCTGCAGCGCAGAAGTCTAGCATCAGGCCCTCCACTGCGACGATATCGTCTCTTCCGCCGAGTCTTTCGTATTTATCCCATCTAATGCATCGCAAGTTCATGTCGTCGCCAATTACGACAGTGCAATCCGCGTTCACTAAATTTGTCAATTTTTCGTTAGAGTTGACATCCTCTCGACTCGAGTGGTTGATCGACCTGTTGGAGAGTTATATGTAGCAATGAGACGAAAAGTGTCGTACATGTGGTGATCGGCCGCATCGATCTCCGATGTTTAACTGGATAGTTCCACTTCGGCACAGGGCAAACCGCGGCGAACGAGAATAAGAACACCGCCTTCTCTGGATCCTCGATCTCGTCGAAATGTTTGTTCTGTGTCTATACAGTTAAGATGTTGAATAATTACTTGAAGTGTTTGCAACACTCATATTAATTTGATTAGAGGCTATAAATATATATGTATGTGTATATATATATATATATATATATATATATATATATATATACATATATATTTATATATGCCGGTCATTCTAACCGACCATATATATATACATATATATTTATATATGCCGGTCATTCTAACCGACCATATATATATATATATATATATATACATATTTATATATGCCGGTCATTGTAACCGATCATATATAGTGAACTTATTTAAAGGCCGCGTAAACAACGAGATTATGGACAACGGCAACAGCAGCATCCTTTTTGTGTCGTATATGTATATATGCATATACGAAAACTGTGCAATATGTATGACAACAGCATTCATAGCGATATATTTGTAACATATAGGTTTACAAGGACACGTGAAATTTTGTAAGGTAGAGCACATAACAGCAGAGTCTGATCCTAGGCACCAGCATAGTTCTTGCAGATCTCAGAACATAGTGCACTCCAAAAAATACTCTCGCGTTATGAATTGTTTGTTCTTTAATGTTTCCAACGAGACAAAGCAAAACCAGCTCATCAGAAAGCTCTAGTATAGTAAATTACAGCGACATATTGCGTTATTTTGATGGGTATGCTTGAGCACGGCCTCATCTGCACTCCTCTACTAGAGATAGTCCATCTGTAATCAAGTATGAAATGGCATTGAAACCTCTATATACATTATGGCGACGATAGTAAGTCTCGAACCAGCCCACATTCCCTCACCCCGAAGTGGGTGCGATTCGACCCAGAGTCTGACGAAACTTGAAGCAATATCCACCGCTGCCTTTCCAAGTAAGACTCGTCGGATTAAGGCTTTTGAAAGAGATTTAAAAATAGTTTTCACGTGGAGGGCCTAGCAGCAGAACGGCAACTACAACACGTGGCCTAGAAAGAGAGCAATGAAAAACGACACACAGCAAAGGTCTGGTGCGTAGCACGACCGAGAAGAGAATTATTTTCAGCCATTATCCACCGTTGGGTACGTTGAGGTTTGGTCAGTTAGGAGGACTATTTTCTCCCGTATAAGTGATATACCGAATGTTGCTATTGGTTATACTTTAATCTTAAAAAGGGCGAACGCGATATGTATTAACAACATTTGCGGGGGTTGATTTGCTGCCGCTCGAATGGCTTTTCCTACTCTGCTATCAATAAGCTTTCGAAAACTGTTACTATTCGACGTTATAGTAACCTTTAAATAGATTATTTTACTTACAAAATGCATTACAATACTCGTGACTCAAAGAACGCCGTCTTTTTTTATAATCGACCTCTCTTCGAAATTTTACTGCTACTGTCGTTTGTCTGTTAATCCAAGGTCCCATCTTGTCCTTATAATCAGTTATCCATTCCAGTCCCTCCTTCCTGACTCCTGCCATATATTGCAATGTTATATGCATATATTAAGGTATTTGGCCACTCTTGGGTCCACCACTGCCACATCCGGTTAGGCAGCCTTCCCAAGAGTACCGAAAAAGCAATGAGCTGAGTCGGTCACCTTGAGCCACTCCTGTCGCCTGCGTTACCTTTTCTACAATCCCTATATACCGTTGCCGATGTATACTGTACACTCCCCAAGAATGATCCCCAAAAGTTTTACCGGCAAAATTAGCAACGTTTGATAGGTCGACTGACACCGTTCTCGGTGGCCGCAAATGGACCTCATGCCTTGTCCACATACCGACGATAGACATATGCGTTTTCGGTCGGACACTGGCCGAACACAAGCAACGCCTGCAAGATGTCCTGTCCTGCTTACAACAAGCCAGCCTCTTACTGAATATAAAAAAATGCACATTGGTCTAAAGCGACGTTAGCCAGGTAGCGCTCCGCCAAAGCTAACGGTACTCGGAATTGTAGTAGCGGCTCGCGGACTACGGCCAAGTCCCGACAAAAACAGAGCCATCGACCAATTTCCGACCCCAACCAATCAGAAGGCCGTCCGTAGTTTCCTCGGCCTGTGCTTCTACTACCGCCGACTCATCAAAAACTTCTCTGCGATCGCCGCCCCACTCAACCGTCTACTTGAAGCCGATACCCCGTTCCAATGGACCACCGACCAGCATACGGCATTCACCTACCTCAAGAAGAAACTAGTAACGCCTACAAAGACACAGACCGCTATGCCCGTTCGTGTGGAACCTGCTAACGACGGAAGATGAACCCCATCCAACGCGGCAGTTGTTACAGCACATGGACACACCAACCGATTCCACACCGTCGGCATCGACCTTATCTCGCTCAACGACGCAGCCTCCGGCAACAAAGTAATAGTGACTGCAGTGTGCCATTCCATCAAAAACGTAATCGCTGACGCGTTCCCGAATGGTTCGGCCGCAGAAGTGGCTAAGTTGCTGGTAAACAAAACCATTTTAATGCATGGTGCCCCGAGAGTGTTAATTAGTGACCACGGAAAAATGTTCATGTCTTCGCTCATCAGTGAAGTCGTGCAGCATCGACCACCGCCTGACATCACCATACCATCCTTAACCAACGGCATCGTCGAACGATCCTATCGCACATTACTCGTCACGATTAGTAAATACATAGACGAGAGACAACGCGGTAAACCGTCCACGCATACAACACTGCGCCGAACTAGTTTACCAAGTTCAGCCCATGCTACTTAGTACACGGCCGAGAAGCCGTCTCGACGCACAATTGCCAACTTTGCCTACAGCGACCAACCATCCACTTCACGACTACGTTGACTGTCTCAGCCTATATACCAAAGAAGCGAGTACCCTGCGAAATCATTAGCCGACCGCGCTAAGGTCACAAACAAGGACCACTACGACAAGAGAAGATGTGAACCGACGTTTAAGGTGAATGATTTAATGCTCATATATACTCCGGTACGGCAAATCTGAAAAACTCCAAACAAGATACTTTGGACCGTATAGAATTGTAAGTGTAACCGCCCCAACGACCGTGGAGGTCGAGCAAACAGAAACAGGCAACACCCCCGGACTCCGACGGACACGACAAAGTCGGATCCACGTATCCAGAGTCAAGCCGTTCAGATCTAGAGCCCAAAATATCCGGGCCATTCGTCAGACGATACCGCCCATCCAACCACTGACACCGTATGCAAAACACCGACCTCTGTAGATCAAACTCCACCACCAGCGACCCGATCGGGCCGCTCGTGTCAAACCCCGACATGGACGCAAGATTTTATATGTTCACTGCCACGCAATAGACTTCCACTGCTCGTTCGGGACGAGCCTATTCGGGGGGAGGCGGGGGTTTTGTCACGAAGGGCACAACGTCCGCGCTAAACCTCAACTTACACAACGGTCCCAACGTTCTTCAGCCGATACGTGTCTTGACCAAACAAGACATGCTTGGACACAAACTAGTTGATATTCATGTCGTATCTCTTGCCAGGTTACGGTAATTGTAGTCAATACCACCGACACGCCTAGTGTATTGCTTCACCATCTTTCATAAGTGTCATGACTTGAATAAAATCACTGATGACTAACACGTTTAAATAGAATCGTATCTATGTCACCGTTGACACGACGAGGCTTTAACAGAGCAACAGGTCAACAATGGATTGTGACAAGTAAACAATGATAATGGAACCCCTCGACGTAGACGATCGGTCGTTTGAAACGTCTGACCATAAATCAAATCAAAATAAACAACAGCAGTGCCATTTATTCAGCACTATACAGCTTCATTTTTGTTTGACTGAAGTGACGTTTGGTTCAGCTATTAACTACCGTATTCTATCATCACGGCTGTATGTATAATTACAGCTCCTCCTATGAAGCACCAGATAGAGGAAAAAATCACTCCTTATACCAACATCAACATCGACACCTAGCGCCAACATGCTATATACATGAAAATGAGCCTAGTAACTAAAACTAATGTCCAAAAGGGCTTATACAAAAATGGCCTGAAACTAATGGCCAAAGTGGCTTACACATCATTTGCCGGCCAAAATTATATCAAAATAATCGATCCAGATGCCTGCTGGATGGTTTGGGTGACAATTTTCCTTCTCCAAATTCTGTGGCGGGATAGGTGAGGGACACGGACTGGTTTTGGACCTGTGGAACGCGGTGTGGAAGCAGTGGCTATAATGATGTTCTTTTCGTATAGCGTCCGGGAGCGAGTTGTCGAGGCCGAATAGCGATCTGAGTTTACTGATGGCTAAAACGACAATTTTTTTGGCGCCGCTTTCTCCGATGAGCAACATCTCACAAAACCGTGCAGTTTAACGTCTGTCGTAATAGATATGACACTGATACGTTCAACTTGATAGTAATCTTAGTTACAACATCACCGGTGATTATTAGCGGTGGTTGGTGGCTCGAACAGCTAGCGCTTCTAAAAACGAAGGCGTTTCTCATGCGTCAAATTGAATTCTCAAGTGGAATTATTTGTTCTTCCTTGATTGTTAATTCGGGTTGAGAATTACCTTGCTATTATATTGCTTTGCCATAGAAAGCCCAAACAAGTCCAGTATGAGCGCGCTAAATGTGTGTACAAAGAGCAGGAACAAAATGATGTCTCCATACCAGTGCTCGGTTCAAACAAAATAAAACGGTATTTGTGGGTCACGCTTTAAAAATGAATATTCTCCCCAAACTCATTGATTTCAATTGTCTTAGCAACTTTAACAACGTACACTGATGCGGAGAGAGGACTAAACATGGTCCAAAACAGCATCTTACTCAGGTGGCTCGGAGATGTAGCGTTTTCGTTAACAATCGCTCACTTTCATTGGACTTATATTCCCAAAAATGGATTTCCTTAAGTATTATAAAATTAAAATAATTTAGGGATTTTCCATTTTGGCCATAATCCTTAATACTTATGTTTTTTCTGTTATTTTGCCATTATATTGCTATCTGGCGTACTCACTCCAAACAGATTAGATCAAATTTATTTTCCGTATAATACATTACGTGTATGTTACACGTATCACGACAGATTAGCTAAGCCAATCCGAACGTATAATATATAATAAGGTCGGACAGGTAAACGAAATTGTGAAAGCAATAAACAAGCATTGCATGACGTTATTCTATATATATATATATATATATATATAGAATAACGTCATGCAATGTTTATATAGATATAAACGAGCCGTTTGTTTTTAATATAAACATATATATATATATATATATATATATATATATATATATATATTTTAATATAAACATATATATATATATATATATATATATATATATATATATATATATATATATATAT
>QVRM01006970.1:30000-44336 GCA_003439945.1 Dermanyssus gallinae
TCGGGACATGCAAAGCCTCACTCCTTTATTCAGCTGCCCACAGAGGGGACGAAGGGCGGCGAGGGCTTCGAGAATCTCTTCCACTCGATGCTAGCGCTTCGTTTCGGCGAGGACTATCGTATTAAAGAGGTGTGCTCGATGTTTACGGCGTCCACTCCAGTAACTATCAACATTCGACAGGCCGCTGATGTAAGCGACCACGACTTCGCCGAGGAACAGGAGCGGCATCTCTATAGCATCTGCATACGAACGTTGGCCTTGCCGCTGGGACGCGGCATGCTGACGCTCGACTCCGTTCATCCGATAATCAGCGAGCCAATAGCTGTTCCGCATTGCGACCTCACCGGCCGAGTGCCTCCCAAGAACACGGTCGTCGAAATGAAGAACATCGAGACGCCAGCTAATCTGACACAGTGGCCATTGTTTCATAACGGCGTTGCTGCAGGCTTGAGGGTCGCTCGCAACGCTAAGAACGTGACGAGTGCGTGGATCGCTCTGAACGAGACGTACCAGGAGATGAACGCGGACTCCAACGCCGGAAATAACAACACTAACAATAACAACAACAGCGGCGGAGTGCTGGAGTTTGGCGGTTTTATGTTGGGTTTGGGGCTGGCCGGCCATCTGGCAAACTTGAATCCGGTATTTATATGCGAGTTACTCCGAAAGCGCAATGCTATCATGAGCGCCGGCGTACTGCTTGGTCTGGGCGCTTCGAAAAAAGCGACCATGAGCCAGGAGGCGACGAACCTGATTGCGATACACATCGACGCGCTTCTGCCGTCGACATCGACGGAGCTCGACGTATCGGCCGAGTGCCGAGTTGCTGCCATCTCCGCCCTTGGACTACTGTATCTCGGGTCGGGTCATCAGCACATGTGTGACGTTCTTCTGAGCGAGATCGGTCGCCCTCCCGGCCCGGAGATGGAGCACTGCGTTGATCGGGAAAGTCATTCGCTGAGCGCCGGCATTGCTCTGGGCATGGTCATGTTGTGTCGCGGTGCCGCTAGCTCTCAGGTGATGCAGAGCAAGCTGAGTAACACGCTGTACAATTATATGGTAGGCGGTCCCGTACAGGGGGACGCCAACAAGAATCATCGCTCACCCAGCTACCAGATTCGTGAAGGCGACCACATCAACATTAGTGTTACGTCGCCCGGAGCCACATTAGCTCTCGGTCTCATCTATCATGCTACCGAGAACCAAAATATCGCCTCCCTTATGAGCGTTCCGGAGACGCAATACCTGCTCGACACGGTACAGCCTGACTACCTGCTGTTGAGGACGCTGAGCAAGGGCCTCATAATGTGGTCGCAGGTGTCTCCCAGCAAGGATTGGGTCGAGAGCCACCTCACGCAGTTTATCAAAGAAAACTCATTTAAACGGCCACCAGACAATCTTCCAATGGACACGGTTGACTACGAGGGCGCTACGCAGGCGTACTGTAACACACTGTCGGGCGCTTGCTTTGTACTAGGCTTGAAGTATGCCGGATCGGGGAACCGTGAAGCGTTTAAGACGCTCATGCACTACACGATGATGTTCTACGATATCCAGAAGCAGCCGGCAGCCGAACAGGCGGGAAAGAACACGATCGAGACAAGCTTGCTTGTCTGTCTGCTCGCTTGCAGTCTCGTAATGGCGGGAACTGGCGATCTGGACGTACTCCGTCTGTGTCGAGTTCTCCGCAAACGAATCGGTCAGAGTGCCAATTGCGTATTCTACGGTAGCCATGTGATGGTTCACATGGCCATCGGGTTTCTGTTTTTAGGCGGAGGAAGCCTCACACTGTCAACGAAGCCCGAAGCTATCGCTGCGCTTGTTTGCGCCCTCTACCCGAAGTTTCCGACACATTCGTCTGACAATCGTTACCACCTGCAAGCGTTGCGCCATTTGTACGTGTTAGCAGTCGAGCCGCGGCTGTTGGTCTGTCATGACGTCGTGTCCAACAAGTTGGTCAAGTCGACAATCAAGGTCACCCTTAAGGGTAAGAGCGAACCTGAAGAGATGCTGGCGCCGTGTAACCTGCCTCCCTTGGAGCTGATAGAAACGGTCACTGTCGACGACGATCGCTACTGGAAGGTCGAGTTTCGAGAGAAAAACATGCATCTTCTTCAGGAGGCACTTAAAAACCGATCGTTCGTCTACGTTAAGCAGAAGGCCGGCTGTCTCTCGTATGTCAAGGATCCGCAAGGCTACAGGACAGCCTTGGCGCAGTGTCATATCAAGGAAGCGCTACGCGGACGCAATGTTCAGAATCGACTTCATCATCTTGAGAGCTTTTCGAACACTCCGCTGGTGGCGAAGTTTGTCGAGAACCTGCTCTCCCCCGGTGCGACACGAGATTGCATTCAGGAGAGGCTGTGTACAATTGTAATGGAATGCGCGGCCGGTGAACAACTTGAGCTTTTGCCCATCCTCACGGATTTGATGTCGTTACGTTTGGAGCCAGACTGCACATTTAACTTGCAGCAGTTCAAAATGATCGATGAGTTCCTAGCGTATGCGAAACAGCACCAGCTAGCGATCTGCGCTAAGGATGTAGTGTGCGAACTGATAGCCGAGGTCGAAGCTGAGCTCGAGTCACGCTGGAGGTCCTCTTTATCGTCCTCGGCGATCAACACCGCTGCGTATGAAGTGTGGTATGGCCGCCGGCCCGAGAATGTTTCGAGAGGACTGCCGGCGCTCTTCCTTCAGCTCAAGGATTCGGAGATGTCATTGACGGCTATTGTTAAGCTATACAACTCATTAGTCGAAAGTTGACCCGATTGCCTTGTTCGTTTTACGGCGTTCACAATTGTCATGTAAATATTACCTTTCAGGTAAAATGTACACACAGCGTTACTTGGTGGCCGACCGGCCACATAATCGCAGCGTCAGTTTTGGAGTCGACGCATCTAAAAACAACGATTGCTGTTGTCTGCGCGCGCAATTCTATTGGTCACGTCGGTTATGCGGAATTATTGTCATATGCCCAGTGGTACCAATTATTATATTACTGGCCGTTGATTCATGTGATCGTTAGCGTTTGACGAAAATGGTCAGACTTCTAGATATAGTCTAAGATGGTGCGCAGGCTCAGTAGCCGCCTGAGACAGGTATGGTAAAACCTGATGGCACTGCGATACTTGCCCGTCGCGCTTCCGATCATCACCAGCATAGTCATCATTAATGCTAGGATTATAAACCATTTAGGAATGACTGTCCAGCAGACTGTTTGACTGCCAATTTTATTAGAAAAAGTTTTGACCCGTGAAAGCTGGTCAATACGTGTGTAGATTATTTGTAATATATATGCAATGTTACTGTGATGATGTGTCTTTATTCTAGTTTAGTCTGCATGTGTGTTTCTCGCTAATTGCAGATTTCTCTACAAAATGGGCATAGGGGCGCGCCTCAGATGCTGTTTTGTAGGGCAGCAAGCGGCGTTTAGTAGGCCAGCATTAAGCCAATAGTCAAATAATTGTATATACTTATGAATATTTTCAAAACATAGCCATTATCGTATTACCATTAAAGTTTAACATAATATGAATCAATACATTTTGAGCTGAAACTTATAAGGTTAAAGTGATTGGGTCAAATCGTTAACATTGACTTGCATCGCCGTTATAAAGCGCTCAGTAAGCATAGGATCCGTAATATGGTCTCACATTTGACGACTTCTTTAAGTTCCTATAGATTATCTAGGCTGTGGGTGCAGAAGCCTCCCAAATAACGCAGAGATAAGGTAAGCTTTTCGTATGTTATTAGGGACACAGGTGCCAAGCTCAGGTGCACATTGCCACAAAAACTCTTCTCATGTAGTCGTTAGCTTTATTGTTTGACTACTGCTACGTTACAGTCGAGGTACTTGAATTATGAACTTCTTTGATATAACCATTCACCTAATTACATGCAATAGAGCTGGACTAGCAAAGAGCACTAAGTGTCCTTCTACATAGCCAATTACTACGACTCTAACAACTGGCCTGCGGTCAAATCGGTAGGAAGATATGCGTCGTGGGTTCAATCTCGACACAAGATGGGTAGATGTCAAGGAATTATTCTTTGTGCGATCCAGTAATTTAAAATAAAAATACAATCAAAAAACAATATTTTTTTAAAACAAACCAATATTGCACACATAAAGAAGTACGTTTATTCATTCGAAACATAGCCATCACTTGCATCGCATCGAGTAACAACGTCCCTGTTTGTATAATTCCGTGGCTATCAGACACGAACACCACCAACAATAGCTTTTCTTCTATTTTTCTACAGAGAACACTTCTAGCCTTGAAAAATTCGGACACGCTTTTATAAACCTTTTTTTAGCAATCAAACAAGGTACTCTAATCTGTTCACCCATAAGGTGAACTGGCCACCTTTCACAAAGGTATACAAATATATGTATATATTAGTATTTCCGTCTTCAATTTCTACACATGTTTACAATCGTATTAAATACTTAATATCACATTATGCGTTAGTTTCATATATTTTGCACAGCTGTTAGAATAAAAAGCCTTTTTTTACTAACCCTCTGATAGAGACAGCATTGCGATATATTGACATCGATTCTCATAGTATGCGTATCTCTTGGTCCAAGCAGAAAACACTGTCGAGGGGTACCCTTTACGGTGCAGTCTCTTGATTGCAGCCCGATGGTGTCGTTGTTTTCGCTGCATACGCTATCGTCGCTGTTGTTGTTGTTGGCTTGAATGCCATATGTATGGTCTAACAGAGGTGGTCATCCTCCTAGAGTATCTCTTGCTGTACCACTATATCGTCATTTTTTTGCAAGTATTTGCCATGACTTAGCAGCTGCTTCTGAGCCTGTGTACATACGACGTGTATTTGCTAATGGCGCCACCGTCGTTTTGGCTGCTTGTAGCTGGCGGCGGCTCTACATGCACAACCATATAATGAAACAAACACGAACAAATATTTCAAACAACAATACTACTTTATACACCTCACTGGTATTCCGTCGTCGTTCTTTCACCACTAGGTACGACTAGAAACGTCACGTGTAGATAGATGAATAGATAGGTACATTGTGTCACACGATTCTACAATTCGTCATCTAGTTTTGGCGCTGCCGCGAGTTCGCTTCTAAAGTAGGCAATTGTCTTAAGAAGGCCTTTCTGAAGGGACACCTGCAAAAATCAAAGAGCACGCAGCAGATGCGTCACGTACAGTTACAAGAGATGTTTTTTAACGAAATTCTAAAATATAAGGTAATGTCGAATGAATATGAGACGGTCAACTATTGATATCCTTTTATAATATATTTTACTATGAGAATGCTCAACCCAAATATCTTTTCTCTATACGTATTGGAGCTAATGTGTTGGCAGCAGGACTAGAATTTGGCACGCCATCTTCTTTCACGGTTAGAACAAATCGTTTGCTGTAAATGCTGAACCCCATTTGCCTATGCTACGAATAGTAGTTCTATATTAAATACCATCAGAAAGATCGGAAACAGCCCTGACGACCCTGGTATACCGCTGTCAAATTTTTCAAACTAAAGCAAAACTAACTATCCTTTACCTCCAGCCTTTAAAAAACAGAAAACAAGTAACAATACTTGATATACAAGTAGTCCCTCTGAATAAAGCTAAGCAATGACAATGCATTATTTAAGGGACAACCACATATGGAATCCGGTTCTGGTACAGGGGAGCTCTGACATCGCATAACCCATGCCGAAACCGACTAACTCAGGCCAAAATGAACCCTTACCTTTGGCTCCCAATTGAGTTCCTTTCGGGCTCGCGTTATGTCGGGTTTTCGCCGTTGAGGATCGTCAATGACACCTTCCCGGTGAACAATGCGAGCAGCCGGGTTGGTAACGAGATCTTTTATGAGGTGTGCAAATTCGGAAATGCTGTACTCATCTGGACAGCCAATATTGACGGGTAGCGAGATATTTGAGTTCATTAAACGCACAAGCCCATCGACGAGGTCTGAGACATACTGGAACGACCGTGTCTGCTTTCCATTGCCATAAATCTGTATACGCCAAACCAACACAGACATTGAAACGCACCAAAATCTTTAATAATATATATAGTACCAAGTGGCACAAACAATGCTTGTAAACATTTTCGGCGGTATACGGCATATAAATTGTCGGCCTTTTGTAATTTCCAAATACGACTTGAGGGTATTGCCAAATTAGCTCAGAACGGGCGGCACCATTGCTAAGGCTTAAAATATCTGTACTGCTTTACGTCAAAATATTTGTATTGCTTTATGAAAATGACTCCGTTATAAGCGGCCGTCAGAAAATGCTCTGTAGAACTTCGAAATGCCAACAAAAAGATATATCAAAACTGTTGATGGATCACCTAATAGATTTAAAAAAGTGCAACCCGCTGAATGGATTTCTTGCAAACTAAATAAATCAAAGGAATTGTTACGCCTACCTACTTAGCAAACGACACTTGCCAAATACCTCGCTTATTTTGCGTCTCGGGATTTTGTGAGGGAACATGTTTAAAGGCAGCGACAATAATTTGCTATAAAGTTTTCATAAAACCAATCATTCCAGTAAATACAGAACGAAAGGAGTAAAAACTGGAACAATGGAAACAGATTGGGTATCTATCTTATTAACCGCAGAGACACCATCGCTTGCTCTAATCGGTTCGAAATGTCCTGCTAAGTCAGTCCCCTATTCTTAACATTTCAACAGTAAGTACACAGCAGTTCCGCAGTATTCGAGTGAGAGTGGTGCAGAAAACAACCTGAAATTCCCATGTATATTGCATACTAATTTTGACATTTGAACGCGTTTACACATTCGGCCATTGGAAAAACTTTCTTCGTAAATCCAACCGCGTGTCACAGTCCTTAACGACATATAATCTCACCACCTACTATTGATATGTGAGCTGCTCGAAAGTATTGATACGCACAGTGATTTCGCCGCCCTGCAGGGCCTGTAGCACAAAGTTGCTGACGACCCGACCGTCGCTCACGTGCATGCGAGGTCCAAACGTGTTAAAAACGCGCGCCACCCGGACCTCCACGGCCTCTTGTTTTGCGTATGCGTAAGCTAGAGCCTCGGCTACACGCTTGCCTTCATCATAGCAGGACCTGTCACGAACAAAGACCAAGGCGGTACACTTTCGTCATATGTATTCAGATTTAGAACGTGGTTGATCTGCATTACAAGTGCTTAAGTTTTCGAAAAAAGAATCACATTTAATAAAATATACTGAATTTACACAGTCACATGGCCATATACACAGCAAACAGGTGATTCAGCTCCTCAATATGATACAGGATTGCAGCAAGGAGATACACTCAACACAACATTATTAACATATATATATATATATATATATCGCGGGAGTAACTATGACTCTCTTACCGGCCTTGGTCCGCTGGTGCGTGACTGCCACGCGCTGCGGGGACCTTTACTGGCCCCTATGTAAGTTAGTCAGACGGTACAAACTCCCAATAGTAACACCCCCGTTTTAACATCCAACGGGGGGGGGGCAAGGCATACGATAGAGATTGGTTGGGAACGAATTTATATTGTCATCCTGTCGTGGCCCATTCGAGGGCTGTTAAGGCTATTGCCAATACGGGGGGACCGTGCTGCACGAGGACCCCCGGGCTGGACGGTTAATGCCCCGGGTGACACCCGGTGGTTACGTCCGGGACGCCTGCTGCCTTGGCTTAATAGGCAAAATGTGTGAGAAGTGGCCACATGAACGCAGACCACCGGTAGAGAGGACCTTCTGCTTAGGTCTTTTTTTTGGAGCAAAGAAATGGCCTACTTACCTGGGACCGATTGGATTTACATGTCCCCAGTAGTCCTCTGGCTGAGGATGAACTTCGGGGTCTCCATAGACCTCGGACGTCGACGTAATCAAGATTCGAGCTCCGACTCGACGGGCCAAACCCAACATATTTATAGTGCCTAAAACATATGCATGAGGTGAACTACATTACCATCAACACTTATCGAGCTAAAACCACCGGTAGTGACATGAAGACCATCACACCGGCTCCAACATGAACTACAATATCCAAAACAGTGGCAATATAAATAAACGACCTCAGGGGTCCTGGTCAATGGTCCATTTCGTAATATAGCCATAAGTGCATAAGGAAGAATATACGCATACAATATGGAAGGAAATCGTTGGGCAACTGGTCTGCGCAAACCTATCAGCTATTTTTTTTTTCACTTAAAAACTTCTCCCTTCTGTGTGGAAAACCAACCGCTATAAACGACACTTTCCCGACAGTAAATAAAAAAAGAAGTTTGCTATAAATCTATATTCATGTTAAGACCGAGCCACTAATGGCCTACTGCTCGTAGACATCTTGGTGGAACAAAACCGACATAGGACATTTCGTCGCGCCAAACGCACCGTCTACAGTACCCGCGTATGCTATGATGTAACCACCTTTATACGCCCTAACGCTATAAGCAAGACACGTGCGCTTGTATAACGTGCCCCTTGCTTGACTTTCAGAAACCAGGCAGTACAGGAAAATATCTACTGTAAGCAAAGGATACGGGTGTGACATTATGTTAACATACTCCAATACAATGTGAGAGTACCTGTTACTTCGCTTCTGCGTCAGTCGCGCATTGGAAAATCAACGCAAAAGATACAGAAACTTTACTATAAAAGAGTTCTCCGACAGAGCAGCGACATGCAGCTCGTCAGCATGCCAACTGACGAACTACAAGACATACTAAATCATTTTTTTGCAACCAACCGCGGTCAGACGCTCCCCTGTGTGCGTGTGTGACTCACCGAAGCAAGTACCCCAAAAAGCCAGTATAAAGATTTTACCGAAATTTATCTATAAAGAACTTTTCGGGCTATTGGCTCCAGGCTACTGAAATTTCACCAATGTTTTGCCCTTCATAGAACTACTCCGTCTTTGTTTAAAAAAAAAGTTGCACTTTTAAGCGGGCTTTTTTGTGTTCCTTTCCTTGTAACCAATCCTTGTGACAACATGAAATGACCATACACCCATACCCAAGTGCGCCACCGAAGTGTATCACCTTATACACAGCGTTACATGCACATTCCTGACATATTCAGGCACAAGAAAGAGGCCGATCCTCACAGCCGGGATCAAACCTGGGATCGAGCACACCAGAAACGCGGGAAGTGGTGCGCACTACCTAGATTCAGACGACACCACCAAATACGGTATACTACTACGAACCGAGTGTATTGGTCTTGATCGTCTTCACCGGGTTAATCATGTAGTGAGGGGGAGAGGCCGGCGATGCCAGTGAGTAGATCTGGTCGACTTCGACGAAGAGTGGATTGACAACGTCGTGCTGCAATAGCTCAAAGTTGGGATGACCCAGCCAGTGGGCAACATTGCGCTTCGAGCCGGTGAAGAAGTTATCGGCTACCGTCACTTGATGGCCTTCAGCCATTAGCCGATCGACCAGATGACTGCCCACAAATCCTGCGCCACCTACACATGAAATGACAACAACAACAACGACAGACGACAACCACAACAATAACAACCACACCGAAACGACAACAATAGAGTAAATTAAAAGTGATGGCCTCGGGAATTACACTATGAACCAAACTGGGCAACTAACTAACTTTGTGTCTTCCTGAATGTTGACGACGACGACGACAAATAAATATGCTGTCACTATAATGAGTATCATAAAATTATGCTAGCGACGGCGCCAACGACGACAAACATTGTAGCACAATACGGCAAAGGTGACAATTAATATAGATGATCCGAAGCTTGATCTTCATGCATACGCGTTGGTACCATTTAGGGCGTTGTAAAATAGGTACGTTTGTGAAAAAGTTGGAAACGACCGATGCAATGCTGTACAGTCGGCAGTACGGTGATACTTTTGACCAAAAGAAAGACTCAACACCTCAGTTTCGGTGGACAAATACCTCCACTTATACGGAGCCCGCGGGCCAATCTATTTAAAGCAAAACTTGGTATGCCGCTTTAAAGCAGGTCACGCAAACATATAATTTACAATGCAGCTTTAAAACAGGTCACGCAAACATAAATATACAATTTCAGAATGTGTTTCTCTCAGATGTGCTTGACCTCCTCGAGTTACAAATCGCCCAATAGGATACCTTAGCCTTGCTCAAATATACAAAAATGTACACCCCCAAAAAAGTTAATTTTGGACCTCATTTAAACAGGGGGCGATGGAAGTTAGACATTCATTTGCGATTGAGCCTGACGTCAAAATGTTCGGTACGGACTAAAACGCGTTCACATGCTTCGCACTTAAGCTGCTTTCAAGCCTGTTAAAGCTCAATGCTACAACAATATGCTAAAATTATTTTGTTATTATTTCAATATCTAATATTAGTATTATCCTTGTAATAATACAAGCTATACTATGATTAATATATTAGTAATTGTGGTACTTATGCGTATTAATAATAAATCCTTGTTAAAAAACGTTATTCTTATAATTATTAATAGTGCCTGAGTTAAACTTTCTTAAAGGACTAACTGGAAAATGCGGTACGCACACGCGGACACCACCGCAGAGAACTCGTCTGCATGTTTGGGGCTTCAACCCACTAAAAACCAGTCATTTCCCGAATCTCCGCAACCGATCGGGAGCTGCATGAGCATAACTCAAACGATCGAAGGGGGAGAGTAGTTTACGAATTTAGTCATCCCGGGATGCCCCGCGGGATGATGTCATGTAATAACGTTTTTTCTTTAACTGCATGAGACAGATGAATTGCACTTCTGAAAGCTAGAAACATCAAGATATATACACACCGGTGACAAGAATCCTTTTCTTCATCTTGAGGGGCAAATGTTTCACTTTCGGATAGGACTTCCCTACGGAACTCTTCTCGAGCTCGCGGATTCGTTCCTCCAGTTGATGGATGCGAGCTTCAAGAGAAACAATGAGCGGCTGCTGGCCCTGTGCACTGTAAACGCCGAAATAAAGCAGAAAGACCACAATAAGACCATGAGACATAATATATATATATATATATATATATATATATATATATATATATATATATATATATATATATATATATGAACTTCTAATCAATGAAATGCCTGAAAAAATGTAAACCTGCTGGCGCGGTAAGGGTACGGTATAAGGGAATAATTGTCATATGGATTTTATGACAGGCTAAAAAATTTTTAAAAACACCACCAAGACCCGGTTCGAATTTTACTGACGCCAGGCTTCATTCATATGGCACATATTGGCATACTTTTCTGCAACTTTTGCCAACGCAGTAGTACTATTACCGCCAGCCTGTTCCAATATTATAAACGTATGAAATAACATACAATTGTAAATATGTATGTAATCAATGAATGATCTATATGATAATAAAAAACGTATACGAGGGCGGATCGGCAAGTTCAAGTACTTTGAATTCTGCCGCCTGACCGAAAAAACCAAGGTCTTCCGAGTTGTTATGCATGCTTAGACGCTCCAGTCTATTTAAACTACATTCAAGCTATTTTCGCTCCAATCGGTGCCGGCGCTTATTATTTGAGTTTGGCTTAAAGAACTGAAGAAAACGAGGTTCGGCGATCTTTAGGGAGCCGAAAATGGAGGAACAACGAATCTGCATAAAATTATGTGTTAAAAACCAAATGGTATGTTCTAAAGTGGTGGAAATTATAGAAAGTGTTGATGGTGATCAAACGTGTCTCGAAAGATTGTGTATACGAGGTACCCTCGAATTCGCGACGGACGTGAAGAGACCGAAGGTGGACGCCGTTGAGGAAGGCCTTCTACGTCAATAGCAGAAGAGAACGTTCGTGATATAATACTTAATAAGTACCGAATGTCTATCACGAAGATAGTTGAGGAATTGGAGATATCTTATAGATTAGTTGTAACAGTCTGACCGATATTTTATGCGTCAGAAGACTGGCAGCGAAGTTCGTTCCAAGATAGTTTAATTTCCAGCAAGTTAACGCTCGTCGTGAAATGTCCGAATTAAACTTTCAAGCGGTAGCATAAAACCCTGGATTGCTTCAGAGAATGATTACAGGAGACGAGTCATAAGTATATGGTTACGACATTGAGACCAAAGCCCAACCCTCCTAACTTCCAACGAGAGAGAGTCGAATGAGGAAATTCGGACACAGCAGATCCAACACCAAAATTTGACTGTTTTCGACTACAAGGGAATCATCTGCCATGCATTTTTGCCACCTAGTTCTACGGTCAATAAAAATACTACTGCATACTTTTAGGAAGATTGCGCGAGAACGTCGCAAGATGCCTCTGGGCAAACAACTCTTGAACAACGCACCGGTTCACAAGTCTTAACTGAGTTCGAATTATTTGATGAAAAAAATTGATATCTATATTTCCGCAACCTCTCTCGCCGCATCTCGCCCCTTGCAACTTTTCCTGTTCCCACGGAAAAAAAACATTGAAAAGACAAAGCTTCGAGACTATAGTGGAGATACAAAAATTCGCATAAGCAACTTAACTCGATTCCGAAAGACGCGTTTAAAAAATGTCTCCAAGGATGGGAAAGAAGGTTGCACAAGTGCCATGCAGCGGGCGGGAGTTATTTTGAAGGGAACAAAAATATTTTGGAATATTAAATAAATATATTTTTTTATAAACTTGTATCTGAACTTATATATATATATATATATATATATATATATATAGTGCGCAAACTAGTGTCACGTAGATTATAGTAATTGAAACGAACGCTGCTACAATCGACCAGCAACGAGAATAGTTAAACAAGGACGTTATGAAGGAAAATTCGTCTTTCTAATAGGCTCCGAATGTGAAAGTATGATTCTATGAATGTTATGACCCATGTTTGATGTTATATATATATATATATATATAACAACGAAAATTCGTTTACTCACTCTTGAACGGAAGCTGGTTGACCTGCTCGAGGTAGGATATCGTTGACTTTCTCTGGTGCGTCGGCATCGCTATCGAGCCAATATTGCCGCGCAGACTTTTCTAGCCCAACGACAGACTTCCGGCCATCATCGACGATGTCTGGCACTAGCTGGACCGAATCGACGAGATGGTGATAGCTGAGAAGCACTGCGAAAAAAAAAAGCAACAACACCAACAACCAACCATACGATATGCGTTATACAATACAAATCTGGAAGTCAATGGAGTAGACAGAGGCCGCCATTTATTATTTCACTCCTAAACCCATTGCCGAGCAGAGGTAATCGTCCACAATGGCAATTATAATGTGCGCAGGTCACACGCTAACTTCAATTATATAACTTTTGCTTATTATTTATTAAGCTCATCGAACAACACGCCGGGCAGCAATGGAGTGATACAAGCTACGCTGAAATCTGACTGCGGTATCCGTATGCGTGGAAGCGAGGCGGATATATTGTTGTGTATATCGGCATTGCGTTGGAGAAGATGTTCGTTTATGTAGCGCTAACACACGGTTGGTTGCACTATTGCACGCGCAGATAATGACGACGGCTATCGTGCAATTAGAACGTAATAGAAAAACATGCACAGTGAGGGCGCACCATTTACGAGTAGAGCTTTCAAACACACTTGAACTTTGAGACACCACGAACGCACAACGGACGCAAGTACTTCATCATCATTACCACAATCATCTAGTGAATTCACTTTTCGCTAGGTAGTGCCTGTACTAAATGTTGAGTCTAGTTAACTTGATGCATGATGATGGGTAGAGAAAATGAAGTACATGAAGTAGTCGCGATATGATGGTCTCTGCTTATATCAACTCGGGCTATATTCTTTTAGGCTTTCGGAATATCAAACTTAAAGCAGTATTCTTCTAGTCTGCATAGATAGTAGATACAGTAGTAGATGACAGAGCAGTTGACAAAGCTCAATGTAACCTTACATCTGGCACCGATATCTTACACAATATCTTACCTTACATAGCAAGCACTATTGCCACCACTAGCATAACTGATTCGCTTGGCATGTATACCTAGATACACATGCCACCCTTTTATATCAGGGGCTCTTTTACATATTTTATATATATATATTTTATATCATTAAGCTACTACATGCAGGTCAGCGACAGCCTATCCTGATCCTACCGAGAACGATAGCCACAAAGCAGCCAACGCAGTAGAAGAGTCGCATTCTCGACTGAAATCCCGCTCGTTGAAGTCGTTCGATTAGCAGCTGCATCTTCGAGCGACGAGGTGCTCGCGACGAAACCACCAATCAATCAATCCCTCATTAGAGGTTGTCGACTCTGTTCAACGTTCTCTCGTCCGCGCCGCTCAGCCCTGCTGTTATTGTTGTAGTTGTTGTTGTTGTTGTTGTTGTTGCGACCGCCGCCAACCCCATGACGGTGCCCTCCAGG
>QVRM01006971.1:0-25338 GCA_003439945.1 Dermanyssus gallinae
GTTTGCCATTTGAATAATCTTGTATCCTAGTTCATTCATGTCAGCTTGCCCACATAAAATACAATATGCTACCCTCACTGTGAATATCTCTCTATCTCTAGGTATTTATCTTTTATTCCAGTGCTTTTTTTTCTCGCCTTCTCGTTCTGGTTCTGCCGCCTATAGGGGGAGGCGTAACAGAATATGAATAGCGTCCATGTATAAGCAACTCAACTGGCGTCTTAGTGGCAGCGACACTGTTTCGCAAGCACCACGACTTACTCGATGAAGGAAAAACAATAACAACGACGACGACAACAACAACAACAACAACAACAACAGCAACAACACACTACTACTACTAAAGTTTTTGGGCTGACCCTCAGCCAAGATTTAATGTCCACGGAATTGTTTTTCACATTGCTTCACAACGGACCCCCATAATTACAAATGTGCAACGGTGGGGCTCGAACCCGCGCACCTATGTGTCTCCTCCGGTTGCGAGGCGCAGACTTAAGCCACCACGCCACCGGGCTCGACACTACTACTACTACTACTACTACTACTACCGACAACAACAACCACAATTATTCCGACTAACACCACTATGGTAGTAAGGCTAGTTAGCTGCTGCTGCTGGTCGAGTTACGCAGAATGAATATTAGGCTCATATTAGGCTCGCGGTGTCGAGGTATTCGCGTGAATTAGTGTTTATCTAGCGTTTAGCTACAGCACTAATAGTTACATACGAGACGAAACGAAACACGTATACACCTAGAGCAGAGAGCCGACGACATGTTTTGAACCACATACCTTCAGCGCGTGGCCCCGACCGCCGCACGTCTACCTGCTACATTTACACCGCTGCCGGTGCTGCTAGTGAATCTATGATCACTACACAACAACAACAACTACTGGTTATTTATATGCATATGTAGCTTGTACTATAACCCCACTACCGGTACACAGTTGGCTTTAACTGTCCGTTCAGTTGTCTTGTTTTTCTACCTTTTATCTCTCATTCTCGGGGTTAGGCTGGACAGCAGCGAGGACAACGACCGCTAAAAATAATGGCGTGAACGCATCACTCCTATCTGTGTTGGGTGGAGGAGCGAAATAGCGTCGCGGTGACTATTCAAGGCAGGCTGGCAACGCGCGTACTGAAACCGTTGTAGTTGAAGGCGATTCCACAGTGTACATATATTCGGTACTCGATGGTGTAGGTGTTGGAGAAATGACGCCTTGGTTTGGCATTTCGGCAACACCAATCGACACTTCATTGCTTGAGTGATTCGATTGTGGCCATGTCACGACTAATCGTACTACACCGTCCACCGTGACATATACTGATGTCATGAGTCGCAATTTGACTCGTGCGCAGCAGCACCTGCATTGAACCGCTTGAGACGATAAGCTGGTTAGCGCTAGTTGAAAAATAGTGTACGCTTAAAAGAGCGCATAAAAGTCGCGCACAGGCACCAGTATGCATAATAATAATAATAATAATCTAATGATGATGTAGAGATAATAATAATTATTATAATGATGATGATAATAATAAGAATAATATTATTGCATGGATACATGCGTGATGGACTTACGCTACGTTTGTAGCATAAATTCACATATGTTTTTAATTTTAATTCAATTTAATGTCGCACACAAATATTCGTCTAGTAAAACAGGTTATTCACAATATTTGTTGGTGTACGGCACTTTGATCGAACAGAGGTTCCTGCCCTAAGGTGACTACTTACATGTTAATTTATAAATTTTCTGCGTCTAGCGGAAAAAAAATTACGCACGATAGTCTGCTTCTTTATGTACATCAAACTATAGTTGGTGAATATGTGCATTTGGATATGAATCACAGCGCTCACTTACAAGTCCTACGTATATATACGAATTATATGCCGTCTTTCAACAGCCTACCGGGATACACCATCTAGACAGCAGTAGCTCGTGAACATTGTCACTCTTGATGTTGCATGAGTGTTTAGGTCATCCGCATACAATCTATGAAGCACTCTATCTGTTATATAATACTTACTGTTCCAAAAATGACAAGCCACACATCCTGAGAGCGCTTCCTTGAAACAGTCAAAAGGACAGCGAGGGACATGCTGGTTGGCAGTATCGTCCATCGTGACGACGAAGTGACAATTCCGTAAATAGGCGCCGCACCAGACTGCGCCGTGGTACCGAACTCCAAGCGCACTCATGGCACTCACGCTTAAGTCAAACATATACAGGGGGTACGTTCTTGATGTCCTGACAGTCATTCCCCAGTCCACCCAATTAGACTGCAGTAAAAATCATGTGAGTAGAGTGCTCCCTTGGTAAAACCATGTTGGTTGGTTTCGAAAATCCAGCGCCCCCTAAAAAGCTGTTGAGACAGTCTACGGCAATTTTCTCCATTTTCGCGTTCGGGGCAACACTCCTGAAGTGGTCTCGCCCTGGCCTCATCGAAACGGACACGTGACAGTCACATGCGCATTGGCTTAGCTAGCTAATGTGTGTAACATATACCTAATGTATTATACGGAAATAAACTTTATAGTTCTCACCGACTATAGTCTATTTTCTCCATTAGCGAGACACGCGACGCTACCTTGCAAGGACAGGCCAGTCGCAAGTTTCTTGCTTAGTTTTCTTGAACGCTGGCATGAAAAAAGGCATTGGAAAGGCGGAAAGCTTCCGGCTGCGCTCGAACAGCATCATTAGCAGGAGAAGTGCATGAGTAGAGTAGATATTTTCTTAAACAGAAAAGGCGGAAGCCGTCGGGCGTAATTGGCGTCTTCATTGAAATGGGCGTAGTTTAGATTCACCCTGCAAGGCCAGGAAGCGTTAAGGGTAGGCTGTCAGTATGCATCTTCAGCCGGCAATGACTTTGACGTGACAGGTGCTGTCAGAAACATCGACGCAAAATAAGACCGAACGAGCTCGGCCAGATATCGAGAGCGTATCGATGTGCGGGCCAAGACCTTGGCGGTGCCGGAAGCGCTGATTGACGTAATTGAAGAAATCGCGCGCATTGCGGATGTTGACAGACTGTTCTCTAAGGATTCGCTCTCGTTGAGTGCGCCTTTGCAGCGCTGGGTGATGAGATGTTGTCGCAGATGCTCAGAGTGGGCGCCATTGATGAGCGCATCCCACCTCACTAGGTGTGAATCAAACTGGCTGATAGGCAAATACTTAGGCTTAGAACTGGTGATGAAGAGGATAGAATGAGACAGGCTTATGATTCGTTGCTGTTAATTTAACGTACATTGGTTACATGATCTAGCGCCGTTAGACACGCCAGTAGAGATTAATATATAGATATATATATAGAGATAGAATATATATATATATATATATATATATATATATATATAAACACACGTTCGTCGAAAAAGACTTGCACAAGCAACCGAAACAAAGTATAATATTGAATTCGACGGGGCGTTCGCAAAAATGAAGTCCAGCAAAATCTAGGCTCTCAGCTCTAGATCTACGAGCCGAAACTCTGTTATATTGGGTATACGATTTCTTAGATCCAGTTTAATTGTGCCTCGAAAACTACTTATAATTCTGAGGTCCACACAACACTGGCTGCCAGCAAACGGTCAAACGTACTACCAGGCACTTCAACACTTTGCAGCAATTCTCATAAAACAGCACTGGACTCACCAGAAAATAAAATGTTTGAGTTAACAAAAATGTACCTGTACGGAATCGCAGATCGTGTCGTTCCGACAAAACGCGTATGGAATATTTAGTTCTGTTTCAAAAACGACGTCTAATCCTTATAACGGAGCTCTAGGAGAATCGCATGGCTACAGTGATAATGCTATGTGTCGCATCTTACTTATCGCATTTTACTTTTTTTTGTATGAGCCCTGATCATGTGCATATATTAAAGCCAGTTCCTCCTAATGTGAAGAGTAAAGCTACTTGCTAAGGTCAAAAACAATTTTTTTTATAACAGGTGGACCTAACCAGGAGCAGTAGGGAAGGCCCTGACCATCGACATTTACATTTTAAAGTCAACACGTGATCTATTGACGGAACTGTATCAAAGCGATATCTAAAAAATTATTCACATAGTAAATGACTAAAAGTGAGGCAAGTATAGTTACGCATTATTATGGTATAGAGCGGGATACAAACATGAATTAACTCGAACACCCGGAGCACAAATCTTTCATAGGCAGAGCACATCCAATAAGACCGTGTGTAATAAATAACACAGCTCCAATTTACATCTGGTATAGTTATATGCAATCTCAACACTCACAATGTACAGAAGCATCAGCGACAAGGTTTGAGTTTAACATATCTAAGCATGACAAGAGGTGTTCCTAACTTGCGCTTAAATAAGGTCGTGCACGAACTAAGACTGCTAGGCAATAGGCCCAACCTGCCTGCAGCCGACTGGAATATAGCTTGTAGCTTAGTTTTTTTACTAGTGCTAGGCACGTCAAATATAGGGACTCTTGTCAACCGTCTCTTTCGTTTGTGGGGAAAGAAATGGCAACCTCTTCCGAAACTAGTCAACGGCTGGTTTTATAAGCGAGGGTGCACACTCTCACAAAGTATAGCTTAATAAGTAGTAGGAGCTTATCAACAACAGTTTAGCAACATACAGTTTATTGACAGGCATATAGCGTAGTCTGGTAAAATGGCACGTACTGCATCATTTTATATCTCTACGAAAATCCTGCTATATCCCTTCATAGGAGTATTCGGCAGCAAAGCAAAAATTACATTTTATGCAACTAGCAATCCCTCAGTAGGGAGTCGTTACCGTTTCATGCGTTTAATGGCGCCATGACGGCATTGTCCAAATATGGATGCCACTAAAGATCTTCACGCAGAATTTGATCTGGACATTTGGCGACGTAAGAGTGGTATGATAAATTATTGAGAGATTAAACACTGCCACACCTTAAGAAAAACACCTATACAGACGTGTCGCAGTTCAACGGAGTCGACCACATAGATAATGCCGAGTGGCAGGGCTGTACCCGCAGATTGACCTAGTTGAAAGCGAAACAGAGGAGAAATAAAACCGAAGATGAAAACCGGATTTCCTCCAAGTAACTGTTCAATCGTCGTTGCAACACATTTTCGAAAATGTTTGAAACGTAAGCTACCACAGAAATTGAAGATAACTGTATAGGATAGCTCTGTTGCTGTTCTATTTAAAGAACGAAACGGCAAGAAGGCCTTAAGCGAACAGGTAAATGTTTTTTTGTATTCAAATAGGAGAACGTTGCCATCGACCAGCAGCAATACGGGATGCAGCGAGCTGCGCTAGGTGTCGTTGTAGCAATTCCCAAGCTGCGATATGCCCAATCGCGCGTGACTCTCTCCATAACCTTACTACCTCGAAACCATGCGCACGGGTGAGCACATGACATCTCAGCGACATCTCTGGATGACTCTAGTCAAGGTTGTTATCATTGACTAGAGTCATCCAGAGATGCCACTTGATATATGTATATATATATATATATATATATATATAATTTTTTTTCTACAAGTTTGAAATTCTCACAAACACACATTTTAAACAATTGTAACCATTAAGGGCATTTTGCGGACAAGGCGATCGCTCGTGTCTGGTTAGACCGCCATACATCCATCTGAGAGAGTGGGGAGTCGATTTGGCGGGCTAGAGACGGTCGCCAGAGCCCGTAAATCCCATGGGATCCTCGGGCTATTTACTACCTGGACGGCAATTTAATTGGCTATCTATCAAGCTGCCAGTGCCGAGGAAGCGCCTTCGGTCGACACAGACGCCTCGTGTATGCTGGAACAATTCTGGACGATCTGCAATTCCTTCCGAGTTACTTCTGTTACTCTATAGAACCACATTGATATGCCCATCAATCTGTCTTGGGTGCCTTCGCACGTCGAGGTTGTTGCCTCAATGAGTTGCCGGCGACAGCGACAACAACTTGATCCTCCGAAGGACATGAGTGACGCCATGCATGGCTGTTTATTATTGGTTGTTCCCTGTACTCTTGTTGTTAGTTTTCCGTCGTCGTGGTCGCTATGGTCAATGCTTATGATGGCAGTGATGATGGCGATGATATCGATTAGTTATGCCAGTGATGTTATGTCACGAAGTCATGATGTTGCCTCTTCGTCGCCCTCATCGGGTTTGTTGTCGGCTAACTCGTGCATCGGCAGTAGCCGCAACCGGCTCGCGTCAAGTTCCCGAGACGGCTGATGGGATTGATAAGAACGCGACGACACATATGTATTGGCTGTTAAACGCGGTTCGGCTTGACGTAGGGTTTCGACATCGAGCCGACATCGACCAGCCCGGGAGCAGGTTATTTTTCATTGGCTTGGCCAGTCTATGGCTGGCGTGCCAATTGGAAAAGCCGGCATATCGACATCGTGGTTACATCGCGACACGAAACGGTCGTCGCTTATGTTGTCGTTGTGATGTTGTCGTTGTCGTCATCGTCGACGTGTGACAACATCTGAAACGAGTTATCATTGTCGTTACTGTTTTTGCCGTTGTGATATTCGCTTTCATCTTAGTCGGTACCATCTTCTTTGTTGTTGTTGTTGCTGTTGTTGTGTCGTCGTCTCATTTTTATCGTTTACTTGCATTACCTAACGATTAAACTTTACGATGAACCAGCTAACGACAGCTTAGCTGGTTTGTTAACATCAGACAATGGACTTTCCTAGTTACGAGCACAAACATCCTAATTTATATATATATATATATATATATATATATACGACGCCGGCTATAAGTTGCAACTTCATCGTTTACAAACAGAATTCGCAAACATTAATGTTGCCTTCATAAGCTTTACGTTCAATATTTCAAATACATAACCGTACAACCGAGCACAGCGCAAAACTAACACATTGTGTAAGTGCAGTTTATGACGATCTTTTTTGATACCAAATCTATGGCGATACAGTCCGTGTTTGCGGAGTAGTGAAGATGTTCCGGCGCGCATGTCGAGATTGAGTGCATGCAATCGGTGACCTACTTCATCGGATAAATCACTCGCTATAGCTCTAGAAGCGCACACATATTTTTATTATGTTTATTATCTTACTGTCACTGCTCGAAGACGCCTCTGCAGATTCGCATTCGCGGCTGACGCGGTAGCGTCTGCCGAGATTCCCAACGCATACGTTGGAAGCGCTTCACTCCGCCCACTATTGCTCCACCCTCTTAGAGGCCATATCGATAGTGCCATACTATACTGTGACGGAGCTATCCTCAACACAACAATAGGACAACTACCTACTACATAGTGATACGGCGCCAGTAACACAACACGATAGCCGACCGAACACATTGTCGAGCGTGCTGCACTCCAACCACCAAGGAATCGTCCACAGTTGCAACGTTGCCGTCCTCATCTTATTGTCATCATTATCAGCGACACCGACATAGGCCCGCTCAGCTATGTTAACTACATATGCATCTCCGCCAACGCCTCCTCTATGACGCTGCAGACCTCCATACGCGTCACACAGCAGTCATAAACATCGGAAGTAACCTACGCTGCCACCACGATGCGCGCCCGACTTGATAAATCAGCGAAGAGGGCCGGTGAAGCATTCGAGACGACCGAATCCTGACTAACCAGTCCTCCGATGTACTCGTAACTTTGACCAATTCTGACGTCGCAAAGTTTCTTAAGTGGATAAATAGAATGATAGAGGATGGGGTGTGACAGTACGGTGCAAGGATTGCCATCCGGGCGGACGTTCAGCTAAAGACTGCTTTCCGATTTTGTTGTGTGGGCGGAACGTACCGTGTCGCGGTCAAGCCTTGAGCTAGGGAGCCAATGTTGAGCTGAGCTTTGGAGTGACTATACTAACCAATAAAATGTATTTGGTTTTTGACCGGTTAAGTTATGAAAAGAACATTATTATAAAGAACATAATTTATAAACAGGGCATCTCCGTTTTAGAAAGCTATCATGGTCATGGCTTCAAGTCGTAGACGGTCACCTGGGCAGAGGCCCAAGAGTTTACGATAAAGTTCGACATGGCCCCGGTCTTCTTTGTCCTCGAGATTCGTCACAGGTGATAAGACGTAGATACATTTTTATAAGCCTCTACCAAAGTCTTAGAGCTTGCAGTCGTCAGGCGTTGGACCGCCTCCACCTACATGGGTGAAGCGGGTATTAGGATGTGTAAGCCAAACGCGATAGCTGCACTAACTAGGGAAAACTCTTAAACGTCTTCTGGGCGATGGTTTCTGCACCAAAAGAAAGTTGTAGAAGTAAAATGGAAATCTAACAAAAATTCGACTTTTACACCAACACATTTATAACAATCTATCTGTATTTTATGGTAGACATTTTACAAATTTTCCAGATACCCACGTATCCAACCGATTCCCCTTCTGTGTCTGATATGATGATCTCACCTGACTCCGCTAGCATGGAAGCTTCCTAGTAGGTCGTTCGAACGTACTTGTATATGCGAAAACCTACCACCCTATACAGGTAGCATTTCCACATGATGTTGAAAGCGTTCTTGAAATCCAATTTTAATATACTGCCTGCTCCTGCGATACCTAGGGCATTCGTTGCGAACCCTAAGTGGTGGTCGTTAACCTTCTTTCTTGGGGCCCGCGATTTTGCGATTTCTGATTTTTAAAGCCAGTGGTCGAATACACGATGAACAAGCGGTAGGTCTTGCTGATCCAGCGGCCTTATCCAGGACGAATAACTTTTCTATGAGTACGGGAGACCACCGTCAGTCTGGAACGGAACAATGGCGCTGAGACGTTCACAGCTAGAGCCTCGGCAAAGTCAGCTATTGAGTAATGTTAACCGTACAGTTCCGCAAGCTGCTTTGGCAAACCCCAACCATACGCCACATCACGCCTGACTTATCAACCTCTCACTTTCCTTCTGAAGACCTAATCTCACGACTCCAAACGCGCCGCCGTATAACAACCTTGAACTGCTGGTATCACCCTTGAACGTATCTATCTGCCTTCCTTCTCAAAGAACCAAATACTTCTCCTTGCTTTTAGCGACGGCCCTAAACCCGTCTTGTTTAGACAAAACATTACCAGTATTTTTCTGCTTAGTCCTAAGAACCAAAGTGCGACTCGTTGGTCGTTCCTGCGCAGTATCACCATCGTCACATCATCTCGATCCCGTGATGGTTACAGCCATGAGTGACACATCGTTGAGGGCCACCATGGGGACGCGGCCCCTGTTAACAATAACGAATACCTTAACATTGCCCACACCCCTTAAAATGCCATCAGGCGCCAACCAACCGCCAAGTGGCCTACTCGGGGGTCAGTTGTGCAGGCTAGTAAGTCCGCAGCCTAGAGATATCGTCGAGCCCGGTGGCGTAGTGCATTCGAGTGCGCCTCGCGACCGGAGGAGACACATAGGTGCTGCACGAGTTCGAGTCCCACCGTTGCACATTTGCATTTATGGGGTCCGTCTTACAAAGCAATGCAAAATCAGTCCCGTGGGCGTTAAATAATGGCTGAGGGACAGCTCAAAAAAGTTTGAGCCTATAATTATCCGAGGAGGCTGTGTCCTACGGACGGAGGATTCGATGATATATATATATATATATATATATATATATGAAGAGAGAGAGAGAGAGCCACTTGACTAAAACGTATTTGATGTTGTGCAACAAAACCGGCATTAGAAGCTAAATATGCATATGTGCGTATACGTTGGAGAAACAAATCGTTACACTGACACGAGCCGGTAGGGAATAATGATATTCACCCCTCACCCTGTCGTTGGTCAGCATCGTTTCATCGTTGTCTCGGGTTTGAAATGCGAAACCCGCCGATCGACATTGAGGTGCAGCGAAGCGAAGAGAGCAAGCAGCGCGGTGCAGCTGTTTAAAATCGTATGCGCAATTCACTCACGAAACGTAGTTGTCTAGTCGTAATAGTAGCCGGCTGTCTAGTGATTGGTGGTAGTGAATCCACCAATCACTAGACAGATGGCAGAATGGTCGGACTAGTACTAGTAACAATGGTGGTAGTAATAGTAGTAGTAGTAGTAGTAATTTTCGTCGTCGTCGTTGTTGTTGCTATTGTTGTTGTTGTTGTTGTAGTTGTTGTTGCGGTTGTTGTTGTTGTTGCTGTAGTTGTTGTTGCGGTTGTTGTTGCAGCAGCAGCAACATGAATCAGTGGTAGCGATTTCACTGCGTAAGAATTGATCAATCTTGTCAAACAAACGAGTTTCTTCTCTCGTTGGCGTCGCCTAGACGCCGGCCACGATCACGACGACGACACCAGCAACAACAATAACAACAACAAGAGCAATAACAAAAACAACAGCGACAACAACATCAACAACGGCAACAACAGCAGCTACAACAACAACAACAGCGACAACAACGACAACAACAACAACAACAACAACAACAATGGAACAGTAGCAGCCATCTAGTGCTTCTGTTTTGGCTTCAGCAGATTCTGCTGTCGCGGTGCAATGATGACCGAAGCCGCCTGACTGTCTGGCTGGATGAGCCTGAATCACCGCCGACGGCTGCGACCCGTGTAGCTGTAGCGATGTCGTCTGACAACCAAGCGCTCATGTCGCTCGCCCGATCCCCTTGGCGGCAGGTTTGGCGGCGGCCGGATGAGCAACCTTTAGACGGACGGACAGACGCGAGATGACAACTGATCTGACCGACGCCGCGACCACATTACCGGCGCGAACGGTCGATGCTTTGCCTGGATTGTTGTTACGGATGCTGACTGACGCAGCTGCTGTTGTTGCTGTTGCCGTTGCTGTTGTGTTGTTGCTGTCGCCATTAATGTAGCTGTTGTTTTGATGCCGTTGTTATCGTGTTGCCGTTGTTGTTGTTGTTGTTTTCGTTGACCCCGTTGTTGCTATTAATGTAAGTGCTGTTTTGTTGCTTCTGCTGCAACTGTTGTTGTTGCTGTTGCTGTCGTTGTCATCATTGTTATTGTTGTTAATCACCTAGTCTCGGTCAACAAACAATGATGAGTTCATGCTGATCTTGTTGTTGTTGTTGTTGCTGCTGCTGCTGCTGTTGCTGTTGTTGTTGCTGTTGTTGCTGTTGCTGTTGCTGTTGTTGTTGTCGTTGTCGTTGTACTTTAGTACGTCCGTCCGGGTCAGATCGCCGGATGTTACTATTTCTCTTAACATCGTCGTCGTCGTCGCCGTCACAGCCGTCATACGTTGATGTCGTTGTTAGTGTAGTCATTAATGTTGTTATTATTATTGCTGTTATTGCTGCTGCTGCTGTTGTTGTTGCTGTTGTTGCTGCTGCTGCGCTCGTCAATCACTCACTCAATGATAAGTGAGGTGGATGATCTGTCGATGATGTCGACGTGCGGGCGTCGCAATACAAAGTTGAAAGGATCGTTGCCTCAGCAGGGCTACGGGCGGGCGAACTTTGGGCTTGCTTACCAAACATCTGCTGATCTCTGACCTTCCGCCACAATCGATGCCGCTAACGCTGCCCCCCCCCCCCCCAGCAGAAACTCAACATCGGAAGGGGCGGGCGAGCGACAACGTGGTGGCTGACCCCACTGGGGGTGCGTGCCCCCGACGATAGGGTTGTGGGACGTTCGAAGGGTTCGGCGGCCTCGGAACGGGCTGGGGGAGAACCAGCACCATCCGGCCGACAAGCTAGTTAAGAGACACCGGGCCAACTTCTACTACCGGCGATAGACGGCTGCCAGCGCGATGTCGTCGAAATCGACGTCGTCGTCGTCCATTGACGACGACTGGACATACGACAAAACGCGGATTGCAATAGCGGGAGCCTTTGCCCGTTAGCAAATGGATGAGCAGGACTTGGTTCAGTCAGCAAGGGATGGATGACTTAACCAGTCAGTCGCAGTATTAACTACTAACATGAGTGTTGATACATAGGCTAAAACGCGGCGGAGATAGAGAGAGAGAGAGGGGGGGGGAGGAACCATTAGGCTTAGTGTCTTTGTTGTTATGTATATATATATATATATATATATATGTATATATATATATATAATATATATATATATAGATATATAGTATATATATCTATATATATATATATATATATATATATATATATATATATATATCTATATATATATATATGTATACTAGTAGTAGTAAGTAGTAGTAATTGTTGTCGTTGTTGTTGCTGCTGTTGCTGCTGCTGTTGTTGCTGCTGCTGTTTGTTGTTGCTGTTGTTGTTGTTTTTGTTGTTGTTGTTGTGCTGCTGCTGTTGTTGTTGCTGTTGCTTTGTTGTTGTCTTTGTTACTATCGTCGATATTAATTAATATACAACCATATGAAGAACGCCTTCTACCGTTTTCGTCTTTCTTCTCTCCCCCCTAACGCGCGGAACAATGTAGCCGCACTGATTTGAAAATGACCTCTTTACCATTGTTGGCATGATTACTATTAATAACTTTGACACAAGTGAGTATAGTAGTATTAATAATGGAACTGTTATTGCTGCTACTATATGGCACGACTACCGCTGGTCCAGATATAAATGCTTCTCATCTCAACATTGTACACACAGCCAATTCATGTTTTAGCAGTGGAGGTAGCACATGATTGGCAATAGTTGGTATATAATTATACCTTTCGTCGTTGACGTAAAGGTAATGGTTGTCGTTGCTCTTGTATATATACTGGTAGATTTGAAAGTTGCTTCGTTTTCATAGCTTACCAATAAAACGTATAAGGGCACAAAAAGGATTCGTCGTCGTCTTGGCTTCCTAACAGTTAACAAAGAATGTGAAAGAAAGTTCGCTGAAAAGTACGAGGTCTCAGCACTCGACGCGAGCAGCCGCCGAAACCTAAACGAAGTCACCCGAATAGCAAATGCGGCTGAATTGTTCACAAGATGCATCAACTACTTAACTCTAGAGAGTACCGTATAAACTTTGCTAGATGGGTACAGTGTCGGTATATTTTTATATCTTTATATATTATTGAATATTAAAATATATAATGTGTTTTGCTTTATATATATATATATATATATATATATATATATATATATATATATATATATATATAGCTCAGCTATCTCTGTTATAGCTCATAAAGCGAATAGCAATGTAGGCCGATTACACACACTGATTTTATAGGGCCAATAGGCATACTTGACCGCCGCGTCCTTGAGACTAAGAGAAGTTGCAAATTCGATTCCGGCGCGCAGTAGGTTTGTATTTCAATTTCCGATCTTTTTTAATGTTTGCTCTAACGTTTTATTATTTTTTAATAAACATTCACATTAAATTATTGTTCTTATTGCCACGGTCGCCACAATTACTGTTGTCACCGAACACGAGAACGTTTTCGATATTATTGTTGTTGTTGTTGTTGTAGTCAACATACATTTCTAACACTTGTTTTCTAGCATTTTAGGTATTTTCTAGCATACTTGGCTTAGCGTTATGCTGTAATAAATAATCACATTAAATAGTCTTCTCGTCGCCATCGTCGCCGCGATTGCTGTTATCACTAATCATAATGAGGACGTTTTCGATATTATTATTATTATTATTATTATTATTATTATTATTATTATTATTATTATTAATATAATCTACTGGCCTTCTCGCAACGTCAACAAACGTTATCAGACGCCTCCGGATGCCGTGGAGCGTCACACCTGCTCTTACGCTTTTTTATTGTCGAATGAATGCGCGTATGTGCGTGTTCTTTACGTATTATTTGCTCCTAGTCATGCTGCTAGTTATCTTGTGTTGCCACTTAAGCGTGGCCCGGCAAAATGCGCGCTAATTACGACTATGACACGGGCCGTTGTTCCGAGAGGATGCGACGATGGAGGTGGATGAAACGTGGCCTCTATGTACGCACGGAGGAGAGCAAAGACAGTCGCGTCACGCGCAGAAGCGAGGAGACGGGACGAGAGGCGGCTGCAAGCGCTGGACGGAGAGAATTGTTGTTTGTCATAGTCATTTGCTTTGATCATGGTCATTACTTTTCATCGCGTCTCGTGCTGCTGCTCTTATCAAGCCGACGACAGGGCGGCGAAACCGCCAAGACGACGTGGTCCACTACCAACAGTGGAATGATAATAGTAATAATAATAATAAAGAAACTATAAAATAATGAGGATACACATTCACACCTCACAACTGTATTGCTCTAAGACATATTAAATAAATAATAATAATAATAATAATAATAATAATAATAATAATAATAATAATAATAAAAGTAGCCATAACAATATCAAATTATATTAACCCCATGACGACAGCCCTACACCCTATGTTTCCTGTCACAAACTCGTTGGTGGTTGTTTTTTTTTGGTTTTATAAGCGAGAAACCAAGGCACAGCTGTTACCTCGACCGGCCACAACCTGCTTAGTCCAAGTGCGAATTAATTGAGGGCCTCCATAGTCGCACCTTCGACAATCATTGTCCTTAAAAATTGAAAATGTAAAGATCAGCTAGTATCGCTTCTCGCGCTGCACGGACCCCTAATGAGTTATTTTTTTTTACAAAAACGACAGTTTACCAGAATGTATCCAGGTATGCGTTTGCAGATGAAGCAAAACCGGATTTCAACACATCAAAGCGAGATATCCACGATCGGGTACTGAGTCCTCCGTACCCGATCGTGGATATCTCTCTTAGATTTTATAGATTTGCTGAGTCATGGCTTACCATTGAGGCAATTGTTCATCAAAAATACAAAATACATTACAAAAAAGTTGAACCTAGACAAAATCTCTCTGAGGACGATATGGCAAACAGACTTTCAAGATAGCTGGGTATATAGCTGGTATATATTTGTCGTAAAAGCAAAATCAACCGACGAAATTACTGTTGGCCGTTGCCCACGATCCGAAAGATGTCTATCTGACATCAGACAAAGCAAATGTCCAGCTTATGTGCACGTTTTGAGCATGGTTTCTAGTAATGGAAACATGATGGTTAAAAAAACATACTTATTTGCAAAAAGCTAAACAGTGCCACATAGAGTTTATTTGCATGTTTTGCGAAATTTAGTGGAGCCGTGGATAAATTCTGGGTCTAATGATCGACAACACGCGTTTCAGCAGGACGGCATACCGGCTCATGCCAGCCGTTTAGAGTGGCATGCTGGCGATGCGTATGATAGGATAAGCATTAAGTTTTAGGATAAGCATTAGCATAGACGTCTGGCAGACTAGAATTCAATTCTCTGGATTAGTATGTGTAGTGTGTTCTTGAGCGGGAGTTTTGTCAAAATTCGACATAACATCGCGACCTAACTCGCTTACCGTCGCTCTTCAGCCGGTGTTTGCAAATATTGAGAGGCAGAGTTTGCAAGGCGCCTGTAAGCGGGTTAGGTCTCGTACTGAAGCGGTGATTGAACCAAACAGCCGGTCACGTTGATTAAATGCGTCTGTTAGGAATTTTCCTGTTAGGAGTACTGGCACGTGATGAACACACTCACAAACACTGCCAAATAACTTATGAGATTCAGCTTTATTCAGTTTCCTGACGAATGCCATGAAATTCGTTTGGCGCTACGTGGCCACAGTATTTTAGCCTATATACTAGAGTGCGGTTCTAACAGTAACGTATGTTGCCTTTCTTTGCATACATTGCGTATACAGACATGTGCGTTTGAGCTAGAATTACACCAAAACTCATCGTAAGAGTATTTATTTGCGCAAGTAAATAAAGGACGTTTAAATACTGTTATCGTCATCACGGTCTCGTTGCTAGTGCATGTATAACTTCCTCTCTTCAGCAGCAAAATGCAGCGGCAGGACAACGTTTAACCAGATTAAGCAAAATTTACTTTAACCAAACTAAAGCAGTTGCCGTTTACGTACTGCTTCAAACGGGATTTAAGCCTTCTAAACTATATATATATACAGGGTGTTGCAGGAATATTTGAAGCGCGATATACAGAATAGTAGAGCTCGTTAAAGCAAATTTTTTTTCTAATGGAACATGGTCTCTGAGAAGTCTTGTTTCGGAGTGAGAGCGAAATTACTACAATTTGTGACACTAGTGTTTTTGCACGACAAAGGAGCACAAAATGTGCTGTTGCGAGACAACCAGTCTTCCTAGACAGAAACTAAGCACGCCATCGTGTTCGTCATAAAATTCTGCTCCATCAGAAGAATCTGCAAGGCCGGTCAGAAGACGCGACATGGTCGCTTAGAAGAGAATTCGCCAAAAATAAAGTTCTTTATTAGCGTTCATGCCAAATGCTTTAGAATCATAACCCTACAACCACTCACAGCGCTCAAAACGGACATATTCAGCCAATGCACAATTCATGGCGATCATTTTGGTACCAAACATATGTCAATGCGAGTTGTGGTTGCGGAGTAATTACGATTTTTCGGAGGGCATGTCCAGGTTAAGTGCATGACGCGCTGCGGCTTGTCGCGCGACACGTCGGCGGTAGTGAACGTCGCCACACAGTCATTTTACATGCACTTAATCTGGACATGCCCTCCGAAAATCGTAATTACTCCGCAACCACAGCTCGCATGGACATATGTTTGGTACCAAAATGATCGCTATGAATTGCGCACTGGCTGAATATGTCCGTTTTGAGCGCTGTGAGTGGTTGTAGGCTTATGATTCTAAAGTATTTGGCGTGAACGCTAATAAAGAACTTTATTTTTGGCGAATTCTCTTCTGAGCGACCATGAGGCGTTTTCTGACCGGCCTTGCATATTCTTCAGATGGGGCAGAATTTTATCACGGACACGATGGTGTGCTTAGTTTCTGTCTAGGAAGACTGGTTGTCTCGCAACAGCACATTTTGTGCTCCTATGTTGGGCAAAAACACCAGTGTCACAAATTGTAGTAATTTCACTCTCACTCCGAAACAAGACTTCTAAGAGATCATGTTCCATTGGAAAAAATATTTGCTTTAACGAGCACTACAATTCTGTATATCGCGCTTCAAATATTATTGCAACACCCTGTATATATATATATATATATATATATATATATGTATATTTATATATCGTCATGCCTGCTAACTTGTCTAAGACAGAAATAACGAGCTCGTTAACGTATATCACATATATCGCATTAAACAAAGACCTGCAATTAATATATCTATATGTTAGTGTACAACTTTAAAGTCGACGTCCGTGGGGACACGTTTTCATAGGCTCCAACGATTATTCTTGTACAAGCGTAGCTTCTTCCAGTAGCAAAAACAGCTGCGCCTGCCAAAATGGTCTATTTATATTGCTCGGTAAATTAGATTGTAGCTTCATGAATAAAACAAAGCCTTCAACGTCTTTCCGTTTTGCAAAGTAGCGCCCTGACAAGTCAGGTAAATCCTTTACTTGAATTCTACTGTCAGCAGGCTTCCAACTAACATAAAGAATTATATAGAGTGTCTGAATAATCAGCTGGCCCTTCAAAAGTGTGTGCTCAGCTCTTCCCTCTTTGCGATCTGCTCTCCGTAAGCAGGATGGGACTGGAAATCTGCAAATGCAATGGGGCGTTACTGAACGGAAGAACGCGTAGAGATTGTGAACATTTATCATTTAAACAGAAATAATTCTCTATGGCCATCCTGGCAAGCTCTTTTTGTGCAATTTAGAGGCGCAATTTACGGCTACTTCTATCTGATTGAAAGTGTGAATAGTCAAAAAGTGTCGAATCTGGCTGGGCAACCGGGAACCGTCACGTGCCTCACAAAGCGCCGTTACACGTGCCATGTATGACAATCTGGTGCGGCTTCTGGTTCAAAGCAATCAATTGACACTATTTTCTTACTCTACGGTGAATCGCATCATAGGCCTTGACTGTCGTTGGCCGAATTTGGACGAAAATGATGCAAGTGAACTCTGGTTCGAACAATATGGTGCTACAAGCCACGCAGCCGGCAAGACAATTAAGTATTAATAGATGAAGTGTTCTGGACAAATAATCTCGCGTAGCGAGGACATTCACTGGCCTTTCAGATTTTGCGACTTAACGCTTTGAGACAATTCCTGTAGGGTTTCATCAACCAACCATCAACAAACTAGACACTAAGCCATTAATGTAATTGACCCTGGTGTATGCGAAACGGTGTAAAAATTGATACCTTGTATAGAGCTTGTAAATGCAAATAAAATAGTAACACCTCCGATGTTAAAGTATCTTAAACACTCTTGTTTTTATGCTAATTTAAATATCTTAGAATATTCTGCGAGTGACACCATATGCTATCAACGGGTTATGAGAAATAAAGAAGTCACTTTCTAGGACGACCTTCTCGTGAGGAGGTTTTGCTTTACGTGGAGGTCCTCGTTCTATTTTGCCTATGAGCAAGTCAAGGCAGCGAGCATCTCAACCGGTACCCCTGGCTGACTAGGCCGGGGCGTTAACGAGTTGGTCCGAGATCGGTGGCAGTCACCTATCCATACAATTGTTAGTCTTATTAGTGTTCGAGTGGACCACAGCAATATTACGACATGAATTTTGCATGTCGTTGTCTCGGGACTGACCAGACCATGTTTAAACATATAAACAATGGACTGCGAAGTGGTGTGAATGTTAGATCACTGGAAGTTGCGCGCTCAGTGAAGATAAACAACACAATCTCGTGGAGAGTTCCACGAAGTCTGCGAAGTCGACAGACCTGATGTATGTTCTAATTATATTCAGAGGTTAAATCTTTTGTTAAAAAACAATGTATACTTACTTAGGCATATATGACCCTTAAATAAAGGTGCTTTTGACTTGACTTGAATCCGTTGCTACATTTTTTAAATATACGCTCTATTCACATAAAGGATAGGAATTCTAAATTGTGTATCTACGAAACGGGCCAGCCGAACAGACTGGCTCGCATGTTTCTTCATTATACTAACAAAGACGAAAGACACCTTTCTTGTTTTTTTTTTTTGTTACTTTAACGACTTCCAAACATCTCACGATTCAAGTATGGTAGCGCAGCGTATGTACAGTAGCGAGAGCTTTTGGTGTACAAGTTTTACTGCCGCGGGCATTTTCGGGAGTCAGTCAACAATCAGTACTCAGAGAGACGTTGGCGGCGTCGTACCAGGCGAGAACAACCACTCGCTTTGGGAGTTTGACACATCTGGAAGAAACTAGAGTAACAACGATAGATTCCTGCGGCTAGCAGTTGCAACAGCCTCAAACGAGAGTGGACCAAAACTCTTTTCCCCGCACGTTTTGCGGCAATGCGAGCAGGAATGTTTCGAGCTAACGTGCCCTTAGGCAAGTCTCACTGGAATAGTATACCGCAGGTGCGAAACCACCTGTTGACGTAGTTGTCCCGCACTGTTAGTCGGATATAGGAAGCATGTTCGACGAGCGTAAACACGCGACAAAACCTTTCAAAGGCGAACAATCGAAAACGACTCATTCCTCAAGGCGGCATACTTTCTGGTTGTAAGAGTATCTACTACCCCCGAAAACTCGTCAAATCCGTAACCAGTTGAACATCTACGTATTTTGCACACATAGTTGTACTGTTGAACTGTGAGTTTAATTATAGATGTTTCTTTACCTACCGAAATCAGCATGAGTAACCAGATTCTAGGTGGGGTCTATTTGTTAATACACATATGATATTTGCTTGTTTGTTCTCTATATATAAAAATAGAATGTTAAATATGTTATCGGCGACTTAGATTTTTGTAGGGAGTGCTTTAGAAGCATGTTAGTTTCTAATTGCACGGTTGGCGGGTGTCGTGCGGCGTATGTTCTTGTCGCTTTGTCAATAGTGTATCCGCATACAGTAACGAAAGATACTATCGATGCGACTGATGTGACGAAGCTTCTCTTTGTTACTCAGTTGTTTTTCTTGTTTATTATTATTATTATTATTATTATTATTATTATTATTATTATTATTATTATTACAACGTTTTGCCTCAAGAATTGACCCTGCCTTCGATTGTTCGTGACCTTCTAAATTCGCTTACTTAATTCCTTGAAGCATACTTGGGCTTATTTACTGATAAATCCTAGTGTCTTTGTGGCAATAGGCACAAAGGTATATTTTGTTTCCGGTCCAGCGTATTTACTTCGTCTTCTGGCTTCCGCTATTTCGCTACCCAACCCGGCTCAACTGAGCTTCGATGTAAGTAGAAGCTGTGGTTGTGCGCGAAACTCTAGCATCCCAGCTAAGGATTTTTCATATGGCCATAATGCAATGGTTACCCCATCAGGACTTGCTTTGCCAGCGGATACTACACCCTTTCCATTCAAGTTTAGATGGTATACTGGCTTTCGTAAGAGACCTTATAATCACACTGTTAAGTCCAGCATGCCTGGACGATCCGCTAGCGCCCTTTGGGGCGCCAATGTGTAGACCACTGGAATCTACCATTTATAGACACAATTTGCGCAGAAATGGCTCGCAGACAGGAGAGTGCCGATCCTAAATGCTCACATCATGTGGAAAAGTTGTGATTCAGCATGGTGCCTAGCTGAGGCGAGGGTAAGGCCTTAAGCTAACCCCCGCTTAAGGTCGTCCTGTCCCGCTAAAAACATGGCGCGGTCTCTCTAGGAAGCAAGTCCTTTCAAGATCTCACTGCTCATTGTTTAGCTTATGAGCTCAACTAGGTTATACTGGCTCGGGTGACGTTCTAAAGGGTCCGGATCCAGCATGGTTCTGATAGTGTCTCGTGCGATACTGGTTTCATGTTTTATTTGTGGTCGAACTACATCCTCTTCCAGCGAGGCTACCACCGAAACGAAGTGAACAAGTGGAGCAGCGCAGCAGACACTCTTCTAATTCACAGACCACGTTCAAGCCGGTCTCTTCCTGCTCCGCGCTGATTCAAGTCCGCAAAAGCACTACGTATTGCTATGCAGGGAGATCGACACGAGGCATTGATGGTGGTCACTTGATGAAGGATGCCGCCGCATGGGTAGCAGGTGTCTATTCCTTTGACTTTCTTAGTTCGCACCCTAGCATACGCTTCGTTCCGCACTGCCACTACACGATAGTGTATTTGCGCCAATCAAGAAGCGAGTCTAGCTTTTAGTTGTTTTACGACCATAAATTCTCTAGGTCTAGCTAGAACTTAGGGAACGGACGTGGGGTGCTGTCATGCGAGCAACAATTCGTTCCCGTAAAAACAATTCTGACGAGTGCGATCAGGAGATCGCAAGGGTTTACCTACGTACATTTGCAATCTCCCTGGCCTGCTTTGCTTACGTCCTTTTGGTAAAGCCTCTATCCAGAATGACGCACGCGAGGAGGAAATGGATTGATTGGCGCTGCAACGAAAGATGAACAGGAGCCACTTGTTTGCACCCGTTTTCCGCGCTTTGTTTGCGTCTATTCTTCTAATTTAGATGTTAAGTTTTAGCTATTAAAGCTTTGCTCCCTCGTCGTAGGGCCGCGAGCATGCTCGAAATGTAGAGTGCTCGATTGTAAGCGTAAAAGAGCACCTTCACCGTTAGGTATCTTTTTTCGTCCTTAGCAAATCGCAAGCTAGGACCGCGTGTTAATTGCGGCTCGAAGTTACCGACATCTGCAAAGACCATCGTTAGCGTCTAAATATCGTGCAAAAACACTTTACAGTCTAGATTGATTTTGTGAAAAATCTTTGTTAGCCTACCTATAACTCTGTAAGGGACTTTGAGGGAAGGCAGTCTTTTCACTATGAAATAACCTAATAATTATTAAAAAAACACCTAAAGCCGGTATTGAAAGCTGTTTTATGTTAATGAATAATACGGCCGCCGTCAGTTTGTGTGTGAGCAATGATTTTGCATAAGGGACACTTTTTAGCACTATGTTTCTATTTTCGCCGACGCGATTATTGGGTCACCCTTGCCCCTCAAACTCACCATCAACTCGTTCCAGGACGATGGTAACCCAAATTTGTGCTGATCGAATGATTGGCTAATGCCTTTGGTTCTTTCTGCTGTCCGGCCCGACGACCTTGTCGTCAGCGACCAGACACTCCCAATGTGTTTTTTACAATGTCAAAGTGGCTGACGATTTGCTTCTTTAGAACATTTGTTACTCGCGGCCGAGCGGTTGGAAATGGGAACAATGGAGGAAAGAAATTGTTTCAGCCGATCTGGTCAGGAGGTTCGATACATTGGTCATCGGCCCTGAGAGACCATTTAGTCCTTCAAGCCAGCCTAAAGCCATTTGTGAGTCATGTGAAGAACCGCTTGCCGAATCAGCCATTCCTCCTGTTTCGTTGCTCTGTATCTTTGCCGTCGCGAGGAGTTTTACGATAAACTGTTCCTGCTGCGTCATAAGGTTCACTTCAACTAACCGCCAAACCACATGGCGTCGTATTGCAAATCGTCGTACTGCGATGAGTCATCGTTTTTCCTTTGGCGGGTGACATGCTTCTCACTTCGTTAGAGCGGCGGTCTGTCGTGCTGCGTGGTCATTGATGTGAACCTCATTTTTCGTAAGGATTAGAATAATCACACTGGTTGCGAAGTTGAGAAGCAGGTTTAGACAGTCAATATATTTGTATATAAGTTTTACTATAATACATATGGAAATGCGAAGTGACTGCGACGTGCAACTATTACATCAGACATACAAAAAAAAAACGAGTACTGAAACGAGACGCACAAAGGGGGCCTCAAAACGTGTTATTGAGAGTCGAATATGACCTCCTGACCAGCGTCCAGCCTTATTACCTGCCACTCCGGCTGCTGGGACGTTTATCGCTGTAGTTAGTAGAGTATCTAAGGGTTGAAGTAGTATTAAAGAATGGTTACAGCTCCTCGCCTATTCCTGAGGCCGTTTAGGTGAGAGGTTTTAGAGGTGGGTATTATGCCAACAACATCGGCATCGAGTCCCACACTACCCGCTTTGGGTGTGCGGAAAAGCATTTTTTCCTCTCACCAAAAAAACAAAAATTAGAAGAGTATCGTTTATACGTTTCGTTCTCGCGTTTGGCATCGACCGGCAAACTCGAACCACAGGTGTGGGCCACCTCTTCACACTTGTCCAGATGATCCGGTAATGGCGTATACTCGGCGGCTAACAAATATACGGCCTTCTGCATACAGGACTAAACGGCATTTCAGTCCTTACGCTGAGAGTCCAAGCAGTCTTACCTCCGCTGAATAGAACAATCGTGTTCAATACCCTTGATGCGCTCGAGACATTTACGACCGCATCACGACGACACAATGTACGGGGCGCTTTTCGACTGCGTTGTAACGTTTAACAAGATTTCACCTTAAGTGAGTTGTTTGTTTCAGCAAAAAAACAGCTAAACTATTTCTTTTTTTTCCTTCACTTTCGAAAATCTGTTCTAGTCGTATAGCCGCATTGCATTGTACTGTAGGTGACGTCGCAACAGGTTTCTGTGCGTCTCTGTAATGAACGGCATCTACAACACCATGGCTACTATTTTCTCAGTGATTAGGTATGTCGTATTTACCAATCACATTTCTTCCTGTTTTGAAAATCTAGTTGGTTAAACTAACTATAGACATGTTTGTCTTTGTCGTCTGTGTGTACACATTCGTTTGTATCTCAAGCTACGGCCAGTTTCCATGAGTTTTGTCACGTGTTTTGTCCGACACAAACATGTTACGCCCTGCAACACATCTCTCAAGAGCTCGCACTTAAATGTTATAATACTCACTTTGGGTATTTATAGCTACCTTAGGATGATCAAATGTGTTAAATTCCTTAAACACTGATCGTTTAACACTACTAGGTTGTTGAGCATCTGTTGTTGTTTGCGACAAGAGTCTCTGTGATATCCTTCACAGACTACAGCGTTAAGTAAAGCGTTATTCCGAATTGATTTACTTGAATTCGCTTGCTCTTATACATCGTTTGTAGATCACGTGCACAAAGTTTCTGTCTTTACTAGACTGTCGTTTAGCAGACTGTTGTCTTTACAAGCTTGCGCTAGGCGTTCCGGCGTGTAAAAAACTTTCATGGCATGTTACCTCCAGATTTGTCGATTGTTTATATCCAATACCAACAGGAATCGTAACAGTCTGCAACTTGTGACTCCCCTATTACGTATCGCAGGCCATAGACTTAAATCACCTGATATGATCATGGCAAAATATGGAACGATACTAAGTTAAAGGAATGTACTCACTTAAGTTCATCAAGGAAAGATGGCTATATAAATTACTCCGTGAGCAATGTCGCAATTCAATAAAGCATTTCAAAGATATGCAGGTCATGTGACACATTGTGATAACAGACAACAAAGACAAATAAATTTGCAGGTCATTATTATTAACAGGGATGCTTCATACATCGTAGTACTTGCCATCCCAGTTATCTACATAACGGTGTGTGTTTGAAAATAATAAACTGAACTGGAGTACTCAACATGCATAATGCAAACAACACTTTGTTTGTCTCTCCCACGTCAAGGCGGCAAACAGTAGATTGAGGTTTGCGTGCGATTACCAGCCTGATACCGGGTGTAGTGAATTCCATTTCGGTCTAATACATGATTGATTTCAAAGAGGCCTCTGCTAGAAATTGCCGCCTTGGTTTAATATAAGGTAGAACTAAACAGCAAGTAAACTTCAACTAGAAATTGTGCTAGTAGTAGCAAAAGTTACATACAAAGTGTTAAGTATATGAGCGAGAGCAGTAGTCCCTGTCGCTTATGATACCCACTGAAGGGAAATCTTGTGATATGTATCTAGCTGCTCTGAGCATAGTTTATCATTCGGACAAAAATGTCGGCTTTAGAGTGACTAATTGGACCATATAATAAATGTTTTTGGCGCACATTAGCTTACACGGAGCAGCTTTTTACTGCGTGCTAGTTCGTGTTGAACCTGGCGTCCCGTACGAATCTGGTGATTTGTCGGAGAATTACAAACCCCTGACTGATTAGCACACTAAGTAAAATAAACGTGAAAAGCAAATGCTATACACTTTTTTTAAGTAATTGCTAATGCGCAAAAACTCGTGTATCACTAATAAGTAATTATCATATGCTTATGGTATAACATGTGCTATATAACTGGAAAACCGTGTGTGTATGGTGACGTTAGTCACACTGAAAAAGTTGCTAGTCCGACCAGATGCAAAGTTTTCTGTAATACATATACAACTCCTATGAAATGTTTTTACTAATAGAATACGGCATTCAAAATATATAGCAGATCTATGCGACGTGTGCCCATAAAGACGGGGCTGAACATATACTGCTAAGCATCGTTAACTCTCTACATCATTTAGGTTTTCTGTGACGATATATATATATATAATATATAAATATACATATTTATGTTTTCTTTTCTAATATTCGGGGTGGCCCGGCTGCATTGCTCCTCATCGCTGCCTCCATTTGCTTAGGACATCTGTTCTGCGGATTAGAGTCTCTCCGTCTTTACGTCAATTGAGCGCATCTGCAAGCTACTACACCGAGGGTAATTAATCTGGGTGCTTTGTTCTTAGAGTATGTAGAGGGCA
>QVRM01006972.1:0-5000 GCA_003439945.1 Dermanyssus gallinae
TCCTTTACGTACTCCCTCTTCTGCTCCGAGTTCTTCTTAAATGCAGAAGCGCGTATTTTGCCACGTGTGGAATGAAGGCGGGCATCGCCGGTGGGCAAATGAGTAAACGACAAGAAACATCATGCTGCTCAGGCGGTCGGTTGTTCAGGCATCAATGTCGCTGCCGCCAAAGACGGCAAGCTTAATAACTACAACAAGTTCGCTCACAACAACAACAACAACAACAATTTTTACAGCAACAACAACAACAACAATACAGCAACAACAACAACAACCATTTTTACAGCAACAACAACCACAATTTCAGCAGCAATAACAACAACAGCAACAATAACAACAACAATAATAGCAGTTTCAGCAGCAGCAGCAATCATCGGATGCCAGAAGTGGCCTGCATAAGCTAAACTGCGTCTGTAGCAGCGGTGACGGTGTTGGCGTTGTTATTATGATGATGTTGATGGTGATGATGGCGGCGGTGGTCATCATCATCATCATCATCATCGCCACAATTATCATCATCATCAACATCATAATGACCACCTCCAGTACCACCACCTCTACCGCTCTATCGCCTTTCTTATTGTCTTGGTCATCATTTTCCTTGTGATATCTGCCTGTGCCTAGTCACTCGTGCGTCCGTCTCAAGAGTACCGAGATGTCGTCGTCTGTCCGACGTCAGGCGAGCCGGCGAGCCGGTGGCCAAAGAAGCAGTGCGCTAGCGAGCGGGGGAGAACTACAACACCTCAATCCGGGCTTCACGAGGCCCGACGACGACGATGACGACGATAGTTTTGCCGCTGTTGTTTGTTTCCGTTTCCGTCGGCGTCAAAAATGCTTTGGCGCTCAGCTTAGGTGGCGCATTAGCGTGCAGATGCTGATGAGAACTTGAGCAAATCGTCGTCGTCGTCGTCGTTGTTACTGGGGTTGTTTCTGCTGCTGCTGCTGCTGCTCGCTGTTGTTGTTGTTGCTGTTGTTATTGTTGCGCTTGTTGCTGTTGTTATTGTTGCGCTTGTTGCTGTTGTTGTTATGTATTGTCATCATCATCGTCGTCGTCGTCTCCGTCATTCTCTTCTTGATGCGCTCACTCATCTTGGAGGAGGCAGGAAACTGGTTAGATGTTGCGGAGGAGGCGGCGGCAACGTTTTGTTCAACGGCCGCTACGGCTCGCTACACGGTCGCGAAGCTGGGATGAGAATATCAGCAGGCATAAAGAAGAAGCAACAGCAGCAGCAGCAACAAGGAAAACAAGAAACCTAAGAAAAAACCGAAGAAGAAGAAGGATACGATGCAGAAGCAGAAGACGAACAAGAAGGAGGAGAAGAAGAAACATAAAGATAAACAGAAACGTAGGAGAAGAAAAAGGAGACGGAAAACAAGAAGAAAAAGATGATCAGGAAGGAAGGCAGAACGGAAGTCGACCAGCTAGCTAGAGAATCCAGGTGGCGCTGAGCTCATGTTGACTCGTTTTGGTGCGACCCGGATAGGCGGTTGGTTGTAAGGTAGGTGGTGGTGATAGGGTGATAGGGTGGTGGTTGTGGTACCACCTTGTGACGGCACTTTGCTTGCTACCTGCTGCTGCTGCCGCACGTGAGATTTGCGACAAGGCCAAAACGAACCACCCAACTATATCGAATAGTCAGCGACAGTCGCGTCGACGACGACGACGACGACAACAACAACAACAACGACGACAACGACGACAAGGAGAGACAAGATTTCACGGTTACGAGCGAGGGCGGCAAATGGTACCGCCAGCCAAAGGGAAACAGCCATCGGGGGTGCGCGGGGTCCGGAGGAAGGGAATGAGGAAGGCGAGCGGAAGAGACAAATATAGTACGTAGTAGATGCGCCGGCCACTAAAACAGATGCTGTTGAGTTGTTGAGCGCGAGGGGACAAAAAGAAGAGATACGGAGTCGTCAGAGAGGTACAGTACCAATGGCGTTATGGGGAGGTGCGCTGGGCTTCTGGGATAAATTCCAACGAGAGAGAGAGATATTATGACGATGCCGACGATGGTAGTAGTGGTTGTGGTGGTGATGATGATGAAGAGAAGGAGGATCAGGGGAAATCGAGGGTCCGGGAGGGGCGGGGGGTCTCTATGACTTTGTCACAATTTTTCGTGTTTCGGTTTCTTCGGCTAAACGAGTGGTGTTAAAGTAGAGGTAGTAGTAACAGTTGTTGTTATTATCGTTTTTGTTGTTGTTGTTGTTGTTGTTGTCATTGTCGTTTTTGTTGTTGTTGTCATTGTCGTTTTTGTTGTTGATGTCATTGTCGTTTTTGTTGTTGTTGTGGTTGTTGTTCTAGTGTTCGTGTGGCTAAGTGGCTTGTGGATGGTGACTATTAGCTGTCGTTCTTGCTGCTTTTGTTGTTGTTGTTGTTGTTGAGGTTGTTGTTGCTGCTGCTACGGCGGAGGCGGTGGCAGATATCGCCGCTGCTGCGTCGTATTCTCCTCGCGTTGTTTGTGTGTTCGGCAAGTTTCTTGTTGTTAGCGGCGGCGGCTGTAAGATGTTCTGTGGCTTCAATGGCGTTAGCGCTGGCCGGCCAACTGCAGCAGCAACATCGCGGCCATCGTCGTCTTCTGCACCATGATGACCACGCGGCCGTCGTAGTCATCATGACGAGAACAACACCATGATCACCACAATACTGCAATCATTATTAATACCACCACCACCAGCAACAATCACAACAACAACAACCACAGCAGCAACAACAACAACAGCAGCAATTTCTTCTTCTTCTTCGCCATGATCATTGTCGTCGTCGTCGTCGTTGTTGTGTCGTCGTCGTCGTGTTGTCGAGTAGTAGTAGTTCAATGACTACAAACTGTATCTACTACGCGCGATAACCGCAGCGACGCTAGGGCAGACGTTCCGTCCTAACGAACGCTACAACACACAACATTAACAGGCAGATTGATAGACGGACGTCTTGCACCACTGCTCTCTCTCTTGTGTCCCTCTCTCTCTCTCCCCCGCTCGCTCTCTCTCTCTTTGTTCCCTGTTTCTTCTCCCCCGGACTCTCCTCTCGGTCTCACTCTACACAGGCAGGCCTACGGTCTGTCTGATTGTGTGACGCGCGCTTCCTCCCTCGCGTGCTCGTTGTATATATGTATATATATATATATATATATATAACGTTCAACTCGATCCAAAACACTATAAGATTAGTATGCACGCGACGCATATATTGCAAGACAGCGACGGGCGGGGGGGCGGGGTAAATGTGCATGAGCAGCCAGTGATGGAAGGAGGCGGGGGGGGGGGGGGAGAAGAAGAAGAACAAGACGAAATAGTAGTAGTAGTAGTAGTAGTGGTGGTGGGGGTGGGGGCGGGGGTGAGGGGTAATGATGGAGGTGGCTGGCACTGTGTATGCACCAACCAACTAACGCTCTTCGTGGTTCGTATTGTGATCGTCGACATTTACGCCGGCTTGAACGAAGTTGTGTGGGTGCTTTATTACTACTGCTACTACTACTAGTCTATTACTGCTACCGCCGCGACTGCTGCTGCTGATGTTCATGCTGTTTCAACCACAATATATAGCTGTCGAAGGTTGCTGTTGTTGTTGTTGTCGGGGGTTATCTATCACTGTTGTTGTTGTTGTTGCTCTTATTCTTACTGCTGCTGGTGCTGCAGTTCTAGTGCAACACTTGCTATTGTGCTATTATTTCTTTACTTTGGACACTACCAGTTTAGATGGTGATGACGACGACAACAACGACGACGACAATGATAATGATGATGGTGGTGATGGTGATAGTGATGATACAGATAATATTATTATATTGTTATGCTGCTGCTGCTGCTGTCGCTGCTGTTGCAGCAGATGATAATGGTGGTGGTGATGGTGATGATCCATGTGTTAGCGCCGCGTGCTCAGGCTAATTTCTGAATGAAAGCGTTCTGCATTTCTTCATCTATTTCATCTCGGCCCGTTACGAAGTTTGCAACCGCGACGCCAAAGGCGAAAACCGAGATCTACGGCAAAAATAAAAACAACAACAACAACATCAGCAACAACAGAAGTGGCAGTAGCAACAAACAACAAGAGATACAGGTAGAAGCAGAAGTACAAGCAGCAGATATACAACAGAACAAATTAGTCAATCGTTATGGCGGTAGTCTGCAGCCGTTGTTGTTCTTGTTGCTTTTAGTCCAGGGACGCCATAACACAACCATCTATAGAATGAACTCGTTGACTTGTGTTTGCGCATGCTGAGTTAACGTACTCAGCGTGCTCATAGACCATTGCGTTGAAATCGACCGTATTCGAGCCTAGCCAAGTACGAGCTCATCGTATCGTAATTGATGTACCTACGCTACCTATTCCATCTCCTTACACCTTATCGTCCGGACGACGAGGAAAACCACGACAAATTCCGAGTAAATTTCGATTTCGGACACAACAGGAACAAAATACGTGCCTTGTCGAGGACGGAAGTTGGGAGGCCCTTTTTTCATTGAGGATCGCGTTGTTGTGGTTGATTCGTATCGAAATCATCATCATTATTTATTTATTACACCATATATATATATATATATATATATATATATATATATATATATATATATCATTGTAATAAAACACAAGTTTATAGGTAAGTAATAAAATATCATCGAGCTAACTGCGTAAGAGCAACAGCCTTCTGACAGGTATCGAGATGGTAGATAGAGCACGGCTAGTTACATAAACGGCACAAACAGCCGACGTCAAGATCGTGGAAGCCTCTTCGATGGCAGAGTTTATAATGAAACCCGTGAAGTGAATAGCGGCCACGAGATGTCGGTTGGGTTGTGGTGGTCTCTGCCAGTACTGTGTGACTATTGCTGGCGATTTGAAGAAGCTTACGGGAACTGCTCGAACTTTCTTCATAAAGTTTTCTCTAAACTGAATATGAGCAGCGATTTCTGGGAGACGGAATCTAGTTACTAGATCTTCTACAAGTGGTTGAGTAGAAGTCATAAGGTAAACTAGACGATTTTTCGCATTTTGTGAC
>QVRM01006972.1:10000-25742 GCA_003439945.1 Dermanyssus gallinae
ATGGTTCTGCTCACATCATCGTCGTCGTCGTATATGAGAAGAGAGATCGTCGGCTGGCTGACCGGCCGCAGACCCACGATTCTCGCACGATTGTGCGAGCGAGGCAGAAATATTTGGTCATCATATCGTTTGATTTCTATTTGATCTATTCTTTTTCTTCTTTGCTCGCCTCTTCTTGTTTCGTTTCGATCTCCTTGATTCTCCGCCTCCTTCCTCACCATCGCTATACTTTCTTCAGCTTCTTTGTCGTCCTCTCTTCTGTAAGTTCTTGTATGTTGTGCTGGCCATCATGCTCTTGTGGGGGGGGGGGGGGTAAGTTTGACTCGTGTCCGGGTCCATTATGGTGTGGTATGGTGTATCTGTGGCGACGGATCGAGTGGCAGGCAATCCTTGGACTTCGGACGGTGCGCACATATTTCCGTGTGCATTCCCGTATGAGTATATATATATTTATATATTTATATCTATACATGTATATATATATATATATTATATCTATACATGTATATATATATATATATATTATATATATACATGTATATATATATATATATATTTATCGGCTGTTCGTGCGCGTACTCGACGTGCAGAGTAATATCAACAGAGTATTGTACCTCGATTGACGTTTGTGTACTTCATTGTGCCACTGTGTTGCCGCGGGTTAACGATTTATCTACGTTGACGTTGGTATGCCTAGCCAGCCTATTGACATGCACATATTAGCCTGTATGCCTGTATACATAGATCGCGACCGATTATTGTGGCCGTTGTAACGATCGGCCAATCGGCTATACATATGTATGGCTGACTTAGGAAGCTAGCAGCTCACGGCTTCGGTCGGTCATTTGGCGGTCGTTCATAGAGAGAGACATACGACATGCGATCGCAGAGATCACCGCAAGGAGCCCACCACGTACAGCACACGTATGTACGTAGATGATGATGATGATGACGATGATGATCGATACGCCGTTAACGTCTTCATCACTGTCTTCAGTCACTTTCCTTTCTTTCATCCTTCCGTTCTTCCTGTCTGGGCGTCTCTCTCCTCTCTCCTCGTTTGCTTGCTTGTTCTATCTATTTTCTTTGTACGTATGCATACGTCAATTTTCTTCGTACGTATGTATTCGATTTCGATTGTGCGGCTGTGATACGAAAAGCAGACGACGCTTGGGCGTCCGATGTACAGAAGACAGGCCACAGGCAAACACACTGCCACTGACACTGGCTGACCGACGACAACAGCAGGCTCAACAACAGCAACAATAACAACAACAACAGCAGCAACAACAAAAACAACCACAACCACAACAACAACCACAACCACAACAACAACAACGACAATTGAGGCAGCTACCGAGATCGGCTACATTCATGTGCACTACGGCGACGCTTAGTTTCTGGCCACCCTAGCGGACATTGCCAGCCAGGATTGGACGCCAGACGGAGAAGAGCTAGAGAAAATAAGCAAGACGTGACGTGGTTTTGTTATTGCTATTGCTATGATTTGTATTTGTATTACGATCTTTTTTGTTATTATGATTATTACTAGCAGGCAGCAATGATGTCGTTGCGGTGTGTGCTGAGCAGCGCACGACCACCGCCGACCGATCAACCGCAATTGTGGTTGCCGGACCTGAGACGGCCACCATCACAACCATCAGCGTCATCAGCAGCAGCAGCACCAACGATGTCAAAAACGTCATTAGTAAGAGCACGGACAGCATTACCGTCATCATCATCATCATCATCATCTTAGCAACAAATATGAACAACAACAACAACAACGACGACAATAAGCGACCACGATGACGACGACGACGAATGTGTAATAATATGAAAATGATGATTGCTAGTCCAGATAGGAAATCGCAAGCAACTAGGTGTGTACAGGAAAGAACACATGCATATATATATATATATATATATATATATATATATATAGAGAGAGAGAGAGAGAGAGAGAGAGAGAGGGAGAGAGGAATAGAGAACATGAATAATGCTTACGGTACATAACTCATGACACATAGGTAACCGGCCTAGGAGCGTAGAGGACGGAAGCTGGTCTCTAATTAAAAACAACTTTGAAAAAATCCGTTAAAAAGCGACGGTTGTACCTAAATACCTAATAGAGCCTCACATAGCCCCAACGAAGGAATCTAATAAAATTTATTTTGTCGTTTTGCAGGTGAGTGTCTCGGCGTCATGATGACTTGGACGGGCGCCGTCTTCGCCATGAGGTGCCGTCGCTGCCACTGAGGAGCGACTGGCGGAGCCGACAGTCGACTTAGTCTAATAATAAAAATAATATGAATAATTGAAGTCGAACCTTTTTCGAGGCCGATTTAGTTAGTTGTACCTTAAACACGATTATTATTATCATTACTATCACTAATACTACTGCTATACAATCATGACTACATATAGGTGCGGAAGAGGTTATTAGAAAAACGATATTTGGTTTTGTCGGGAGGTCTTTTCGCTGAAACATTTTTCGCGCGGCTTACATCTTTTGCGTACACTGTTCGTGATATCAAATTACATGTGATACAGCAACTATATATATATATTTTTTTTTTATTGTTGTTACTGTTGGCTTGGCCCTTTCAGTCGTACTCATCGAAGTCTGAGATACTATTCCTACGTTTTTATCTCTTACGCATAACTCTGACTGATTTGACTATCGAGTCTATTTAACACGGAAAAAGAGAAAGGATCCATCGTGGCTGCAGGTATTCGCTGAGAGAGCTGTGAGCTTCACAGCGACCCCGCGGCCATCCATACGCTTCCTGCCACACTCAGCTCCGTGACCCCGTGACATCGTCTTATTGAACGCAGTCGACTGATTATGGCTAGATATGGCCACCGTTGGAGTAGTGTGCTGGCGCGAATACGGCGCAGGGCTTTATCCTACATTTGCGAACTCCCTGATCCGTCAAGAACACCTAGAGACAAAGACTAGATCTGCGACCTAGTCGTCGGCATTACTCGCCGGCAGAAACATCGGAACACAGGAGGCGGTTACCTTGCAGCAGCTTTACGCAAGCTGAAAGCCGTAGAAAAACGGCGCTAAAGACGCCAAAGCTATTCGGAGGCGGAAAAGCTATCGCGCAAGCAGGACAATTCCGACTCCCCGCCGCTCGGTCGATTCTCGTTTAAACAGGATACGGTGTACTTTTTTCTTTTGGGGTATCTAGGCACATTAACGATAACGATAATCGGCCTCGTACGCTCGCTTAATGGAGCGGAGCCGTGATGACTTTATGTGTGGTAAGTTAAACGAGGTGAACCGGCCACGACAGCAACAAGAACAACAACAACACAGCAACGTCGACGGCAATAATGCTAATCATAATTGTCATGATAATAATTGTACTTACAATCATCACCATCATCATCATCATCAGCAGCAGCAGCATTAGCATCATCATCATCATAATAATAATAAATAGTGTTATTACCATTAAGATGCGTGGCGGTATTGTTGTGTTGCGACCGATCTCGATAATGATGCCGCGAATTGCGTATCGTGTGTAGTTGCCTCATTTACCTTGTCTTGCCATACAGCTATGCCGCATGCTGTGCTCTGCTATGCGAACGAGGCAAGCTCGCCGCTCGGTGGCTCGCCGCCGATCGTAATTGCCGCTTGTTTCTCGGTGTGCCTGCGAGGGCGCATTTTGCTGGATTGACGCTCTGACGCTTAGCAGAACGGCGGCGACGTCTGCGGTGGCGGCAGCGTCGACCGTCGTCGTCGTCGTCGTGGCCAGGAGGTCGAGCGAAATTGCTGGACAGACAGACGTAGAGAATGCGATAGACACTGGGAGATCGAGAGTCATAGAGAGAGAGGGAGAGACTTCTGGAGAGAGCATAGAGACAGAGACAGAGAAATAGGTCGAAAGCCAGAGCGAGAGAAATATATAGAGTTTAGATACAAAAATGACGAGAATACAGAAAATGCAAGCCGACGCCGGTGCCGCATTCAAATGTTCATATACATCATTGGAACATTGCTGCTACTGCTGCTGGTGCTGCTATACTCTTCTTCAGCCGAAGGATCATCGACTCGCTTGCAGACATTAACGGAGGCACGTGGCCACTTTAGGCACACATACAGGATAGGCCATGAACACACCGCGCCATGAACTCACGTAGAGGCGGCACGAATGCGTACGAATGCCTTTGTGGGTATGTTTATGGCACGATAAGCGAGCCTGCATGCCCATGAAGCCAGCAACAAACAAGTGAAGACGAGAAAGAAACGTGAAGGTGCGAGAGAGATATAGTGTATGTGTGTATGGGTGGGTGTGTGGGTGGTTATATATTGGGTAATACCCAATATGTAGTTTCAAGTTTATTGACCAAATACCTACTATTTGGTCAATCAACTTGAAACTATATATTGGGTATATGTCTGTTGTGTGCTAGAAGAAAACGAGAGGACGAAGGAGTAGAAAAACGACGCAAAGCGAGACAGAAATCGCTAAAACTGAGAGAGAAATCTGATCTCGGAACAGGGAGGGGACGATCCAGGGAGCCAACCGAGAGAGAGAGAGAGTACTTTGTATTCTAAGAACAATACGCAAAGTCACTTCTTCCGCTCCTTGCGTCCAACCTGGTTGTTGTTGTTGATGCGGTGGTGGTAGTAGCAGTAGTAATAGTAGTTGTTGTGGTAATCGTGGTTGTTGTTGTTGTGGTAATCGTGGTTGTTGTTGTTGTTGTTGCTAACGTTTCTGTTGTTGTTGCTGTTACTTGTGTCGCCGCCGCCGTTGTTGCTGTTGTACTTGCTACTGCTGCTGCTGCGGCCGTTGTTGTTGTTATTATTGTTTTTGTTGTTAGTTGTGCTATAAGTCGTGGCCGACCCATTTTGTGTGCGCGGAAATTGACCGGTACTACGTTTAGTGTTCGAACACGCTGCTGCTGCTGCTGCCGTAATCATTGCGGTCCTGTACCGAGGCGCGAGAGGCACGTAGACTCTGGGTTGAGCCGTACAGTTTCAAACACATCAAAGGCCGTTCAACGAACAGCCAAGCTGCGGTGTTGTAGCCGCCACCGCTGCTGCTGCTGCTGCTTCTGACAGCGACCGCGTCGCGTCTCACCATCGTTAATGGCGGGTGATGATCAGCGACTCATTATCGTGCCACGAGCTTTTCAATGGCCTTTCTGCTGACACTCTGATGTCGGTTAAACGCTCTGCGTTTAGTTAGCTGACTAACCTGTAGTTGGAATTCGGATAGTGTTATTGTCGTCCGTCATCGTTGTTGTTGTTGTTGTTAATATTATTTCTACTACTTCTACTACTACTAAAAATGTACGTTTTTCGGCCTGACCCTCAGCCAACAACATTTAACGTCCACGGAACCGCTCTGCTGCATTGCTTCATAGGACGGACCTCAATAATGACAAATGTGCAATGGGTGGGGGGATCGAACCCGTGCACCCATTTACTGCCTCCGGTCGGCCGGAAGGCGCACGCGAATAAACACCCACCGGGATCGACACCACTATTTTATGTTTGGATGAGAGGGAAAAATGCTTTTGCGCACACCCGAAGCGGGTAGTGCGGGACCCCTCGATTCCGATGCTTTTGGTAGAATAATACCCACTAAAAGCCTCTCACCTAAATGGCCTCAGGGAGTGGCGAGGACACTGCTACTAATACTTTTACTACTACTGCTACTACTATTTCTATCGACGACGTATCAACGTGCTTGGAACGAGTACGACTCGTGTACCATGACAATATTTGCAATTGTAATATTACAATTAACAATTACAACACCTACAACGGCAACGTCACTCAGTTGTTCCGATATTGTCTCGTCCTCGGAAAACGGAACGCACGCAAGCGGTCTTCAGCACTTCCAGTGCTTGTTGTTTTCCAGGAATTTCCAGCGGCATTCTTCTCTTGCCGGCTAACTATAGCCGGCTGAAATCTCTCTCTATCCTTATCGTCTCGCGTGGACACATCGCCACCATGCCACCATGTCCACTGCACCTGAGGCTGTAGAATCCTTCTGTCGCTTTGCACGTCTAGCTTTGCGTTGAGATCATCACGAGATTCAATTTCGGATGGGCATGTGTGGCACGCAGAACTCGAACCCGCGACTCCAATGTGAACGGTTAGATTTGCACTTTTTCACCTCTACTCTATCCCGTAATAACAGCAACATAGTCATGCAGCATATTTCCACCGGGCTGGACAGTATTCGCCGTCTTTAGTTTTGCTCAATTATGACCGAGCGTGGCTCACTCTGGCTTTCACTTCAACTAAAGTGGAAACCACTAAAGTCAAGCGATCAAGCATATTACGCGCTGGCTTAACGATCCTCTTAATAATGGGTCTGTCTCGCGATAGCCTCGACGAGCACAAATTCTTCTTCGTACCGAGGAGCAATAGGGTACAAAGTACTGTATGTTTGTTTGGTTCATACATATTTTGCTCAGTTCCCGAATAAATTTGTATGAAAACTGCAATAATATGTTGGGCTATTTTTGAGTCAGTCAGCTAGATAAGTATTTGGCTTTTGTCTTTTTGTCTATTTGAAACACATGCAACCCAGTTACACGATTACAAGACGTGCGTAGTCGTTGCTAGGTGCACTGTATTGAGCGAGGATGTGCTATGTCCCCGTTTGGGGGGTACTATCCTTGTTAAAGGTTAGCTTGCGTGCCGTGCTTTCTGCCCCCTTCGAATTCATACGAAGTATGTAGGTAGCTAGGTAGTCAACAACTTACAGGTGTCAACTTAACAAGCGGCTGTGCACGCGGGTTGAAGATAGAGGCGGAGAAACGCAAGACTCAGACGGATAGGTTGATAGATAGACAGACCATCGACTCAATACGCCGCATAGTCGGTACTGATCCCCTCAGCATGTCAAGCATACCCGACGTGATGAGGGGTGCGATCTAACTTACGATACCGATGTGTGTAACATTTTAGCACATGACTACGATTAGGTGAGTGATGATACAGATTAATAAAGGTAATTTCCACAGCAAGTACGAGTAGTATGGCGATTAGAAATTAAGGCCATTTATCCGTGGGGATGACATCAGAAGCCACAGCGGTGGCTAAGAAGAAGCCAGGTCGTGCGCTGACCGAGCGGATCCGGTCAGTAGATGGCCATCAAAAACGAGACATCGATGAGCACCCTCGTAGTAAAGATTCGTTGGCAGAGATTTTCCGATTGGCAGATAGATGCCTCCGATACAAACATGACCGTGACTCTTGAACGCTTTAACTCAAGCTTCGACCGGCTAACTTTGTCGTTCTGTAATTTTTCCGCTCTTCGTCTGTCTCGTTCCTGTTTGCGTCTGTTTTGTCTTGCTGTTTAGTTTCACTTCTTACGCGTTTGTTTAGTGCCAGTTGTCATGCATTTGCCAAGCAGAATTCGATTGGCTAGTAGTGATCATCCGATTAGCAGGGCACGGACATGGCTTCGTTGCTTGGCTCTCTCTCTCTCTCTCTCTTCTTTCTTTCTAAATATGCGTATGTCTGTTTATCTATCTGTATAGCCATAGCACATGTGTTTGTTGCAAACACGTTCATCTAAGCCTCCTCATCATCAACAACATCATGTATTGTTACTAGTATTTGTTCTGTTTCGTCTAATGTTTGTTTTTGAGTGCGCATTTAAATTCAGTCAAGTATTGCTTAAAGTTTCAAAACGAAAGAAATACTTACGAGCCTCGTAAGTGAAGAAGGTCCATCAATGCTAGAAGAAATCTGGTATTTCATTCGATGCTATTGTCTTTTTTGTTGTCTGTAAGAAGCACTGGCGGCGGTGTACGTTTCGTTTTACCAGTGAGCGACGCTTTACGTCGATTCGCTTCGGAACTTGCCGGGTACAGTCAAGCGTGGAACTAGTAAAGCCACATATATCAGTATCAATTATCGTAGTGCATAATCCAGTACAACAGCAACATCAGCGACAACCTTGAAATCACAACAACAACACAGCAACAACAACACACAACAAACACATCAACAGACAACAGATGGCAGTTATTCCCTGTTCCTATCGGGACGGAAAGCGGCCTGATCGTTCTGGCGACGACTTTGCCCCCGCGGCGTAATCCCCGGTCTGAGCAGATCACCGAGATCTGCTCAACCCCTGGAGCCTAATAAATCGTAGCGGCGGCAGTAGCAGAAGCTCTGCTTCTTTCATCGTTTCCAGTCTACTGCCTTGTCTGGAGGCCCTTGGAGTGTTTCAGTACAAGAGGATCCTGTTGTTTGAAGAGCACAATTATCGCGAAGTAAAGTTCCCGTCGAGTGAGGTCCATTTCGTTGACTCTACGATTTTACCTACCTCGTAATCATGATCTTTCTTCTGTTCGCTGCTTACATTTCATGTTCCTTTATTTACCCGTCTATACACTCGTAGCCAGTAGCCATTTAACAGCAACAGCAGCATGTCTATTGCGATATTGACATCATAAACGAAACAACGACGAACTATTCCCCGACGATTATATTTCCTCTAATTCTACTCGAGCTCGTAAATAGGAAGCATTTGTGCATATACTTTGGCGGCTACATTTGCTGTGTACGACAATCGGTATCTCTTCTTCTCGCTCTTTTCTGGTCCATTTCAGCTTTGCCTTTCTTTTTGTCGCCAGCGTTCGGAGCAGTGGCAAGGCTCCTGGCGATTACCCGGCTCTATATTCTATAATATTACAAATGCCGTCGCGGTAACGTCGGCGAACACTGATTACAATCGGCAGTTTTACTACTGCTTGATGATCAATTATATTATTATTATTATCATCCTCAGTATCATCACGCTCAACATCATCATCACCATCATCGTTGCTAATCACCGTGACTGATCTTCCGTCGATTGTATCAACTGGTCGTATGAGCCTTTAAAGGACCGTGAACACGTTTTGAAAGAACCATCGGCGAATGATCCGTGCGGCAAATTTATTTGTGTATATAAAATGCAAAGTTCCACAATAGTATACCATTTACGCTGACATTAATGCAGTTAAGGCGTCGGCAAAAAACAAGCATTGAAGTAGGTCTTTAAGTTGCGTGTATACTTTTTCAAGTTATCTTATAAGGGTACTTTTGTTGTTTGAAAATCTCATGTAAAGGGTCACATGTGGCCCAACATTTTCTACGCGGATTTGTTTATTCGCAGTACGAAAGAGCACAAAGCCAAGTCACAAGTTACCACGGGGTTGATTGCACAACCTTGATTCTTGTGTTCATGGGGAAGGACACCCTTCGTCTCGTAGTATGAGCGTCGCCGTATGAGCGAAGGCGCTATCTTCTCGAGGAACTAACGCCAGGGACCCTTGAATTCATTAGGCGAATTCCTCTTTGTCTCCCGCGTACTGTTGGTTTTGCTAGCTAGGAGGCTTACATGGGTCTTTCTATCTATCTCAAATTTGTTTGTCTGTGGTACCTTGGTACGTTGTCATGACCACTGTTCCCGTCCGTTAGAATTGTTATTATGAGCATAAAGATGGGGAGGATGATATGATGATGATGATTAATTATTATTCTTAGTATTCCTATTATTATTATGCGCAAGGCACGCGACAGCGACAAAAGCTTTCCTTTTTTTCTCGCGCATTTGTCTCGCTTTGTTTGGTCATTCTCGCCAATTTCGTCAACTCGTTGACTCAAGATGCCAAGAACAATTAACTAGCTTGTAGGTAGACCAGGTAAAGTATCGGCAGTCACAGCAGGGGCGATTGGCAACAACAGTTAGACAGACGGGGGCGCCACAGGGCGCCACCGACTAACCGATCGCGGTCGGTTAGTCGGTGGCGCCCACCAGTCTAGGTAAAGCGTGGATACTCCTGACCAGTAAGTTGGCTGGGTGGCTGACTGGCTAGCCAGCTGACACGTACGGGAAGAGAAAGACGGCGCGACAACAACAACACTAACAACAAAGCAGCAACAATAACAAGAACAACAACAAAGTAACAAAGCAACAACAACAGCAACGAAGTCGTCTTGCGGCGTCGAGGTGATGACCACTTCGACTCCTTAGACTTCAGTGCTACTCATTCCTGCCGCCCGTCCGTATTGATCGGTGATGACTGTCTAGCCCGGTTGGTTGGCTGGCAGGCAGACAGGTAGTCTTGTAGCTGGCCTCGAGGGGTGAGGCCACACAGGGGGTGGCGCCCTCGACAATCACGCGCTTCAAAGTCTACCACCATCATCACCACTAGCAACAACAACAACAGAGCAGCAGCAGCAACAACAACAGCAGAGCAGCAGCAACAACAACAACAGCAGGAGCAGCAACAACAACATCAGCAGCAGCTTCACCGCCCCCTGTAGATCCAATAGTAATATGGCATTAGAGTGCCAAACAGTAGCACCACCGGCAGCAGAACCTCCTAACCACCAGCGCCAATCATAGCCAGCCGGCAGTTGCCCTCCGCCCCCCACACCCCACCGTAGTAGAGAGCCCCTCGTAGCCCCCGCAGATCAGCAGCAGCAGCAGGCACACTAGTGGTAGTAGTGGTTACCACCGTTAGCGGCGTCAGTGAGCGCAGCGGCCAGGCCGGAGCGCGACTGACTTTGACCGCGGTCCCGAATCGAAGGAAAAGTTACAACGAAGTACAACGAAGCCTAGTTCTTCCGATCGAAATGCTCGTTATCGCTCGCAGGAAAGACATTACGGTGCGCTCCGTACAGGAAAGACGTGGCGCGCGCCATCGCAGTTGCTTTACTCTGAACGTGGTGGTGGTGGTGGACGATACGCGGTATACCAAGAGAGAAGATAGAGAGGGAGAAAGAGATACATAGGGGGGAGAGTGAGGGAGGGAGAGAGAGAAAAGGGGAAGGGGCATCTATATATATATATATAAGACAGAGAGTAAAGCATAACAAATGACAGTCAACTTGTTGATCCGCGCGATTTTCGCGTCGATACACACGAAATCGATACTTTCCCCTCCTTCTCTCCTTCTCTGCCTCAGATGATCCTGGACATTGAGCGTCTCTTCTCTCTCTCTCTCTCGCCCTGCCTCTCTCGTGTTTGTTTGCTGATTTGCCCATACATCCGTCTACTTTATATGTACAACTATCTGTCTGCCTTTTCGTTACACCTATATGCCCTGCGAGGTTGCGTAGCCGCTTTGGCGGCCGCATCTTTTCTGGTTGCGGCTGGGTTAACTGTGTTCCCGGTGGGCACGTATCGACATTCAAATGTTAGTATATATATATATATATTCTTGTATTAGTGTGCTATCACAATTATCGATTGAGGATTTCCATTGAAAATGACGTATGGATATATATATATATATATATATATATATATATATATATATAGCTTTGCCCGTCACGAATAATTATATGTCAAGAAAGAAAAGGGAACGTTTTTTTTCGAGATAATCAGCAAGATGAACACAGCGCGTATATATAGATACCAATATCATGATATATATATATATAGCTACAATTCATGGTATATAAACCCGAAACAAAATAAATATATATATATATCTACACGCATACGATATTGGTGTTAGTGTATGTATGTAATTAGCCACACACGAGAAAGAAATTCGTGCTGATTGCACTTTCGTGAGATCAATGCATCACCATTTGCTAATAACGACTCGCGCATTTTTGTTCCCTCACCTGGATGAGTTATGGATATTTGATAGTTTCAAGGTAATTTTATGCGTTCATATTGATGAACGTGTTTCAGTTACGTCTCACTGTGAGTAAATGTTTATCGGCGCACGGCAAAAGGCATGCGGAATAGGTCGACTAAGAGAGGCTAGTAATAACGTTCATCGTAAAGCTATGAGCATTTCTAGCGACAGAGGTGGCCGTAGTCATAATAACTTCTGACGTCTTTTAATAGGCAAATGGGAGTAATCCGACAAAGAAAAACAGCGGCAGCAACAACAACAACAACAACAATAACATAATTACTTTAATCAATAGCAGTAGCATCAGCTTCAACATCAACAAGCGTCGAGGGTATACAACAGAGAAGCGTAATATAGTGTCATAAAAGTTCACTCTGGGAGCCACTAATAACCTAGTGGTGGTAGCAAGAGTAAATATATATATATATATATAGCAATAACGACGACAACAAATGAGATAATACGGCAGACGAGAAAACAGAGCAATATCGATAAACTAACTTCTGCTTCATATTCTTTAAACGAGGCGACATGAAAACTGAAGGCGATTCATAGGCGCCTGAGCGTAGGATCTCGTGTCAGCAGCATTGTCTAGCATTTTTTCTCCTCTTCATGACTGCTGTAGCTAGAGGTACAAATTTGTGGTTACGGCATTGCATTTTTGACGAAATGTTATAAATGCCTAGAGAGACCTCGCTAAGCCTGTTCCATAGTGATATGAATAAACAGAAGTAATAGGACAACAGCAACAACTGACAACAACAATAACAACAACAGCTAAAGCAGCAACAACAGCAACAACACCCGTAACAGCAACAACAATAGCCATAACAACAATAACAACAACAACAACAACAACAACAATAGCTATAGCAGCAGCAACAACAACCATAACAGCAGCAGCAACAACCATAACAGCAACAACAATAGCCATAACAACAACAGAGGCATTGCGCTTCGGGACTGATTCATGTCGGTCCAGCCCGACTTGAGCTGTCTTGTCGTCAATCTCACGGCACTCCTTGTCTATGGCGGCAACAGGCGGCGACGACAACGACGACGACGACAACGTCGACGTCCGCTCCAGGTGACGCCGGCCGACGCTGTCCACGGCTGCTGCCTCTGCCGTGATGATTTCCTACCACTACTACTACTACTACTGGGAGCACCGCCACTGATCACAATAACAACAACAACGGCAACAACAACTACAGCAACAGTAACAACAACAACAACTACATCTGCCTTTTTAGACGGTCGTTTGCGGCAGCACATCGAATTCTGGCCGCGCTCCATTGGCAAGCCGTTCGGTCGGTCTGTTGGTCAGTCAGCGCGTCGGCTGTTCAATCAATGCATTCATTTCGGTGCTCGCTAACTTTACCGTTGGCACCGGGTGAGGTCGGCAGTGGTGGCCGATCCATGCTGGCGTTGCTGCTGGCTCTGTTAGGCATACGATACACAAAAGTGACGCCCAACCACGGTCTTGTGGTGCTCTCTTTCCAGCTTGCGGTGTGATGCATATGATGATGATGATTATGATGATTATTATTATTATTATTATTATTATTATTATTATTATTATTATTATTAGTATTATTATTATTATTGACTGCACGCACTTATGCTGAAGTTTTGCCCGCGCTCGTTGGTTGCCACGATTGTCATGTTCTACCACAAATTGCATCGTTTTCGTATCGATTCGCTAAATATCGGCAATTTGAGCGATACGTTTAGTTTATGTTTTTTTTTAATCGGAAGTTCATTCGATATTTAGAAACACGAGAAAACAGAGATGATAAAAGAACGGCTGCATATCAGAAGCGTGAACGCCAATACAAGGTGACACTATTATTCTTAATTCAAACGTACATATAGGGAAAACGATAGCTCAGAAAAAGAAAAAGAAAACTTAGTTTGCAGAACTAGTCAATTTCCATACTTGACCGACCGTCTTTAGTCGAGACAAAGTCTTGAGCTGTACAGCGTGTTAGCGCGTGCACACCTGGATTTTGGCGAAACTAGTGACGTTCGAACTTAACGGTCGTATATACCAGCTGCTGAGCACGTATAAGAAGTCAGTATCGGAGATAATGGCCGGACACTTGCACACAGACACATTTATAAAAAAAACACACATATATATATATATATATATATATATACGTTTCTTTGTTTGCAAATAATGAGCGCATTACGGCTCCATTACTCAGTTTAGTCATGACTGATGAAGGATACCTTCTCCGCTTCTTCTCATTGTCGCCATCATGAAGAACTCTCTGGCAGAAGTTGACAGGGTGAACATGAGCATGACGCTAGAAGGCGCTGACGGGACAGAATCACTGAGGAACTACGAGAAAGTGCGAGCCGATCGGTCCAGCTGTTAGATAGGCCACGCGAAGCTTGATAGATAATGTTGATCATCATCATCTTCTTCATCGCTACCGTGAAGGCACACGGTGCTATTGACGCTGTTCATGTTGATGGACGCCAATGGTCCCTGTGGTGGTGGTGGTGGTGGTGGTGGCGATGATGATGATGATGTTGACGACGGTGGTGGTGGATGGTCTTAGTGAATAACCCCAACCCCACTCACCACCACCATCATCATCATCACCTCCAGCGCCAGCAGCAGCAGCTTCGTTCTTATCATGATCGTCTACTACGACCTAACGTATTTCGGCAGTACAGAACAGGCACGCGAATAGCAAGCAGTAGGTAGGGGTGGCAGACAGACGCACGGGTACAGCATGGCGGGAGACGGCAATAGCAGCAGCAGAAGCAGACGCGACATCAGCGATAATTGAAGCTGTGTGCTGGTCGGCTGTTGTTGTTGTTGCTGGCCGGCTGTTGTTGTTGTTGTTGTTGTTGTTGTTGTTGTTGTTGTTGTTGTTGTTGTTATTGTTTTTGTTCTTGCTGGCCGGCTGTTGTTGCTGACCGGCTGTCGTTGTTGCCGCTGCTGCTGTCATTTCTATCGTTGCAGCTGCTATCATTGTTGTTGTTGTTGTTGTGGCGGCAGGCGTGTTCGTATTGGCCTTAGCGTTGTCTGTGATTCGGTTGAGGTTCCTGTACACAGATGCAGGTAGATTGCGAGAACGATGAACGTAGTGTCATGTCGCCGTAGTAACAGCGATCTGTAGCAGCGATCTGTAGCAGCAGCAGCAACAACAACAACAAATTCAACGTCAATAACAACATCGACAATGACGGTAGGAGAAACAGCAGCACCAGAAGCAACAATAACAACAGCAACAGCAGCAGTAGCAACAACGCCCAAGCAACAACAATCGGCGACAGCGATGAACAAGACGTTAAAGGTTCATCAGGCCCATCAGGCCAGAAAGGTGCACACGCCCAGCACCACCGAAGGCCTGGCGCCTTCACTTGAGTTGAAGTCGACGGTGGCGGCTCTAGTACTGACGACGAGGACAACGCCGACCACGCAATGACAACGACAGAACTCAACCCTCGATGAGGTAAGGTAGTCGCCCCGCGGACTGTTGTTCCTCGTCGTTGCAGAGTGTCCCGGTGAGCGACCGGCAACAAGCTGGTGTGGTGACCGAGCGCGAAGTTTCGCCTAGATGTCTGCTTTCGTTCATCTGTGAGCTTCACTGTGGGCTGTCGATGTTACTGGGTGGGCGTGTTATTGTTGTTGTCGAAATTGTCCACAGTCGCGCCATTGTGGACAATCATCGCCAAGATGAAGAAGAAGGAGACAAAGAACAACTCGGTAACCCCAACAGCAGCCATAACAACAGATATAGTTCGTTTGAGGCTATTATTGTTGTTGTTGTTATTGCTACGATTGGCATTGTTGTTTGAATCCGAAGACGCACGAGATAAACAGTGGGAGCCAGAGTTTGTTGTTGTTATTGTTGTTGCCGCTGTTGTTATTGTTGTTGTTGTTGTTGCCGCTGCTGCTGCTGTCCCTGTTGGTAGTCATCGTTAGGCCAGCACCTGAAGCGATCCCAGCGCGATCTTCTCTCACCACGATGACGAGAACAACGACGCGGCCCAAATCGCCTGTCGTGGTAGATTCGTCTAAGTGTTGCTTGGCGTCGCAACGAACTATCAAATCAAAACAAAACAATAACAGAGCGACGACAAAACAATACACCGC
>QVRM01006973.1:0-60200 GCA_003439945.1 Dermanyssus gallinae
CCAGACGAGTGTCTTGCCACTCTCAGGCTGTTAGGGTCATCCCATCAGGTCGACGGGAGTCGTCTGTATACAAACCTGCGGGTTCCCGCTCGGTTATATATATATACATAAATTGATACATATATATATATATATATATATATATATATATATATATACGAGGTGTGTTCAAAACGTATCGCGACTTTTGAATTTTCGCGGGTTACGTATATTCGAATTTCGATTTTTTGTGGCGTTATGTTGGTACTCATGTCTCTCACTTATGCCGACAAGCTCGGCCACTTTGAATGTTCACTTAATTGTTGACAGCTGCTTTGCTTGCACGTGTTTTGGATCGTCTTCGATTTTTACATATTCAAAAAAATGGATCAAAGAACCTGTATCAAATTTTGTGTGAAAAACGAAATTAAGTGCGCGGATGCATTCCGAATGTTGACTGTGGCATACGGAGAAGCTACCTTGGACCGAAGCAACGTTTATCGGTGGTACAAAATGTTCTCAGAAGGCCGAGAAGATGTGAACGACGAAGAGCGTGCCGGACGCCCCGAGCACTTCAACAACAGACAAAAAAATTAATGAAGTGGAGAAAATGGTATTGGCCAATCGTCGAATCACCGTTAGAGAAGTTGCTGAGGACCTAAACATATCGATTGGCTCGTGCCATTCGATTTTTATCAATGATTTGGGCATGAGACGGGTCGCCGCGAAATTCGTACCAAAATTGCTCAATTGCGACCAAAAACAGCATCGCATGAACATTGCTAATTAGATGTTGGACTCTGTCCGCGACGACCCAAATTTGCTCCAGAGGGTCATAACTGGTGACGAATCGTGGGTTTATGGTTATGACGTGGAAACCAAAGCTCAATCATCTCAATGGAAGCTGCCGCACGAACCAAGACCGAAAAAAGCGCGCCAAGTTCGGTCGAATGTGAAAGTTTTGCTGACAGTTTTCTTCGATTGCAGGGGCGTGGTGCATCATGAGTTCTTGCCACAGGGTAGAACGGTCAACAAGGAATATTACCTGCAAGTTATGCGCAATTTGCGCGAAGCAATCCGCCAGAAACGCCCGGATTTGTGGAAGAACATAAATTGGCTTTTGCACCACGATAACGCCCCGGCTCACACATCGTTGCTTGTGCGCGAGTTTTTGGCCAAAAACAACACACTAATGATGCCGCAGCCACCGTATTCCCCAGATCTGGCCCCCTGTGACTTTTTCTTGTTCCCTAAACTGAAGAGGCCCATGAAAGGACGACGTTACGCTCCGCTTGACGAGATAAAGACGGCATCGAAGGAGGAGCTGAACAAGAAAAAAAAAATGGTTTTTTGAAGTGCTTCGAAGATTGGAAAAACCGTTGGCACAAGTGTATAATATCTCATGGGGATTACTTTCAAGGGGACAAAATAGATATTCATGAATAAATGAATAATTTTTGAAAAAAACACAAAAGTCGCGATACGTTTTGAACACACTATGTATATACATAAATTGGTACACACACACATATATATATATACAGTTCCTGAAAAAAATATAGGCCCACCCATTTTTGTTAATTTCACGCATTTATTATAACCAATCGTGTAAAGATCACAGTGACACATGCTCACAGAGTAACAGCGGAGAATTCTATCGACATTTGGGGTCTCGAATTACTTTGAGCCACGCGAAAAAAACATAAGACCATTAGCAAGATACCTGTTTTAACAAATTAATTAAGCGGATGAACGGCATTTGGGCTAATTTCACGGCATTTAGCAACTAAACTTAATACTCAGTGAACTTCCAATATAGCGGTTTGGTATAGTGTTAAACAAATTTTGGATGACGTTTTGCAAGAGCTCGTCTTAAGCCTCGAAATTTTTTTACCGATGTAAACTTATTATTTGAGCCAGCTTCACACATTCTGGATCATCTTAAGATCAGGTGGGAGTGCAGGCCAGCGAAGGACTTTAATGTGACGTTGGTCGAACCAGCTTCCGATCAGCCTGGCGGTGTAATTCGGGGCTTTATCGTGTGTAAAAACGAAGTCTGGCCCTCCCATCATATTAAAATGCGCCGGTTGCTCTTTTAGTAAATCGATCCGGTTAATCAAAGTTAAACTCTTTTCACCCGAAAAGAGCACTCTGTGTCACTCAGTGGTAATAACATCGTATCGTGGGCACTCAGTGGTCCATGACATTTTATCGTGGACGAAGTCAAGACGAGCTTTCATCGGTCGGCGGTCAATCGTTGTTTTTTCTTGTGTTTTTTGCTATTGTGTCTTTCTGAGGAAGCTTTGCACGTCGGCCGCCGCCGCAATTGCCCTCGCCGAGGGCGCAGAGTTCGAGGCTTTCTTCAGAATTGCAACTTGTTTCGTTCCGAAATAGATTTTGGACGCCCGGAACTATTTTTTTACGGCGTATTTTTTTACCTAAATTAACAAAGTTATTTACTACTTGGACACAACGCCCTAATTGACTGGAAATTTATATAGTCGGATCCAAACTCGAAAACTTACAAGACGTCCATCTACTTATTGACAATACACTTAGTTGACTGAACAAAACAATATGAGCCGTGTCTTCTATTCCGCTCTAAAACATTGTGAGAGAACAGTTCTTGCGGTAGGTATATGTACCTGGACAACTTCCGCAGTCAGATAACAGATAGACTTGCTAATAAAAATGTCTAGTTATATAACAACCACTAATTATAAAGGTTTAGACAGTCATAGTTTTTACTTATATAAAAATATAAAGTGCGCCCTTTTCCCATTTTTGTCAAATACGTCAACCGGGCTAATCCGAGTAACAAGCTATCAGATCCAAATGTTGTGGAGATGATCAACTTGTTAGATCCCGCATACAGCTGCTTTATCCGTAAAGTGTGAAAACGACTGAAACAAACTTTTAAAAACAAGATTTATTTGTTTTCTTTTTGGCATAAGAACGTTCATCGAAATGAATACATGTACAGCAACAGGTGCGGACGAGTGTATCCAAGGATACTCAGTGCCACCGATGGCTTTGAACAACTGTTGTTTTCTGACATCCACTGTATCCGGTATTGTGTGTAAAACCGGGTGCGCATATTTGTATATAAATATATACATAATTGTAAATGTATATATAAATACATGCCACATACATACATACACACGCATACAATCGTCGCAAGACAAAGATAGAATGCAAACGAAAATGAAAGCGTCATCATAATAAAGAGCCACATTGCGTTTCTTCGATGCGGTCTGCGCTATAAAGTCGATGTTAGTAGCGTGCGTAGCGGTAAATCTTGTATACGATATGCTTTGTTATGCATGTTTGCATAAAAAAACAATATATATATATATATATATATATATATATATATACAAGCGCTATGCGATCGATTCCAAGTGTGTGTCAACCAACGTTTTGAACACACAGACTAACATTGAGCGGCCTTGCCGGTAAGTCGACTCGATTGAATGGCGACTAGCGGAGAACGGCAGCTCGGCTTCACCGGCCGAGTCGCCGTAGCGACAAAAAGGCGACCAAATCTCAAGGCGTGCTCTCAAGACGACGACCAGGCACGGACCATGTAGGCAGCAGGCGCGGTAAGAACTGCCCTTCCAGGCAGCGGGCCAAAACAAGAACGGCAGACAGAAACGCAAAACCAAAACGAGGAGAGGCAAACGGGGACTTTGGACACGGCGCAGCTATCGCTGCTGGCGTTGTGACCCCATCAGGAAGGACTTCATCGAGCGCTCGGCGGCTTGGTTTGCTGGATGGCAGACTTTCGGACCGCTGAAACGGCGGAAGTCACTATCAGCCAACCAGCCAGGCGACCACAGCGTCGCGTCGTATGACGCCGCTCGCCCCAGCGCCGCACCTCACTATCGCATCATCACCTTGCCGGCAAGTTGCGATCATCACGATGATAATAATATGACTACTACTAATAATAATAATAATAATAATCATCGCCGTCATCGTCACCATCATCATCATAATAGTACTTATAGTCATAATGGCAAAAGTATTAGCAAAAATAAAGCCATTAGCTCGGTATATCGTCCCCGTATAATCGTAGCAGTCCGGATATTGAACCGACGATAGGCTGCAACGGGGGCTAAAATTGCGCTTCTGCTGTTGCCTTTGTTGTTGTTGTTGTTGTTGTTGTTGTTGGTAGTGCCATTGCTATCACGCTGGCAGGACGCGCGTATGGGCAGGCCTGTGGCGGTGTTGGCTGTCAGAAGGAACATCAAAATAAATCGCACGTGTACAGGGTGATCTATAATTACGGCAACGACGCCGTATGTCGGGTCGAGATGGAGAGTGCCAGGCGCTCCATTCTTATCTTTCGGCAGGCAAACCCAACACAATCACACATCATAGAAACCATGATCACCATGATGGTACATAGGAACTGTTCGTTTGTGAGTGTCAGTAAAAAAAAGCTAGTGTGCAGCGCAGAGGAGCTATCATTCAAGACGAAACCGTTTTACTGCGGATATTGCAAAGATATTTAAGCTTAACCTGAGCGTTATGAAACAAACCGTTGATAGACCTCGTGAGTTGAAGAACATCGGTGATCGCCACCTGACCGGTGCATCGCGCTTTGTAAGACTTTCAAAATTGTTGAAGAAGTGCGTTTACGAATCAGAAAAAGAAATCCTCGTCGGTCCTAAAGACAGCTTGCGAGAGGGAATCGCCGCGCAGCCCGCACGTTAACCCCATGGAGATTGCTGTGCGGGGATTTTTGAAAGTATATAAATATTTATGTCCATAGGTCTATGCAATAGGCTAGGACCTTTCTCGATACCGTCGCTCTCACAGAGCTAGAGGCTCTACTGGAATCAAGCCATCCTGGAGCAACTGCCCTGTGCAGCCACGGAGAAAAGTTGACGACTCTATATGAGCAAAGGTCGGAAAACCTCATTTTGGGCTCATGCGCCACGGACGCTGATAGGGCCAGGCTGCGCACCGTCCACTCTAACGGTGGGCGCAATGCTTCACGCTCTGCTCTGTGTCCAGATCGGAACTCTGTGAGATGACGATTTGGTGAGGTTCGCGGCCAGCACAGACGGACGAGCAGGACACCACGCCTTAAATGACACCTTTAGCAAAGCTTTATAAACTAGTGGCCTATTGCGTCCTGGAACCTATCGGACTTGACAGGGAGGGTGAGAGGAGGCCTGACGCTCTGACCTTAACCCTGTTGGAGACCCTGCGGTTACATTCTGGTTAGGTACGCGACAGTTAGTAACTCATTAGCCGCTTCAATGGTCAGTGCTGCCAGGGCCTGGACCGGTTATGCTTCAGTTCTCGCCGAGGCAAGCAGGGTAAGAAAGTACCAGAGCATCAAGTACCCGTGCGGGTTTTTACCCACTTGACCCTCGGCGAGCTGAGCGAGCTGACGCGCGGTTTGCAGCAGAAGGTCGGTCAGAAAGCGGCTGATTCTAGCCAGCCGGGATAGGAGAGCAAGCGATTTCCTCAGACAGGCGATATCCTGTTGTTGGCGATGTGCAACGGGGCAATACGACCGCGGCCCGGGACATCCTCCAGAGATGGCTGGGAAATACATTGGATCTCCCCGTAGCGGTGCACACGCTAGGAGCCAAATATGATACTTCACACTTGAGAATAAATAAAAGATATTTAAATGCGTAATATATATATATATATATATATATATATATATATATATATATATATATATATATATATATATATTACTCTTTTAGGAAATTAATGCCTTATTTCTGAAAAAAATAACAAATGCTAATCTAGAGATAACCGCGTTTAGATTTAGTGTTAATTAATGCGTCGGTACAGCTGATTATTCCTATATATATATATAGCTTTTTACTTTTCAATTTATTTATGCATGACACTTATGACGCTGTGGACATCAAATATATATATATATATATATATATATATATATATATATATATATATATATTGATTGATTTATTATTCGCTTGGCATGCATACCTAAATACACATGTCACCCTTTTTTATCAGGGGCGCTTAGAGCGGCAGCATATATGTTACCTATGCATCTGAATAATCAATGTACACTTCCCATATATCCCATAATCCCATATATATATATATATATATATATATATATATATATATATATTTTTTTTTTTTTTTTTTTATGGGACCGTCTTCTCTGGACGGCAAATTTATTTAAGTTCAATAACTCTTCATTGAGCTTGAAATTTCCATTATTACATAAATTCAAACAATTATAACTATCCAGGTAATTTTGCAGAAAAGGCTATCGCCCGTGTCTGCCCGCTCTTGTGAGTGTGTCAACATCCTTGATATTGCATAACGGTGTTTAGTAAATTTGTTTTTTTTTTTCATTTATGTTTTAAGTGTGTTGAAGGACTCATCCAAATACACATGATTTTAATACATCCGGCGAAATTAAACAAATCTGTTGTTTAAGTTTGGTTTTGCATTCATTTGTAGATAATTCTAATACACATCTAAACAGATGAGGCAATCTGGCATTTATGTTTACCAGGCGATAACTGAGCATTGAATAATTTGTCACAAGTCTTGTATATGGGTGTGTTACAACATTGTTTACAGCACTTCTGGTAGGATAAGCATTATTAGAAGTAGCTCCAAACGGGGTACGGTTCCTGCTATAGTGTGTCAGAATGCTATATATGTATATACCATAAAAGTGCAATATATTTTTATCTCTCCATATGTCCTCAGTGGTTGTCCTATAGGCCAATCCAAATACATTTCGTATGCATCTTTTCTGGAGAGTTACTATTGGTTCGACATTCGACTTAAATGAAGCACCATATAACAAAACACCATATTTTAAGTGTGAAAAAATAAATGCATAATGCACGTTTTTCTTAAATTCAAGGGAGGCAATATGTCGTAACTTATGCAAAAGTAAAGCACCTGTCCTAAGTTTGTTTATCATATGTTTAATATGAATTTCCCATTTGATGTTATTCTGGAACGTCAGACCAAGGTATTTATAGTCGTGTACCTCATCAATTATCGGACAATTGCAGTTTGCCTCAAGAACTAAGCTCGAGCCGGCAACAGAGTCGAAGCACAGCCTGGTATCATTACATCCGTTTAACGGCAGGTTTTCGACTTTCGTATTAGCATAACAACCTAAGGAAGCACATGAGTGGCAGGTAATGTTGAGTGGTGGTTCAGCAGCGTACCCCATCTTGGTTTTCATAATTTTTGTCTTCTTTACATTAAGACATAGATTGTTGATTCGCAACCAGAGATTAATCCTCGTCATAGTACTTGTTACCTTTTCTATTAGCTCATTTCTGGTATCACTCTCAATAAGAATGCATGTATCATCCGCGAACTGAACAATTTTCACATCATTACAAAATGAGTGTATATCGTTAATGTATATATTAAACAGTGTTGGTCCCAGAACGGAACCCTGAGGTACTCCGTGATTAACAAAAGCAGGTTTACTCAAACATTCCTTATACTTTGTACGCTGTTGCCTGTCAGATAAGTAGTCTTCAAGTATGTCGTATTTTGTCTTGCATAGCCCCAACGCCTTCAATTTATTTACTAATCTTATCCGATCTACACAATCAAAAGCTTTTTGTAAATCAAGAAAGACCAGACAAACTTGTTTTTTTCTTCTCTATCATTGCCCCAATGAAGTTTCGAACTTCAATCATTGCGTCTTCAGTACTTCGCCCTTCCCTAAATCCGAATTGTCCCGGACAGAGAATGTCATTTTTTTCAATGAAATCAACTAGTTGAGAATTTATTATTTTTTCAAGAATTTTACCAAATACAGTGGTAATAGAGATAGGCCTAATGTTATCGAGGCAAATCTTACCCCCTTTATGAAGCGGCGTAACTAAAGATGATTTAAATATTGTGGGGAAAGTTCCACTTTGTAGACATAATTTGTAATATATATATATATATATATATATATATATATATATATATATATATATATATATATATATATATACATATTTATATATATATATATAGACCATAGTTTTAGCAACCTTTCTTAACGGTCAGTGACAGTACTAGCAGGCAAAGCTCGTTGCCCCTTATGGTGACATTCGACTGGTGGCTGTATCCGCGATTGTTGTTGTTATCACCTCACGTCGTCGTCGTCGTAGTTGGTTGAATGACAACCACAACAGCATCTATCGGCAACAATCTTTGTTGGGGGGCGGATATCAACATCAACAACAACAACAACAGGAACGGCGCAATTCGACGGCGCCGTGCTATGCCATGTCGCGCTTGATGGACGACGCGCTGGTTCACGACACTGTTGTTCGCTTTTACAATAGCAGTGCCCCACGCCGTCATCGTCGGCGTCTTCTCGAGCAGCGGCACGATAGCACATAAAGCAACTGCAGCAAAGTAGTATGTGTGAGTCTTTCTTCTCTTACTAGCTAGCTACCGGATTTCCGAGTCTCGAGAGTTGTGGTCGCCAAAAATAGAGCCACAGCCGATTGAATTCGCAACACCTACACCGATAACAATAATGACCACAACAACAATACCTGCAACCATTGCGCGTGCTGCAACCAAACGTAGTAAAAATCCACGCAACAACGCAACTTGCAACAACAAAACAACAACAACAACGACGACGATGACAATGATAGTAATAATAGCCACAAAAAGAACAGTAACAGCAACAACAACAACAACAACAACAACAACAACAACAGCGACAACAACAGCAACAAGGATCCACGTCAAGTAGTTTGGTATATACGTAGTCCACAGCTGGTATTTGCCGCTCGGTCAGCAGACGCCCTTTCAACACAGAAGCAGCCCTAAAATGGTGATGCAAGGCTTGCTCAGGCCGGAACGCTAGTGGACACTCAAGTATGTACCGTGCAATGTTTATGCGGTGCTACTCAACTAGTAAAAAGCACGCAAACGAACAAACAAACCCAGGTGAGCAAGTGCGCTCGCCATCAGGACTCGGACCACTTCCATCCGATGTTGCGCCTTTAAACGCGTGGCAGCCCAGATCCTCTAAAAACGCCCGACTTTCTCGAAAGAATTTGCGAGCGTTGAGCGAAGCGCCAAAGGAATCATATACAAGCGTCGGAAGCCGGATTTTCCCTAAAGCAGTCAAGTCCTGAATCGGGCTGACTAGTCAAACAGGAAACGCCGCCGAAATTGTGGGCAGGATATCAGAGGCCGCAGCTACCGAGAGCTCGTAGCGTGACGACTGTTTGGTGTGGCCTAAAGGCGTGACCAAACAATCGGCAATCCTTTGCTGTCGTGAAACCTTCTATTCAAATAATTCAATGTGCCTGTATGGATAGTCAGCGCACTATTGACAGCAGCCCTTTGCGGAAGCAACTATTTCGATTCAGATGCGCACCGCCCTCGAATGTAAATGCCTGCTCTCTTATTCGCTTCGTGTTCTTCTTGTCGCGTTCACGTGACGTTGTCGGGTTGACCGACCTCGGGTTGATGACCTCAAACGTCCTTGCATTAAAAAAGATTAGTTGTCAACATTTCGCTTACCTATAGGGGGCTAAGTAATTCCAAAGAGTACGCAACTTTAACAGAACGTTGTGCCATATTGACACCTAGGCTTTATTTACTACTCAGCACTTTGTTCGAATATTGAATGAACGAACATTAGTATATAAAAGTGGAAGAAGCAAAAGAGTATAACTACAATCTCACCCGGGGGTGACTAGATCGGTTTCTCGGCCGAAGTTCGGAGTCCGGCCGGCACGGGCAAGTTGGCACGCTGGTCGACTGATCCGTTTGACTAGACTGCCCACACGTACTCTGGCCCATGGACGACTTTACGTCTATGCGGCTTAAACAGGAGATCACATTATACAGCCATGTTTCGGAGGAGACCAATCGTGACGGCTAATGGGTCTCTTACACTGTTTCTGTTACGCCAAGGATAGTAGTGTTGTTGAAATAAGCTGATTACTTTGAGTCAACAGGGTAACAAGCTTGCCCATTTAGATACAGATGTCATGCCATATGTTGTTGTCCTCGGACTGTACTTGTGTGAACGAGAAGTTATTGGATTGAAGCCAAACCAACATAGCAACAGTCGCGACAGACGGTTTAATCCTAGTGGGGCAGATCAAATATTAAGGTTGTATTTATTTACGTATCGTACGGCGAAAGGAACCGTAGGGAAAAGAAAATACTGCTCGTGGCAGACTTAATGAAATCCGCCAGACTCAGCCTCGTAAAAATGCAGATAAGGACATTGGCAAGAATATAATAGAATAAAAGCTCCTTTATTCTCGAAGTGAAGGGTGAGGAACGACTGGTCGCAAGAGAGATCTGCGTAGTTGCCCTGCTGTGAATATCCCTGGCTACGCGTCAGGCGTAGATATTATTGATGTGTTCCGTTCGTGCAACGCAATTGGGTACATACTTTATTCGTCTTCTGATTTTTCGGCCGCACTTCAAAAAAGCGATAAGTAAGATTTGCACCCACAGGGCGAGCTAGAACCTGTTTGTCATTATTCCTGAGTATGTCCGTTAAGGGCGGTAAAGAAATGTCGTTCGATTTGAGAACGCATCTTCTGCTGAGTCCCTTTAAGGATCTCCTTTGCACACTTTCAATTATATCTATGGATTAACACAGATGATGACAGATGCCATACCTGTGTACAGTATAGAAAGTTTGGACAACACATCTGTTTGTACAAATGACGGTACACCGTAGGCTTCTTAACAATGAAACAGCAAAACCACATTCACAAGTATAGATGCTGTTTTGATTAGTTCATTGAAATGGGCGGAAGATGTGAAGTCCGCCTTTGGAGATTCAGAATCCAAGATTCCGCGCCACAAGAACGGTTGATAGTGTTGACCCATTGGATAAGTAGTTTAGCTCAGAGGAGCCGTGTTTTAAATCGGGACACTTGTGGAAACGGAGAGCTGCATACCGGTGTCAATGCACCACCGGCTGCTAAATAGAGTTTCATGTCAAAAACAAAAATTGTATACAATGTGCCCCAGCGGCACGCCAGACGATGTTGGGCTCGGGCGGCTTACGGCGTCTCCTGGCTTGACTCGGAAAGACCGATTGCGCAAAAACTCTGCAAACCATTCATAGGTTTGCGGATGGACCTCGAGCGCTCATAGTCTGTTGACTACCATCTTATCATCGACTCTGTCGAAAGCACAGTTCTGATAAAAATAAATACAATGGTAATGTTTCTTGGCGTTTATGTATAACACCCAGGCGTGAGCCAACTCTAATAGTTGCATACACGTAGGTCGGCGAAGCACAAAACCATGTTGTCGCATCGAATAACTACTTGTTTTCGGGCATATAAGTGGCGCCGTGTATGACTAGAACCCTCGCAGAAACAGTGCAAGCGACGAAGCACTGCGTCACAATATTTTGCCTACAAAATAGGGATTTTGAATCATAGTACGAACGCTCAAATATCCGCTTTAGCGGCTCCGCTAAAAATATGGCTAGTTTTGTTTAAAATATAGGCGGGATGTTGTCAGGTGTGTGGCTGCAGCTGGGTTTTAAACGTAGCAATTGTGAGTGAATATCACGTTCGTTGAACTCTATTGGTGAGTCGCGAAGAACTATTTCCGACATATCAGTGAGAAAGTGGAGTGCTCATTTTGGAAAAGCCGGAGGTGTTTGAGTGATGATGAAAAACATTACCTAGACCAGGCCGCGCTGGCACTGTAATCTCGGCCTCACCCATTGTGAGAAGTGGTCGGCGTGTCACAACACGAAGTTGGCTGCATTGGAACAGTGCGGGCAATTGTGCACGGCGCGTTGCTTACTGGAAGGTGTGCTCGCAGTGCGTTCCGAAGAAGCTCAGCGAACCGCAAGAAGAACGGAGCATGGGGGGGCTAACGCTGCAACATTTGTTCCGGTATCATCATCATCATAGGCCCCACCGTTTTTTTGTCACCGGTGACGAGAGCTAATGCCATCATCAGGCTCGAGCCTGAAACAAAGCGGAACAACATGAAATGGAAGCATGTGTCGTCACCTTCCCCTAAGAAACTTAAAACTGTGCCCTCCGCAGGCGAAGTGATGCTCGCCGTTATTTTCGACGTCTGAGGTCTGATGCTCCTCGAATTTCTCAAGCGCGGAAAAAATATAACAACAGACACTCGGTAGCCTGCGCAACTTCATCAGGAGCAAACGGCTTGGAAGGCTCATGGTGGGTTCTGCTCTACGATAGCGTGCGTTCACACGTTTCTAGGGTCACACAAAGTCTACTGGCCACGATTAGATGGGAGCAGTTTAAGCATTTTCAGCATTTCTCAGCGCCCTACAAAACTTCTTGTGATTTCCATCTTTTTGGCTCGCAAAAAAACGTCTCAAAAGGAGTCTCTTTAACTCAAACGACGAACTGGTGAACACAGTGAAGGATTGGTCTCTTGTCACAGCTGAAGGAGTTCAGGGGAGAGGGAATACGTAGCTTCGTTAAACAGCGGGATAGTTGTGCTCACGCGTCAGGTAATTGCTTTGAGTAAAGACTACAATCAAAACAGTGTCGTTCGTACCTGTTCGTTTAAACACGCCTAGAGGCTCCATATATATATATATATATATATATATATATATATATATACGATAAGCAACTTTTCGGGCTGACCCTAAGCCAATATTTAGCGTTCACGGGTTTACTTTCGCATTGCTTCGTAAGACGGACCCCATAAAGTCAGTCTACAACAAGCAACACTGTTGTAACTGAGTACGTGCTCAATTAGCACACACTCAGACGTTGCCTCTTCGAACTCGAGCATTTTCCTTCGGCATGAAGAGCAGGCTTGTTTAAAGCTTTAGACAGTGTTGTGCTTTGCTTGAATCGCCTGAGCTACATACACTGCAAAGCGAAAGCTGTCATACCGAGCAATGACCGAGGGTCAAAAGCGATCCGGAAGGGTTCTCAGTTCAGCCGAGTCTTGTCTGGGCCAGTCTATACGGGTGGCTTTTCCGCTAGACTGAGGGTGTACTACGTTTGCTACTTTGTGACTCTGTAGACATAATAGATGCACAGACAAAAAACGTATATAGATGGAAAATAGATGGGTGACTTTAGTTTTACGCCAGGCAAAGCGCCCACGGTGCGGCTCCTAGTTGCAATCTCTACGCCTTCACACCAGTACCGTGTTTGTTGTTATGCATTGTATATATATATATATATGTATACACTCGCACAGACAAATCTGGCGGCCGCCCTCGTTGCTGGCACGTTTCTTCTCAACGCTTCATTTCATTCTTTTCCGGCATTCGGGCGCGACACGACCCGAAAGCTGTATCATCGGACGTTCTGCAGACGCGGTTGCATCGTCGTTTCGAGTATGGCTACGTAGTACTACCGATAAAGTGGGCAAGTCGCCTCAGATGGGATTGACGGAATTGGTGACGGATTGACAAATATATCGATTGACTGCCAAATCGCCGAGAGGAGAAACTGGCAATCTTGATATGCGTCGCTGTCTATGCGTTTAGTTACCACGCACACACACGATTGGGATAAGTTATAGCCCACAATAGCGGCCGGCTTTTTTCTTTCCTATTGCTTTTGTTGTTGTTGAGGATGTCGTTGTTATTGCTGATGCTGTTCTTATAGTTGTTGATGTTGTTCTGCTTGCTGTCTATCTTGTCGTTCCTGTCTAGTTCTTGTCGTTAATAATGTTGCAACGGCTATTCGTGTTGTCGTTGTTACTATATTTGTTGTATTTGAGAACACTGTTGTTGTATTCATTTTATTTTTATGTTCCGTTATTAGTTAGTTATTGTGACTCTTTTTTTGGCTCTCGCTAGTAGTGTTGTTGTTGATGTTGATGTTGTTGTTATTTTTGCCATGTATGCTGCTGTTGATGCTATTTTCGCAATTCGCTCTTGTTGTTGTTGTTGTTGTTATTTTTGTTGTTGTTGTTGTTATTGTTGTTGTTGTTATTGTTGTTGTTGCGACGGTCATGGTTGCTATTATTGTCGTTGCGCGGTCGTTTGACAGGATTTGAGAGCGACTAGCTCTTGATCACGTCTTCCTTGCCTCCTCTTCCCCCTCCTCTTCTCTTATTATCTCATGCCACCCCCCCCCCCCCCGCCGCCACCCCACGCCGAAACGGAAGTAACGTGACACACAGTTCCACAGTCGCCAATACCACATGCGCCGGCGTTGTCGTCGATGTCACCAACACCACCGCAAACGCCATCATTTGCTGCCGCTGTATCATTACCGACCGGTGGTAGCACGGCCTGCAAGCCAGCTAGCCAGCCAGGCCGTGACCTCTCCGCCCGCCCGTAGTAGAGAGGTACGCTCATGGCTTGGACGGTTGGTTGACTTGGTCGAAGCAGCTTGGACCGCTACGCCACGCCACGCCAAGCCATGCTAGTATGCCAGCCATCTCATTCAACCGTTCGTGCCGGTTCGCTCGCTCGCTTCGATGGCGCCTTGAAGCTGCGTCCCTTGGTTGGCTGGTCGTCTGTCCGCCTGTCTGTCTATATGTCTATCTGTCTATATGCCTGCTAAAACTCTCGGCTGCTGCTGATGCTGCTACCACCGAACTACTGCTGCAGCTTCTACTACGATGATGACCGTTAGCACTTCTACTAGCGACTAATCAAACTGTTAACGTTGACTTCGACTTTCCAGTTCAGCAAAAACAACAATACAACAACAAAACAGGAACAACAAAACAGCAACAACAACAGCAACAGCAAGAACAGCAACAACAACAGCAACAGCAAGAACAGCAGCAACAACAACAGCAACAGCAACAATAATAACAACGACAAAAACAACAACAGCAAGAACAGCAGCAGCGACAACAACAGCAACAACAACAGTAACAACAACAGCAACAACAACAACGACAAAAACAACAACAGAAAGAACAACAACAACGGACGACAACAACAACAGTGACACTACCAAACAGGTAGTTCAATAAGTTCTTAGAATGAAAACCGAGAATTTTCCAAATCATGTTTTTAAATTTTCCTATTCGATATACTCCCCGAGAAGCTCAATACACTTTTCCCACCGAGATTTCAGAGCTTTCATACCTCTTGAGTAGAATTCCGCGTCGTTAGACTGAAAATAGGCATTGACAGCAGCCTTAACCTCTTCATTGCTGGAAAAACGCTTTCCACCGAGACTATTCTTCAAATGTCCGAAGAGGAAATAATCAGTTTCCCGTAATTCTGCTTCTTTCGAAGAACTCATAAGGCCGGTCAGAAGATGCTACATGGTCGCTTAGAAGAGAATTCGCCAAAATGAAGTTATTTTATTAACCTTCACGCCCAATACCTCAAAATCATTACCTTACGACCACTTACAGCGCTCTAAACTAACATATTCAGGCAAATGCGCATTTCATGACGATAAATTTGGTACCAAACTTAAGACAATGCGAGCTGTAGTTGCGGAGTAATCACGATTTTTTGGTGGGATGTCCAGATTAAGTGCATGTAAAATGACTGTGTGGCGACGTTCACTACCGCCGACGTGTCGCGCGACAGCCGCAGCGCGTCATTTTACATGCACTTAATCTGGACAACCAATCAAACAAACTTATCAATCTTGTCAATCTTAACAAACGAGACAAACTGTAAACGCGGCCGTTAGGAATTATTGCCTTGCTCTTGTAAACGGCCAAATTGTTGTGCTCTCATTGAGGCTGAATCGTGTGTTCACAACAGTAAGACATGTATCTTGACGAGCCACGTCGACCTCTCCAAAGTTCTATAGCCGGAAGTAGTGTAACCATCGAAGACTAGCTGCCATAAGCCATACGTAATTGCGCTAGCAGGAAGGTAAGCAGGGTTTTTTATGTTCAAGAACGCGATCTGGGTGGGTTCTGTTTTCGCTTCGAAAAGTTCTAGTAGTAGTCATTCTAATATTTCAACAGCTACGAGGTCAAGACGTATTTCTGTACACCATGCTCGGAATGCATTTGTGCACATCTTTGCAGTCGCACAGCCCGATTTCCGGTTTCCGGCAAATAGTGTCGGACTCGAATCGATCAAAGCTGCCACAAATAATACCTATTAAGTCCGCCCTCTTTGCCTTCAGGCCAGCAACTGCACTCGCAACACTGACATTAGATAATTCAGTCAACACGTTTTTCATTAAAATGAATTGGTAGCTTTGCTTGCAATGCTTCAACCTTGCTCGTCCTTTGCCTCTCTAAAATGTCGATGATTTTCTCTATTTATTGTGGCACTAAATGATAGTCTAGCGTGCTGGAATCGTGTCTTCTTTATCAAAATGTTTTAGAGTTCCACAGCTAACGTCGCTGACGCGTTCGTCTGGAGGCCTATAGCTCTTAATTTATATACATGTTTTTTTTTTTTAGCAAATTGCAATATATAAATATATATTTTATGAGGGAAATAATTCGAAATGTAATTCTTTCGGAGTATCCGAAACACTCATAAACCAGCGGCGGAGGACGCTGTAGGTCTCCTAAACTTGAAGATTGCCCCCATCGCTTCTTACGATATCCAGGTGTTATGACCTCACGTATCGAAGATTAAAGTTTGGACACTCAACCAAATCAAAGCCACGCTAAGGTTACACTGCATTAGTCTCAATAGGTTAGTCTATTTACAGGTGTCGTCTCCGCTGCCTGCTGTGACCTACAGAAAATGCACGCGCGACCGAAAAAGGTAACTTTCAGCGGCCACGTGTCTGTATGGAAGAATAAGATTGAAGACTCGCTATTTTATAAGAGCCTGACAAGTATGCCTAGTTCGCAAAAGCGCTGCAATTGTGAGAATACACACGTAATGACACGATTTGCTGTGCATCGCTTCCACCTGAAGATCTGTCTTTAAGAAAAATTCTATGAAATCTCTTCGGTGGGCTTGCGCAAACTCTTCGGACCAGAATGTGAAACATATCATCTCCAATGACGCGATAGAGCAGTTCCGATAATTCGACGTTTGTTCTCGAGCGCGTAGGCTGCAGACTATAATAATTAACTTAGAATGAATCATTTTGTTGCTTTGCTTAGATATAACTGCAGGTGTTGACCTACTTAGTTTTGCTGAGTTATCTGTGTAGAAAGCATGAAGGCAATGACCATGTCACGGAGCACTTTAGCTAGATAACGCTGAGTAATAATGGCTTCGATGAATTACTTCTACCAAAAGAGGGGGGATACTTTCACTTCCGCCGCCGCCGCTAGTGGAGGTTACGCGTTGGCATATGGCAGAAACGCTTCCAGCCCGAATTGACAGGCCAGCAGATCCCCCCCTCCTAGAATTAAAAACATTTTTTAAGGAGGTTGTTTTTAATTCTAGACTATCCTCCGTCCCCTACGGGCTTGGAACTCAACCTGAGGTATTTCTTCAAAGCACCGAGAGCCGGACATGTTAAGATATCTAGGGTTTCCCTAACAGTCCTTGTGGCAGCATGGCCGCTGACCCTCAGCGGTATGGTTAGTCATCTAATCTCAATGAGGATTGCTCAAAGAAAATTCGATCAACAACAGGGATCGAACCGGGGACCGGTAGATGACAACCATGACTAGCGCACTAATCCCCTAGACCACGCCGCCACTCCTAGATCCCCCCCTCCTATCTAGTACAAACTACTAGGGCAAGTACTACAATTGCCGGCACGACGACCGTAAATGATACCCCTACTAGTAACGTGACGCCCTCGAGAAGCTGCAGCAGCTGCTTTGTTAGCGTTGCGTGTCATTCTTTGTTTGTTATTTTAATCAGCTGGTGTAGAAGTAACTCTCGTACCAATACCGAGCCGCTGTGTATTCTAGAATTGCGTACCGAATGGTTCACACCGTAGTTACGTTAGGTTGAAGGCGAACTTGTTCGCTTGGACACACAAATTGTCAATATTTGCATTTTTCTTTTTGCTTAAATTTCGAAGTCTCATCGGCTCAAAAGTCGCTTAAGTTTCGAAGTTTCATCGGCTCTCGGTGCGATTTTCACATTCTGAAGTGATTCAGGTGAAACCGATGGTAACGGTTAACAACTTGCGCCATTTGTTGTCCCTCTGAAAAGTGATAACAGCACAAGCTCAGAATACTTTAGGTATTCTGATATTGTGTTGTTGTCGTCTTCATTCTTTTTTTGATTCTTCTTTCTGTTCATCATTCTCTCTTTGCATGGTTTATATATATATATATATATATATATATATGTGTGTATATATATATATATATATATATATATATATATCTGTGTGTACTTAATATATATTTGCAAACATTGTCAGCTATCATATAAATAAAGCTGTAACTAAACCTTTAATAAAAAAAACACAGCCAGATACTTAAAGCATTACTCTGTGTACTTTACAGTTACAAAGTACATAAACGTGTAAGACAGAATAGAAGTTTTTCCGCAGTAAATTAGTTAAATCATGTTTGTTATAATAACCAGCATTTATTTAAACTCACTTTGTGTGGCTTGAAAACGAACTTGACAGGAAACAAGAGGTACATATATATATATATATATATATATATATATATATATATATACATATATATATATATATCTTCATGCTCTTGACCTTTTGTTCAAATTCAATGTAGACACTGTATACTGCGGGCTTCAACGAGGTGATCACCTAAGTCGAGACGAACCCTTTGGTTGGGCGTCGGAGACGGGTCTGCGACAGCATTTCCGGCTTAGAGTTCGACGACATACACACACGATACACAAGAGAGAGAGAGCGAAGGAGGAGGAGGAAGAGGGTGATAAGGAAAAGTCTGTCTGTACCTTTTTTGCAGACTGTATCTAAACACTACAGGCTTAAGCAACTGTAGCGCTTTATAACAAGGTTCGGGTCGTCGAGCGGATAAATGAGCAGACGAGCGCCATGTATAACTGTGTGCTTGGGTGACTGATTGATTGCATGATTAATGAGCAGTACGGTAGACGGATCGCCCTCATCAACGGACCGCCATGCCAAAATTGCTGCTGCTACTGCCTTCGTTGTTTTTTGCTGTACTGGAGACACTGCCGACCGATGTCGACGATGAGTGAGTGAAACACATAGCCTTATTCATAAGTACTTGCAAATAAACTCGAAAGCATACAGCCTCTAATCTCTCTCTCTCTCTCCCTCTCTCTCTCTGCGATGATGCCTAATGGTTACGTGGACGTTCTGGTGTTCTAACTGCAGTTGTTGCTGTTGTTGTTGCTGCTACTTGCCCACTAGAAGAAGATTATGAGGGGAACTAGATAGAGAACGGAAAGTAACAACTAGCCCTACCGTAATCCTGTTTTTTGTGCCAGGCTTCAGGTTCGCCAAAAAACTGTCGTCGCGGTTGGCGTCGCCGTATAGTAAGATTCGAAAGTTTACCGCTTGAAGCAGGCAGGACCAATCTCACAAGAAAAGCCGTCTTGTTCCCGCCCATGCAGTCGTTGTTCACTGGCTGCGCTTTGGCGACCTGTACGGATATACGGTATATATATATATATATATTGACCACACGTTGTCGTTACATATAGCGACAGCGAGCACGTGTGAGCCGGTTTTTGTCGCCGGTGTTTTTATTTTGTTAATGGAGGTACACAAACAAGCTAGTCGTGTAAAAGTGCTAGTCCACATAGTGTATGCAGCTGTACGATCATATATATATATATATATATATATATATATATAAATAAATATTCCTTCCTTATCCATCAGCAAATGCGTCGGCTAATGGTAGCCATTCCGACCACCGACCGAGACCGGGTGAAGTCGAGTGTACGTCGAGTATTCTGCATACAAACGGCTGGCAAGCGGCGTTCATCCGTAACTTCGCCTGATTTTGTTATTCTTGGGTAACCTGTCAGTTTGTATTGTTGGTATTGCTACCGCGACAACTTTGTTCGCACGAACCCTATCAAACATTCGTTCATCCAATTGTAGGCGTGCGTCTATCCGCAGCAGCCGCAAGAAATGCATCTACACGGCAGCCGCCCTGACGACTGTGCTAGATGCCGCAGAAGCTAGTATTAGCAGTAGTAATGAATGTACTTCAGCCAGCGAAGAGTGAAATAGAATAGAGTAAAGAAAACGCCTACTTTACTTACGAAATCAAGGGTGGGACGAAGCTGGGATGCAGTGAAGCCTGCGAAGCCGCTTTGTTGTGTGGTTCTCTTGCAAAACGCCACGCAGACATTATTGACTGTTATTGATCATTTCAGTTCTTGCGATACACTTAGGTATAAGCGTTGTTTCTTGGCTCGTTCTTAAATCAAGTTTACAGCCGCGGAAGAGAGTAACAGCGTTTGGCTCGACAGCGTCAGTCTTCTACCGAGCTCTGTTGCACGAAAAAAAAACATGAACGTATGATTTCCGATGAAAATAGTGGAAGAACTGTACGTAAGCCGTTACATCCATGCTAATAATTCACTCTAGTCGTAGTAGTAGTATAGTTTTTTGTACTAATAGTGCTTATCGTTGCAGCAGCTCGGCAGACGCAGAAAATAACGGATTGCGCTCACGGCGTCAACAGATGACGCAGCTTGTAATCAGACCGCTTCGCAGGTATTAGAACAAGCAGGTCGGACCAATGAGGAAACCCGTGAGTGACCTCGGCCACATGCTTCGTTAGGTGGGCGCTCGTCACTTCTCCATCACTGGCCCATCGTTGAGCTGTTCGATGAATATCTAGCCTTTAGTTAGAGTGCAGCTTAAAAGGGGGCGGGAGGCGTGTTTTGTGGGTAGGAGGGGTATTGGCAGACCGTATCGTGTCCCACACGACTCAAGAGCGGAAACGTGCCCCTTTTGTGGCAACAGTGCGTAACTGCATTCAACCTTCTTCACCAAAAAACAGAAGTAGTAGTAGTAGTAGTAGCAACAGTATTGAAGTACTTTCGTCGTGCAAATGTGAAAAGCTTGTATGAAAGAAAGAGAGGGAAGTAGATCAACACACACACACACACAGAGAGAGCAAAGTAGATCAACACACACACACACAGAGCAAAGTAAATCAACAGAGGGAAAGACACAGAGAGAGAGAGGACTCTGGACGTCGCAGAAGAGAAAAACAAATTGTGAATTCGTCGGATTGCAAGAGTTGTTGCAGCAGAGTTCGCTGTCGACTTTGTCGTGGTCGGTCGTGCAGTTAAGGCTGCAGTGCTGCGTGAACTGTCTCCCTGCTATTGCTGCTGCTGCTGCTGCTGACGACCCCCCGTTGAAGACAAAGACGCAAGTTCACCTTGCCAGCTCTGCCATGACGGCGCCTGGAGACCGAGTTCACCGGGTCGACGCGAACTCATAACATAGACAGACAGCCAGACAAACAGTGTCAGAGCCGCCGAGAGAAAAAGCGAAATGAGTGACAGGTCAGTCTGGCTCTCTCTCTGTCTATGTATGTGTATATATATATATATATATATATATTTATATATACATATATATGTCCTCCTTTCTCTCTCTCGCTCTCTCCACACATCTCTCTGACCAACACCGCGGTTGCTTGTACTTTCATTGACACCGTTGTTAGCTGTTGGTGTCAATCGAGTGCGTCTCCGTGCGCGGCCTACCCCAACAGTCCAGTACAGACAGCGCTGTACTACCAAATCGACGTATAGTAGTAGTAGTAGTTGTAGTAGCCGTAGTCGTAGTAATCACTGAAATAGTAGTAATAAAAGTTGACCTCTCTTAACCCGGCATTTGAACCGACCGAGCTGCGCAGAGAAAGAGGGGAAAAGATGAAGAACTGACATTCGGCCAAGTTTACATAAAGACACCATCGACAGTAGAGCCTAGCGAGAGGCTAGACTTACTGATAGAAACGTGTTGCCCTGGTTGTTGTTGTTGTCGTTGTTGTTGTTGTTGTTGTTGTTGCTACTGCTGTTTTCGGCCCTACTCACTGCCATGCTGACTTTTTTGCGTATGACCACCCTAATGTCATTAAGTGCTACTTAATATTAACGCGGTCTCTTGCTCGAACTAAGACGACCACTGCGACTACAACGGGTACAACACCGTAACAAATATGACTGCAAGCATTTGGCAGCGTTCGCGACAGCAGCAACAACAACAACAACAACGGGACCAACAACAACGGGACCAGCAGCGGCAGCAAGGAAGACAACAACAAGAAGAACAACAAGTTGTTGAAAACCGAGCAAGATGGCTTAGTGGCAAAGCCTTTGCCTTGCATTCGGGAGGACTGGGTTCGAGACCCAGCCCGGCCACTCTTAAATTGGTTTGCAGGGTTTCCAATTTAGACAAGGTAAATGCCGGAGTGGATTAAAATTAGCCATGACATGAAAAAACCGTACACGGGCAACTGCCTTACGGAAAATCTTTTTTAAAAAAACTACAACAACAACAACAACAGCTGCAGCAGCAACAACAACAACGGTAAGAACAACAACAGCAGCAGCTACAGCAGCGACGACAACCGCTGTAGCAACAGAGATTCAACAACAACAATGAGAACAACAGCTATAACAGCAACAACAATGAGAACAACAGCTATAACAGCAACAACAATGAGAACAACAGCTATAACAGCAACAACAATGAGAACAACAGCTATAACAGCAACAACAATGAGAACAACAGCTATAACAGCAACAATACCAGCAGCAACGTTGGGCGGCAGAGGGTGATGATCTCGGGGTAAGATGGTCTCGCGCGGTCATCGTTGCACTTCGAACGAGCCTGCCACTCAGTTTACTGGGGGTCGCCGCACCGAGCTGCTTCATTCAGTGCGAGCGAATTCAGTGCAATGATTGACTGACTGTTTGACTGCCTGTTCAAACGACGTCACGGCTTTTCTCCCAACCGCCTCCTTTTCTACTTCTACTACTACTACTACTACTACTACCACTACTATTAATTACTACGACGTGTTAGAGGCTGCTTGGCTGGCTCCTTTCACTCTGGCTTTCTCGCTGTGCGGACTCAACAAAGTGCGGATTGGACGGTCAAGTCTTATAATGAAGCTTCTCAGTCACGCTTTTCCCGCAGACGGATGCTCTCGGCAGAAGCATGTACGCGTGAACGACGACTTGCGAAGTTGCGCATATAAATATATATATATATATATATATATATATATATATATATATATATATATATATATATATATATACACATATATATATGTATATATATATATATATATATATATATATATATATATATATACATATATATATATAAATATATATATACATATATATTGCCGATCATCTCATCCACACAATTGCGCCAACAAACCGTTTAAATCGTCTCCGCTTCAATCGTGGAGCGTAGTTAGTTCCTCATTTACGCAGGTGGTACGCCAAAAAACGCGTAGAGTACGATGTGCAAGACGATACTGCGACGGTACCTTAAACAAAGCCACCAGGTAGGAATGTAGACTCTATCGGCGATGATAACCAGAATAAACCTAAGTAAATGGTTATCCTAAAAAAATTATCTGTTAGATTTGTTCAAGTTAGGAGTATATTTGTCGGTTAAAGCTTTTGGCAAACTTTGGCTGTAAACCTTATTGTCACTACGAAGTCTGGCGATAATATTAGACGGTGGCACCTTATACATAGCGATGTGGATATCTAAACTAGCGCCAGATATTTTTTCTTCCGCCGTATATCCATAGCACTGCAACGTAAGGTTCCTCAGAAGAACGGTAGTAACAGTGCAAACGATATTCGGCGCTGATTTAGGGCAACAAGCTTGAATTTATTGTTTTGATCAATTTCACAGTCGTTTCCTACCGAAATTTTTCTGCCACAGCATACATGTCAATGACAGCACTGAGCCACGGTCTGCAATTAGGCGCGCTGTGTTACCGCGACAACAACAATAAGAAAGGATGACAACAAATCGTAACAAGAGTGACAACATTACTAACAACAACAAGAGACATCGTCGTTAAAAATGTTTGGTTCCACATGTTTCGTATGTGGGCGGCCATTTCCCATAGAATTCCTCTCGGCTTTAGGCGGACGCAGAGAAAAAAATGAGAAAACAGAAATTGTGTTTTTCCATCGTCTAAGCGCCGTCGACGGAGCACACAGACAAGCATCAAACGTCATCAAGTATCCGGCGCGGCCGTTCCGTCATCAGATTCTCTCCAGCCGAGGGCGCTTCCTCTGTTTCCCACCAACGCAGCGTCGTCCATTCCTAACCGCCTCCTTTCTGCTAAGTATGGAGACGGCCCGGCTGGTTCCCACCACTACCGCTTTCTCGCTGCGCTCAGTAGCGTGCGGACTGAACGGCCGAGTCCTGTAATGAAGCTTCCCGGGAAGGGAGAGCGGAGGAGGGAAAACAACGTCTCTCTCGGACAGCGAGGTGCCGCTACCTCAGAGACGGTCATGGCCCGATAGGTACCCCCGGGCTGACACAAACAGTCACACACATTACGCCCACACAACTCCTGGAAGGTAGTTTTCCTGGAAGGTGGGCCGCCGAAGGCTCCACTATCCTTAAGCGAGTGCATAGCTAAATAGATATATACGAACATATGAATCATCAGAAATATATATATATATATATATATATATATGTGTGTAAATTGGAGCAGATATTGCAGCCGTCAGCGTTCCAGCGAAATGTGTCGTACAGTGGTAGAAAAATGTACCTGCGTGCGTATACGCGTGCCTACACACCCATGTTGTTCTCTGGAAAGCATTGCTCTCCTACTGTGGTTCATCGGCGCTGCTAGCTACCTGGGCTAATGTGTCAAGTGCTTGGAACGATCTCGAATTGCGCGCCAGTTAGGGGAAATGTGTTGACAAGGGAGAGATGGCTGACGCGAAGTGAGGAGCCGCGATGGTGGTGGCGGCGGCGGCAGCGGGACGTATCTTGCCAAGCATCGTTTAGTAGGAACGGCGCTTCCAGACCAATATTCCCAGACGTGTTCCGGGAAGACCGCACGGAGAGAGGTCTTGGAAGTCGGGTAGCGCGCTCCACGAGCTCAATCACTTCTAGGAAAGTCCTTTTGCCGACTCCACCCTAGGCACGACCTTGGCTGATTGCAAAATGTGCAAACGTGGCCCTCATGCCTTATTGCCCCAACCCCCCTCCGGACACACACGCATATTTTTGGATCCTCCGCAGACAAATAGTGCAGACGAGATAGTCAACCGCCCACACACAAACACAGGTTTTCACAGGCACGTTTTCAGTTTCGCACCAACATCACTGTCGTATTCTCGTTTTTCGTGCGGACGACGGCGAAAACGCGACTTAAACAACAACAACAAGCAGGGTCGTCGAAATCAATGCGAAACATTGCAGATGCAGCCCGTCGTCCCACTTTTCTTCTTTATGCGTGCACGCCTATAGATGTCGTGCACATATGTATCTCCGTTGCGTGCAAAGCAATTACCGAACAAGGATTATATCACTGCATTTTTAATTAGAAATCTTATGTACACAAGAGAAACAAATAATATTATTATATATATATATATATATATATATATATATATATATATATATATATATTGATTTATTAACACCTGGGCTGGGTAAGTGTGTTTATGTTACATCACAGTGTTTTGACACAACAATCAATCTAGCGCTTTGCCAGGTCTGTTATGAACCGAATCGCCGGACAAACAACGGCGCGGTATTACATATATATATATAACAATGTATGCATCATGTATATATAGCAATGTATGTATCATGTATATAGCCGGCAAGTGCCAATTGTGATCGTGTGACGTGATGACTGGCCGGTGTTTACGATTGATCTTCTGCAGGCCTAGAGCTCGTCTCCTCGATTTGCATACGCAACTTGCGTACGCTCGTTCACTTGCTCGCTGGCTCGCTCGTACAGCTCACTATGTAGCTGTCTCACTATTATGTACGCGTAGTGTTATGCACGCTGAGTGTAGCGTTTCTCCTCTGGCCACGGTGTCAGGCACGGCCTGGCCGCCACGCGGTCAACCCCACGCCTTTCTCACGTGTCACTGTCGGTAAGTAGTCTGTTTGGCTGTCTGTCTATCTGCCGGAGTCTGCCAGTCTACCGGGGTCTCTCTGTTGGTCAGTGACTCTGTGGCACGGCAGCCCAACTGCACCGCCGCCGATGCGACACCGCCCAGCCTCGACCTGGGTCAGCCTCGACCTGTTCATGTCAGCAAGAGTTCGCTATCGTAGCAGAGCAGAGCGGGTATGTCGCATGCAACCACCGAATGCTTCCTCAAACAGCTACAGTACTTTAAAGTATTCATCATCTACAGCTTCATACTTCAGTCAGGCTAGGCATGGTTCAGTCAATCAAATAAACACGGCAATCAATATTGAATCACGGCTGTAGTAGTTGAACATAGGCATCGCTCGATCGCTTGGTGGCTGAACGAGTAGCCGCCGATAGACAGGCGTCGACTAAGACGTGTGTAGACGATGCGTTTTGTCGCGGATGCGGGTTACAATATGTAGTTTGCGCGTGCAAAGCATATTTTAAAGACCACGTTTGCGTCATATTGTCTTTGTAACAAAGAAACATGCACACACACACACACACGGAAACACCTCTGCATATACTATGCATGTCGGTGTAAATATTTGATAGGTCGGTTCGCATGCAATATGTCGTTTTTGGCATACGTTCAATTGACGCGAACACAACTAGCTAGAATCGCAGGCTGCGTACGTTGCAGTGAGCGCGTTCACAAGCTAGAAACGAGTTCTACGGACAAAAAACAGGCACTCTTCCTCGCAGGGTAAATGACGTTAAACTAATTCTGTTTATTTAGCTCATTAGACAAATCGTCGATCAGATACTTGGGCTGGTAGTTGGACGCATATTTGCGATCTCTTATGCGTTAGAATAATTCTGTTTATTTTACGCAAAAGATATCGCAAATATGCGTCCAACTACCAGCCCAAGTATCTGATCGACGATTTGTCTAATAAGCTAGAAAAGTTAATAAGGTGCCGATTACAGAGTTATCTTAAGCAAGAGCATTTTGGAGATCGCTATCAACAAAGCTAGGATTCGTACATTCACAGCATAAGATTCTGGACTTTCTTGAAAAACGAAAATTTCAGTGCGGCTATTTCTCAATACGTCAGCGGCCTTCAACTGTATTAAGCGGTTGCTTTTTCTGGACGCGTTCGATTGTCTTGACTGTTTTCTTGGATTGGTTTGTATCATATTTGCTTGACAGTTTGCAATCAAATAAGGCTGAAGGGCTAGAATCATCGTGGAACACCTTGATTTCTGTCCCGGATCCACTTATGTTTGATCGCTTTTTGATTGTCCTAGAGGTCAATTATAGCTTTCGCAACGCAATTGTGTTGAACACGTACGAAGTCATCTCTTTTACGAGAGTCGATCGCAAAACTTAGTGATATCGGAACTCTCAGTGTTGTTAATGAACGCGATCCATGCAACACCAGAGCTATCTTTTATTTCTATCTAAGTAATTACAAAAGCAGATTATGCTAAGTTGTTAATACAATATGAACCGAAAACGAATTTGTTTCTCATTCGCATAGATCGTAATGCGAGAACATGAGTTATGTCGTTGTTGTACAATTTCTAATATAATTATTATTGATATAACAAGACCTTCCTAGAGCATGCGTCTGTGATGCGTCAGACACTTACGATAGCGACAATGTGTAGTTGAACAATTTTGGCTGTCAAAACAATTCTTACACTCAAAACTCCTTTCGTAGGCCCGTAATGAATGTATCATATAAAGCCTACGTGCTCTAGTCTAATTGTCAACTAATAGTCATATTGCAGAAAATTAGCAGCAAAATATGCAGATATTGTCGCTATTGATTAGATATTAGATATTGACGCCCTGATTCCGTCCCCAATTTGTACCTGACTTGATCCCCTTTCTGTATCCCGACAAGAGAGGGAGAGAGAAAAAGAGGAAGGACAAAAACATAGGACAGTTCTCAAACCCAATCGTCTGCGTATCATTTAGTGGTCACCCCGACGTACTGTACCGCAGGCTTTCTGCGTAGCTGCGCTTAACGAGCTGAAAATGTCTTTGACAGTAGTTCTGCCAACGGATGAATAAAGTGTGCTTTGAACTGCAGCAACAATAGCAGCAGCCACAATGAGAACAACAACAACAACAACAACAACAACAACAACAACAACAACAACAACAACAACAACAACGACGACGACGACGACGACGACGACAACAACAACAACAACAACAACAATATCATCATCAACATCATCACCATCATCATCAACAACAGCAATGACAACAACAACAACATCAACATCATCAACAACAACAACATCAACAACATCAACATCATCAACAACAAAAACAACAACATCATCAACAACAAAAACAACAACAACAACATCAACATCATCATCAACAACAACAGTCACTTCTGCCTCCATACCCTTCAGCAGCAAAAGTTAACAGAAGCCGCCGAGAACTCTGGTCGTCGCGCGCGGTCGCCAGTTCCAGCAAACGCTTTCGTCAATGATCTGATGGTGGCCGAGCCCGTGGACGCAGCGTCCACTTCGGTCTAACGGAATTTTTGAGGCGCACTTTGCTCTACTTCATCAGCTCACGCCCACAACCTCCTCCGCCCGCCCCCACCCCATCCGTGCGAGCCTGCGTGCTAGCCGAAGCTAGCTGTCCGAACCAGCACACCACAATGCATGGTTACGAAATGCACGCGTAAGTGCGTCGTGCATCTCGTGCAGCAGCTGCTGATCGTAGCAGCTCACAGGATTTCACTGTGGAGCTGGCCGGTCACGTGTTGTTTTTGTTGTTTTTGCTACCAACAGCTGTTACTCCTGATGCTGCTGCAGCTGTTCATGGACAGCCTCTACCGAATGGTGGTGACATCATCGAGAGACGGAGATAGCCACGGCGGCCGAGACACTGTTATGTAGGCCACTGTCCGAAAATACCTATGAGGTTATATATGAGCGTCCGCAGTCTGTGTCTAACAATAATGAAACTGCGCAAATTCGCCACACAGATATCATGCGCTATTACATTGGACGAGTAAAATAATAACTACATTTAGTTACGTTGCTGGCTGGAGACGGCCGCCGCCGCCGCAAGCTGGTGTCGGCAAAACAACCACACAATTTCTATGAACCCTGCTGCTGCTGTTTGCTTCTTTTGCGCTCAATCCGTCTATGTATCGATCTATCTGCCTCCTTTAGTTGCTACATCAAAGATAACATTGCTCCAGATGTGTTCGTCATTGATGGCAGGGAAAAATAACCGGGCGCCCCAACGACAACGTTGGCAAAAGTTGCACGCAACCAAAGTGCAAGAAGCCGCAGCAGCAACAACAACAACAACAAATACTTTTTGGGCTGATTCTCAGCCAAGATTTAACGTCCATGGGACTGCTTTTTGCATTGCTTCATAGACGGACATGCCCCATAAATACAAATGTGCAACGGTGGGGCTCGAACCCGCGTACCTATGTGTCTCCTCCGGTCGCGAAGCGCAGACTAATGCACCACACCACCGGGCTCGACAACAAACATCAACAACAACAAGTACGGTGAGGACAATGACAGGTCGACAAGCCGGCGTACTAGGCGAACTATTATTATTATTATTGCTAATATTATTCTTGCAAACAAGCGTTTACTCGCCGTGGCTGTAAGACGCATTGCTGTTTGCGCCGGCACCAAATACTGCGATTCCGTAATGTCCATCACCGAGGCCTATGGTCCGTCACCTGTCCGGCTGCTGGAGGCGGTCAACAGCTGTTTTAAGCGAACTCATCAGGCTGCCGTTGAAATTCTGGCGTTGCGTTTATTGAGTGTTGGTGCTGCTGTTGTTGTGGTTGTTCGTATCAACAAAACTGATTAAGGGAACAATGACGGTGAGTAAAAATAACAACAACAACAACAACAGCAAGCAACACCAACCATTAAAGCAACAACAACAACAACAATAGCTACAACAAAAAGCCAATCACGTGCTAATAAAGATAGCTATACGTTTCGGGTTTATTCACCATGAATTGGTAGCTTAGTACAATAGTTCACATATCATTTTGCAGGCTAAGAATATCGTTGACCCTTGATTGTAGTGACGATGTGTCAATGAACGAGCAGGTGAGTATGTGGTAACGTAAAGATATATAAAGATAGCAACAACAGTAACACGGCGAGCCGGAAAGGTACATAAAGCCCGCTTCGTTCGGACGATACTGAGGTACCTTTATTCAGCTGTTGCAGAATAGCGTCGTCATCGATAACTCCAACAGCAACGACAGCAGCAGCAACAACAGCAACAAAAGCAGCAGCAACAGCAACAACAGCAACATTACTAACAACACTATCAGGAGTATCGCCGCGGCCATCGTCGAGGCTATGAACGGATTCCTGTGCACAAGCGAACCTAACCCAACCCACACTACTCTGTTTCCAGGTCTTGACTTGGTCCTGAGGTGATGGTGGTGGTCGTAGTGGTGGAAGTAGCCATACGCAATAACAACAATGAGAACGCTTCGTTGACTAGACAATGCCGCCAACATCGTGGCTATCTATCGTGGCTCTGGCCGTTTTCAATCTACCTCTCACAAGGTTCCCCATCTGCCCTATTTCTTCTCCCCTTCCATATATCATATTGCACGCTCTCTCTTTCGCATCGTATATATAATATATATATATATATATATATATATATATATATATATATATATATATATATATATATATATATATATATATATATATATATATAAATATATATATATATATATATAAATATATATATATATATATATTCTACGTCTTCTATTCCCCCATTGCCTCTCCCTTACGCCCGTCTCTTAAGCAACAGAATTCTAGCCGCATCATTCTAGAGCACACGATCGGCACCACCTTCTATTTGGCCGCTGTTATCCCGTTATAGCGGCCAGCGGTCTCGAAAAGAAGATGAACAATACGTGCATTTGCGCCCATGAGCCAAAACCAACTACCCTAACAAACAAGCCACGAATGAATCTTCTTTTCAACCAGCCCCATAGTAAGCAAGGCGATAGCCACTTGTCGAATTGTCTAATTAATAATCGCTACTGCTGCAGCGCTTGCTGAGTTAGAGCTGAGCGCAAGTCCGCCATGGTAGTGGGTGATAATTTATGATGAGAATTACGGCGATGGGGAAATGACGCAATGCTAAAGTAACTCTCTATACGTAAATATGTCGGAACTAACTTGATAAACAGCAATTCTCCAGCACGTGTTCAAACGGGTGAAGATCTCTAAGAGCCTATATATAAATGTGTATATATATGTATATAAATTAATGCTCGTCGAACACCGCTGTGAACTGTATGTTGTTGCGTTGAACTCGCAGAAGCACATAGTTCAGGCCAACTTTGACTCTCTCGGACGAGGCTTTCAAGCGCCACTGTTAACTAGTGCAGGCTGGATTTGCTCTACAGTTGTACCACTGTGCTTGCGGAGAATATAGAACTCGTATATATTTTATCTAATGTTTTTGTTTGACAGTAGTATTAAACATCGAACACAGTTATGTTCACATAAGCGTACTCTGTAGCTTGCCTGTAAATATATAGGTATTCCGATCAACTTTGCGCGCAAGTATATATGCAAGGTGTTTGTAAATGAAGTGACCACATTTTTAAGGGTATTAGAATTTGTGTAAAAGATATTTTTGATATGATTACCATAATATCATCATCATCATACTTATTTCACTCATATTGAGTATATAACATAGACAATTTACAGATTATACAATTGTATAGTCAGTTGCTCGCGGCATGTTATTCGAGAGAGGCAACGCAGTGATTTCTATTCACAAGAGCCAGGCAGGCAGACGCATGAAACTTCGTACACACCTGAGAGCACAGTCGACAGATGCACTCGCTGTTTGAACAGACCAGGTAATGAAAGCCATGAACTATGTATCTGGTATAGACGTGGCGATTGTCACATGCAAGACCAGACCAGAGGTGAGAAACACTGAAAATATTTAGGTCTCCAACTCGTCGGACTTGTTCAACTTTAGTGACCCATTCCGAGATAAAGCTCTCGAATGGTACTGTACGGGGCGTCTTCAGCCTCAATCGAATTATCTTAACAACCGGTGCACAGCCTGACATTAGGTACACAAAGCGGCTCCTTGCCCGGATTGACAGGCAATGTACTCGCTTCATGTACATTGTGAAACACCTTTCAAGCAAACCAAAGTTTGCCCGAGTGAGGTGTTCCCATACTCTGTCAAAACCACACGTCAGCGTTGGGACAATCTTGAAGTAGAAAAGCGCCACTTCCGTTGGGACGGACAGTCGCCGGACGTCGCCTACCTTCCCATAAAGATATATTAGGGCTGTGCGCACCATATCGATTACCATAGTATCAATACTGTGATAGATTCGATTCGTAATATGATTTCCCTTAGCCGTTGTGGGTGTTTCTCGCTCCCCGATGTCGTACTCTCATAAAGTTCTGTGTCAACAGAGGAGAACCATCGGCCTCTAACAAGGACTGTCGGGAAAGCCCTAGGTATCTCAACAAGTCGGACCCTCGGTGCAATGAAAATATGCTTTACGGCGATTTCAAGCCCATAGGGGCGGATAATATATATATGGTTTATTTCGCAATAACATTGCATTTCAAGATGGTACATAATTTCAATACAATTCATTCCTTTTATACACTTTAAACACTTCAGCGACCGTCCCACCCGGCGAAAAAGTGCAAAGACCGCCGATGCTTCTGGCAGCTCGCGGGGCGGATAATAGTCTATAATAAAAAAAACTTTCTTGACAAAATGCTAACAGCACAGATTGTTGCTGTCAGAGAAATGCAGTGCAATTTCGACCACAATGGTGCGGAGGAATGCGGGTTTAGTGGGTGTGTTCGTCCTACACTAGTTGCTGATAGCTGCCAACGACGCATTTCCACTATATATTCCCAAAATGTTCCCACAAGCCGCAAGAATCAGAAAGAGAAGAAAAAACAATATTTTTGAGGAGGTTATTTTTAATTCTGGACTACTCTTCGTCCCCTACGGGCTTGGAATTGCCGAGAGGCATATATTCGTCAAACCGGCGACGCCCCAATAGGTGAGAGCTATGACTAGCGCACTACCCCCTACGCAACGCCGCTACGTAAACAAGCCGCGAACGTCCCTCCCCATGTGTTGACACGAGATCCTATGGGAGTCCAACGCCGGTGTGGCGGGGATCCTGGCTCATAAATCACGAATCGAACCACCATATGGCACCAAAAAATGGTCATGTAATGTGTACGTCCTTCTGGCTGTTCGATGAGCGTTGACTGAAACATTCGGTTTTTGAGTGATTAAGCGCGAAAGTTGAAAATATGGCTGGCTATCTTAGGATACTAAGTTTTGACATTTTTCTTAGTATGATTATTTACAGTCTTGTAGCAGCTGGCATGAGTACCTTGCAGACGAAGCCGAGTTTTCTGCCGAGCAAGCCTGCCGCAATAGCGTCTCTTTGTGACATGAAGTCTGACCGCTCGCATTACTACATGCTAGTAATTTCGCTCTTACTTCTGAACAAGGTATTCCCTTCCCCATAAATCAAAAGATATTTTTTCAACTAAATCTACAACATTTTTAATTTAGGAATGCCCTGCATACATACATTTACACGGCATACCAATAGAAAAATATCGTTGAAGTCCTTAGGGTAGACCGCTATGATCGGATAACGCGTACTGTTTGGGTTTTTACATAAGCCGACTATCAACCTCGTTCTTCATATAACCTACACTACAAATAAACTTAGCAGGCTTCAATGCGCTAACGTGGAATATTCGGCGATTATGGTATAAATGCACGTGCTCTTCTACATAATGCTCTTTTTTACAGACGGCCAGGGACAAAAATGCGTAATACACACAAATGACAAACATCTTCTGGTCTGGGTAGTGCGAAACTCTCAAACCCACTTGAAACCTGGTCATCCGCTAACCACATGACCGGAGTATTTGTGGTATTACTTCAGTGCATGCACGAAGCCGCTGCCTGAGTTTCAGTCTTCAGTCAGCCGGCAGCGCTCCATGCGTTGCCGCCTCTCTTCCGTCATCTTTGTCTTTGCTCTCATCAACTATCTCCACAAAATCAGAGCAAGCCTCCCAGCTCTTTTTTCGAGCTGAGCATCCCTGCGAGTAGATCTCGTGTCGTACGGCTCTGCACGTCTAGTCGCGACCGGGTCGCCTGCCTTGTGATCTTGACAGCCCTGCATGCAAAAAGCGTGTCATCCACATCATCAGTCTCGCCGGCGTTGCACAAGACATATATGTCTACCTCAGTTTTTCCGATCATCAGCATGTAGGTCTGAAAGCTGCCATGACCGGTGAGAACTTGGGTCTGAACGAGTACGTAGTTTACTCACATACTCGCATCAGAACCATTTCATGAGATCTGGGATTATTGACCTTGTCCACGACCCTGGTGCCACTCGTTTCGCTCCAGTCCACTCGGCCTGCGAATTCTCCAGAGTCTTTTTTTTTCTTGCTTTGTCTTTTCCAAGTGCCTGGTCCCGGTATGAGCAGATATTCTCCTCTATACGTTTTGGCCAAGGTATCATGCGGATAATTTCGGCACACTAGTTACTATCATTATAATTACTCCGTATAGCATATTAGACTTAATACTGTAATACATATTACATAAAAAGGCTACGTAAGAAAACTGTCAAAGTGTAAATGTATCAACAGAGTTGTGTTTAGTAGTATCTACTCAGACAAGACATGAATAATACAAAGAGAGAGAGAAACACACCCGGTGCAGTAGAGGAGCAGCACATATAATATGGGTCGAACAGAGAACAAATTCGTAAGTTTTGGACGTCAGCAATTTTCGTAATCAAATAACGGTTAAGTGTTCTGCTTAAAGTCACACGAGTGCTTCATTTAATAAAGCAAGTCAATATGCTATCCTATATACATGTACTCACGTTGATGTGTATGTCACAAAACTTGTGTTACTTCTCAACCACAGCAGCATTATGGATTTGGTGCCAACATGATCGATGTGCACCGTCGATGTGCATTCGGACCTAGTCATAATATCAGCAATTGAACGTGAAAGCCAAAATATAAAAATTGCAGTTTCATTTCTTAAGATTTATTTTTAATACAGCATTTGTTCCGCTTTAAGCCAACGTAGGATGCGGTTCACAGATGAGGATTTTTTTCCAAACACTCAGGTATGATTGGCTTGACTCTTGCAATCGCAGATTTAGTGAAGATATGTTAGGATAAAAATCTCAATACAACAATTATTGGTAGTTTCGCTTTCATACCAAAGGACGACATTTCCGCCTCTCATTGCATTAGAAAAAAATATTTTTTGGCCGAGTGGCAATTTGGTTGAATTGCACGAGACCCCAAAGCTTGTTGGACGAATTCTGGGAGATCCTATATATATATATAACGTTCACCTCAACAACGTTCCATTTTTCTCAGCGGGTCGTAATTTAAACGGCAATAACGAGGAAGTAGTCAACATCGAAAGGGATAATTAGATTTAGCTCTCTATTTTTCTTACCTGCCTCACACACATACACACACACAGAAACAAATGTGTACGACACGCAAGATATCAGCGACAACACTATCAATATGAATATTAATCGTTAAGAATTTGAAGTTTAAGGAAAACTTGTTCTTAAGCTACATACTATAACTACAACAACTACTACTACCTTTACTATTACTACTAGAAATACTACTGCGACTTTATGGGCTCACTATTCTTTTGTCCTGGTCGCACTGAAGATGTCTAGTCTGGGGTGTAACAATCTTATATCCGGCATCGTCGCCGCCGCCCCCCGCTGTCGCCTTACCCACCCATGATAGATTGTAGATTCCGGCAAAACATCTGGAGTTGGAAAAGCGATGAACACGTGTAGGCCAACAACAACAACAACAACCGATCCGTTGCTGGCGATGTCCTAGCGATGCCCTGTCCGTACGGGTCTGATCATAGTCCCGTCCTCTGATAACTTCTCGATTTTTTTCTCGAAATACGCAGACCAAATCATGGCCGTCTAATGCCACGAGGCATGCGAGTTTTTCGAACTTAAAACAGACACTGCTTTTGACTGTTTGTAAGAGAGGCAATACGGTCTTGCGTTCGGGGTGGCCGCCATGGGCTGAGACGTGAACGAGCCGGCGAAAGATGACGCACATGTTCATTTATATCTTACATGTTGCTTTAAATGCAATACGTTATGCCAGTAGTAGCAGTAGCCACGAAGGTGAAGGCAAAGGCAGCTACTGCCGAGAGCTAGAGGTGCGTCTGAGGACTAGCGATGGTTTCTCGCCACAGTGGTAGAGTACATAGTCCTCTACGCTGCGCCAGTCTGAAGACCACTCGCGATGAAAAATACACGTAATAGGGTAAAACTATTGAGAGTACAGAAAAAGATGGCGATAAGAGTTACGAGAGCACACAGGACGGTAGAAACCATGACCGCTATAGCCCTGGCTGGACTTGTACCCTGGCCAATGCTAATAGACGAGAGACGTCGATGGAAAGAATATCCCACCCTAGAAAGGCAAGAAAACCGCCAAGAAGCTTTTCGGAAATGGCAGCAGAAGTGCAGCAGCAGCATCCCATGTAATGCTCCGGGAGCGTGGACCAGACACCTCATCCCGTATGGTTTAACAGGAGAGACACGGGGAGACAACCTATTACCTGGCCCAAGTCTTAACGGGTCATGGGTGCTTCCAGTCATACTTCTATAAGATCAAGATCGTGCAGGACCCAAGATGTGTGACATGCGAGACGATCGAGGTGGACACCGTCTGCATCTGCCCAGCTCTTGAAGAACAGCGAACATCGGCGAACGTCTTCCAAAACGAGACCCGATCAGTGGACAAGCTGATAGCAGGGGATAGAAGGGAGAGCACAAATGATAGGGAAGATCATGCAGAAGAAAGTAGATCTAGAGTACGAAAGGAAACTGAGGAAGCTACAGAGGGGGGTTGCTGACCAAGGTAACTACAACTACACAAAAACAACAAAGTAAGGTGCAAAACATTTCCGTTGGTTTTCAAATTAACTTGCCGTATCACAAATGACGTCGGTTCAATAAAAAGAAAAGAGAAAAGTTATTGCTAAAAATCGTATTGATAATCACGATTTTATTCATTTACTCTAGTACAACAGTATATTGCCGTCAATCTAGCTTTTACAGAGAAGGAAAATGTTTGTCAGTCTAGTCTACGACCACCTCATTTACTATTAGCAATAATATTAATAATATGGCTAGCGATCTATCGCTACTGCTGCCACCATTACTAGCGCTACCACTATACGGCCTAGGGAAACGAGGGCGACTTATAATACAGCAGCAGCTTAGATCAGCTAGCCACACCACACTACTACAACTCCCACTATCACGATATCTTCGTTATAACGAACACGCAAATATGAATAGACCACGCGTCGTAAACTGATAGATTCTGCCGCTGCTGCTGTCGCTAATGATTATGGTGTTGACATTAATTCGTTTGGGGTATTTATCCCTTCTCTCTCTCTGTTTCTTTCTCTCTTCCTGGGGTCTCAGTGATGGCCAGCAGCAGACCCCCCCCCCCCCGTTGCACCCCTTCCCTGCCCTACGCCCAAGAAGTTGTCTCCCCCTTCTCTACGTACTGTCTCACATCATCATATATATATATATATATATATATATATTCATAGACGACACCCAGCAATCTCTTCCTGCAGCTAATTTTCTTTTTGCTCCTGCTCAACATGGTTGAGGCGCGTCACCAGCTAAATTTCACGAGCTACTACTACAGGAGACGACAATCATACCCACAGAGACAGACAAGCAGACAAATAAATACACAGATAAAAAAATAGATAGATATATAGATAGATAGATAGATAGACAGATACAAGACAGCCAATCTGCCTGGCGATGAAAACGTACGCTAAAATGGTAAAGATGGCCGATGGCGCCACCATGGGTATGTTACGTTCCGTACCTTAACGGCCGTTCCATTCCAGTAGCTTCCCCGGAACCGAACCGACGCCGGGTCATTGTCCACGACGTCGAAACGTCGGCCCTGTCTGACGACGCGCTGTTCGGGATCGGGATGTCGTTATATGGTAATACCGGGAAACCGAGGAAAATCAAGGAAATTAATTAACTAAGCTGGTGATAGAACGTGGTGGATAGAACAAACACGCACACACACACACACATACGCATCCAAGGAAATGATTGGAGTCGACATTTGTTATTTGATTATATACAGGTGGCTAGGTGAACGATGGAGGTGAACAGAAAAGATGGCAATAAGAAGTGGAAAAATATTGGATATAAATTAACTGACTGATTGAGCAAGAAAGCAAGACGAATACAATGTGAAGGCTAAAAATGTGGACAAGGAAGCACATCGAAGGGCGAACAACAACGAACGAACAGGATCGTGATGTTATGCACCAGCAAGCATTGCAGATGGTACCCGACAGGTATGAGCCAGAGGAGATGTGAAACGGAAATTACATGTAACACAGCACCTACAAACAAGTATAGAATATATATATATATATATATATATATATTTACCGGGGGACAAATGTTTACACCCCGTTATGAGTTCAATAAAATGTGTATTTTATTATATATATATATATATATATATATATATATATATATATATGATCAATAAATGTTGATGTAACATCCATAAGTACGTATACTAAATCGTGTTTAAAATTCAAATTATGGATAGGTAAAAACAACAGGAAACAATTTCTCGGCATCTACCTATTATGCATCGTATTGAGATTGAGTCGGCGAGTCACAAGCTATCTTCACCACAACGCTCCGCAGGTGGCTGACCTTAATCTGTATGTATACATATATACATATATATGTGGCGGCGTGGTTTTGAGCGATGCCTTTTGCTAACATATGACAAACCATACACCGCTGAGGGTCAGCGGCCATGCTACTGCCACAAGGACTGTTGGGGAAACCCTAGATATCTCAACATGTCGGGCCCTCGATGCATTGAAGATATGCCTCAGGATAAGTTCCAAGTCCGTATGGGACGGAGGATGGTCTAGAAAGAAAAACAACCTCTTTAAACAATATTTATTCTAGATGTCTAGTTTAATCTGCTCACGCTGACGCTCTAAGTCCTCGTTATAAAACGCGTATTTAGGTATATATATATATATATAATATATATATATATATTGGCGAACGTTTCCTGGCATGCGAAGCCCTTGTGTGAGCGCTCTACAAAAAATCGTAAATCTTAGTACATGTTAAGAAAATTCGCAGAATTTGTTCCGGAGTCGAAATACGCACCGCACAAAAGTCGAGATGCTTTAATGATTAAGTTATAATGAAGTAGACAAATGAATAAGACTGGAATTTAGTGGGTTTACGAGTTCTGCACAACCGTGGCTTTAATAATGGCGCTGGGTGTGCATCATACATTTTTCCAGTTAGTCTATTCCAAAAAGGCTGCCATATAAAAAAATAAAATATATATGGATATATATATATATATATTATATATTATATATATATATATATATATATATATATATATCTATATTATATATATATATATAAATATATTATATATATATATATATATGGCGCACAAAATTGTTATCCTTGCGAATGGCACTGTAACACTCTAACATGAATCAATGCTTCATAAACATACAATAGTGCGAAAAAAAAAATACACATATACTGCACAATGTAGAAACCGTTATTAGGGGATGGCAAAACGCAAACATTTTAAGCCACATCATATAATTTGTAATAATACGCAGAGTTGAACAGCCTGTGGTTCAGGTTACTCAAAGAGCGTTCACGCTTCTATGACTTCTTCTCCGAGAGCAGCAAATCCGGTGTTTGACTCAAATCAGCATCGGCGCACGGGCGACGGCTGTGGCGTGTATTCACTGAGCGGTATTACTTGTCGTATTGATTGCTATTGACTAATACATATACCCCGCTAGTCCTGTCTATTGAATTGCGTTCGTCGGCGTCGTGTTTTCGGTAGGTTGTTGATCTGCAACTTAGCGGGCCTCGCCTTTATGGCGTATACCCGGTGGGTACGGGTGGAGTATACGCACGCTATATACGTCTCGTACACACATGTATGCATGCATATGGCTAGACGCTGTCATAACAATGCACGCGTGCATGATACGACGTGTATGTAGTTATGACTTGCAACCCTTCATCTACGACGAACGAGTGTCAGAATAGGGGACGATTTTCCAATATCAAATCTCGCCCTTTGCTCACTGCTTTGTACGCCTCTCTCTCTCCCTTCTCTATATATATATTATATATATATATATATATATATTTATAGATCTGTCAGTTCGTACGTGATGATCTGACGGTCATTGACGGAAGAGACAGCATGACGAGACAGCAGCAGCAGCAATTCGAGCGGTTCTTCCGTGTCTCCCGTTCTCTAGAATCGAGCGTCGGGGGCAAACGTCGGATTTTAATCGATTCTTTGGAGACTGAATACTGCTTCCGTCGGCCGGCTCGGCTTGACTTGTCTAGGACAGGCCATCATCAGACAGCGACAGCCAACCAAAAAGGTCAATGACTATACTATAATATGATGATGACGATGAGGATGACGAAGAAAGGCGGCGATGACCGCCGGGACAGGCGGAACAGACGTAGACACCTTCTAATTATTGTCGCGGTTGATCATGTTGTCATTGTTGTTATTGTTGTTGTTGTTGTTGTTGTTGTTGTTGGTGATGTTGTTGTTGTTGTTGTTGCTGTTGCTGTTGACATCTATGTGTTAACACCGATAGAAAAACAGATATGCGATAGATAGCTCACTAGATGCCACTCGCTGGCGTGTTGGGTCGGTGCGAATATGTAATCATTAGTTGTCTATCTCTATATTGCGACTTGTTAAGCAAACTGCTGCTGCTGCTACGGTAATTGTTGATGATGATTCTGTCATTGTTGTTGTTATTGTTGTTGTCGTTGTTGTGGCTGTTACTGTTGTTGTTGTTGTTGTTGCTGCGACTGTTTCCTTTGTTGTTGTCGTTGTCGTTGTTGTTGTTGTTACGGTTTTGCCTTTGTTGTTGATGTCGCTACGGTTGGTGTCGTGGTTAGGATAGGAGGCGGCACAAGTGACAGCGATTATGCACAAAGATACGAATGTCGCTGACTTGACGTTTGTACGGACATTGACGGTACGACGCGCTCGCTGTTTGTTGAGGTCATTGACGTCGCCGCACTCGGTCTGCAACTTAGAGCTCCTTAGACGTTTTGAAAGCTCGCATGAGATGACGTGTCAACCAAAGGCTAACGTTCTGCAAAACTGCGAGCCATCATTACGCAGGATTAACTGTAATAATATAGGAGCAATAACATTATCGGGACATTTTCGCCGCGAACGAGCTGACAGAAACAAGCCTTAGGGCGAAATAATATATATATATATATATATATATATATATATATATATATATATATATATATGAGTGACGGCATTGCCTATGAGAGAAGTGTGCTAGTCATGATTGTCATCTACCGGGGTGTCGCTAGCGGTTCAATGTCTGTTAATCGAAGTTTCTTTGAGCGATGCTCATTAAAAAAGTATATGATAAAGTAGATCACTGAGAATCAACAACTTTACTGCCATAGGGACTGTTGTGGAAACCCTAGATATATCTCAACATGTCCACTTTATAATATAAAATGAGTGACAGAAAAACTGCAGCCGAAGCGATCTAAACAGTATAACAAAACAGCACTACTTTCCAGAATTCTATAAGGTTAACGTTTCACCCCGACAACAACGTTCAGTCGTGCAAACCTTTCGTGTAAACTTGTTAGTCATGTAGCTACCTACCTTTGCAGCAGATTATCTCAATTTAAGCCTCAAAGGTCAATATAAGTAACAGACTAAACCCGTTACGACGAGGCCCAAAAGTGAAATTGTTTGTGTTTTTGGTATCGCTATTCGATTGACTACCAAATCCTCGCACCGCAAAGGCATCTTCGCGAAAGCATTCAACGAGGCGATGACACAATCAACGGTTAGCTTTACTACTTCATCTAAGACTAGTAACAACAAAAATGGTATATAACATCACACCAATAATCGCATATACTATCACAACAATAATATCTTATAATATAACACCAAGAATAGTATACACTATAACAAAGATTGTTTAGTTTACCTTCTTCTTCGTTGCGTGGGGATTGCCTGACAACACACACACAGAAGGCATGAGGCCCGTTTGTGGTTTCAACTAACCCTGTATGCAGACGTACGTGTACTTATAAATACACATAGATCACACATGCGCTCGTCCATTTGTTTATCATTCACGTTAGTCTGGAAACTATGAATCTACTCAAAAGCAGTCGGTTCAACCGATGATCTCCCAAATGCAATCGAGTTCGTTTGGTATATTGATATATATATATATATATATATATACAATGAGAGAGAGTAGAGAAAGTACAGCTCTAAATAATATCGTTGTCGCGAGTTCGATACCAGATGAATGGTAGACGTTTATTTAACGTATACTAAACATATGGTGTATACGTAATGTATATATGTATATATAGTGACACTAAATGTTGGTCTCCGTAGGTGTTTCTGCATTGCTTCACGAAGTGCTTCACCAGATTGTGCACGGATAGATTGAGAACGCGTCATAATGCCGCCGCTAATAAATGTTGGTGAGACAATCTGCCAATAAATCTGACAAGTAACATCAGAGCAAGTCAACTGGGAGTTCATTGCCCGGCTAGCGGAAAATGCAATAATCACTATATATATATATATATATATATATATATATATATATATATATACGGCCGGTTATATATATATACAGTTTGACCAGGGAACTTGAAGGAGTCGTGAAACAAGTTTAAACAGGAATTGTTTTAATGATATTGAGGTTGTTGAGGAGTTGATTGATGTTTTACTTATTTATGTTGTACCAGTGTGACATTAAATCACAGAATGTGCGATTGCAAGGGAACAAGTTGTTTGAAGGAGAAACTGGACATACCAGCGTGTTCTGCTTCGTCTGACATCTAACGTGGCTAGCGAGAAACGTATAGTTTTAGGAATAGTTTAAAAAAATGAGCTCTTTCTATGCCTCGTTTTTATCGTTCACATATAATACATTGAAAAGAAAACGCTTATAAAACAAACACATTCAGGAGGAAAGTACGCATAAGAATCGTTTTGGTACAAAATCGGTGGTCCGATTGGTGATATGATTACCCTAAGTTATTTTGCACGGATTCCCATAGAGTCCCATGACACGAGAGAGGGGGGCATTAGCTGCTGCCATAGCAGGCCGTATATATATATATATATATACACGTCAGTATACGGGTAGTATTGTAGTATTATTTTTTAAAGAAATCCCGTGTTCTTTAACGCAGATTAACGTATGTTGGAACCTAGCCTTTGCCCCGCCAAACCGGATTTGGCGGTGGTCGACAATCTGCATTTCAAAAGATGAACACCGCATATAAATAAATATATATATATATATATATATATATATACAAAACACCGTGACCTGAGGGACGCTGATGATGATAATAATAATAATAATAATAATAATAATAATAATAATAATAATTACATAAAAAGTCGTTCAATGTGAAAGAATAAAACAGTTTCCACTGATAATAATAATACAAAAAAAACAACAACATGCTGATAGTCAGTCAGGACGGCGTCGAATCGGCGACGGTGTAGATAGGCACGCGACGGATGATTATTTGATTAGGATGGTTGATGATGACAAATGATTGCGATGATGAGATGCTGATGACGGTAGTAGTGAGACTATTATTATAGCGATGATGACTGAAATGTCACTAACGACGTTGCTGGCTTTTGCCACTGCGTTTGTTCAGGTCGTTCTGTGTCTCCTACAATTCACTACACTTCTTTCTCCGGCGACGACGACGACGATAATACTGCAGAGGCTGTACGGGCAAAACGGGACGGCGTCAAAACTTCGAATGACCCGCGGCACCGCAACCGTTAACGTCCGGCGGAAAAATCGGCATTTTGATCTAAAGGGGGGATACTATGCTATGGTGAAACAGTTCGACTGTCGAATACTTCTACTACTACCACCAACATTAATACGTGCTGTTCTATCATTAATAATAATAATAATAATAATAATAATAATTGTATGGGATGTAACGGTTTCATGCACGGCGGCCTTATCGTATTTACACCACAGCGCCGTCGAGTCGGGATGGGTAGCCGAGCGCGCGGATTCTGAAAAACGAAGGAAGTATCTCGAGCTATCTAGAAGCTATCACTTTGTACCCATTACATTAGAGACGCTCGGCCCCATCAGCTCAGGTACAGCGAAAATCCTGAAAGATGTCGGAAAACGCATAGCAGAAGTTACGGGCGATCGATGCGAGGCCATGTTTTTGAGACAGATGATGTCTTTGGCCGTTTGTAGAAGAAATGTGGCTTCCATCATAGACGCCATGAATTGATAGAAAGCGACCGGAGCAGGATAAACGTTCATACCTCACAATTGTAATAACTGAATGATAAATAATAATAATAATAATAATAATAATAATAATAACACTAATAATAACAATAACACTAATAATAATAATAATAATAATACGGTACGTATAACGCTGGATTGGCGAAGACCAATGCGCGTGCTGTACGGATTTGCGTCGCCGCCGCCTATAGAGTCGTCATCGGTTAACGCTTCCGGTCAACGCGCTTGTGCTGGCGCAGCGTAGCTTTTCGTTGTTATACTGCATCGTTTATGCAGTGCAGCGTTGTTTGTTGTTGCTTCTGCTGCTGTTGTTGTTGTTATTGTTGTTGCTGTTGTTGTTGCTGTTTTTCTGATCAATATGACTGTCGGGTCCATGGTTGTCCATGGTTGTTTATCTTGACGACGTCAATTATGTACTAATATCATATAACTCATATTGTAGAAGGTCGACCAATGTCGACGTGTAGCAAGCAGTAAGTGTGTAAGTGGTCCATGACAGCACTAACATACAGACGACGACGCAGCAGCAACAGCAGAAGCAACAGAAGAGCCGATACCAGAGACAACTTGTAAGCTCACCCATAAATCGTCTGCTTAATCTCTTTTTCTCCTCTTTTCTTTTTCTCTCTCTCTCTCCCTCTTTCTCTCTCTCTCTATACCCATACTACCGGGGAGTCCCACACTACCCACGCTACTCCACATCAGCGCTGGGTGTACATAAAACATTTTTCAAGAACATAAAAAAAAAGGAAAAATGGGAACGCACTGGCAGTTAAAAGCAGCAATCTGATTGGGTCCTATTCCCCTATAGCGGTTGTGCATAGCCCGGGTTTATAGAGGAAATTAGAAGGGATTTAGAGAGAAATAATTCGACTTTCATTGGGCTGCCGTTTCAATTGTAGCAGAGAGTTTCTTGAAGGGAAGTACGGTATGTCAGAATTTATTGAAAGAGAAGTGCACAGTAAGCTGAGGTATTGTAGTAGAATTAGGACATTGAATAACGAATGATAGCTTTAAAAAATCAGTCGGTAAAAAGGCAGTGGGAGTAAAAACTAAATGGAACATGAGGGTGGAATCCGCGGCAAGACAGATAGGACTCAGTAGTAAACAATCGACAGACACTGCTATATCCAGGTGGCAAGTTAAAAATAGGGTAAAGACAGCATATAAACAGAAGTGGAGGACAGCACTTATGCAGAAAACTAGTTTAAAGGAAGTATACGGGAATATGAAATCGTAAAGGGGTGGAGTAGCATGGCTACATGATAATACAAAAGGCAGCGGGCTGTTAGCGGATGCGAGAGCCGGTAAGTTAGACACGAGGGTGCAGCGACACTGCTACGAAGAATTAGAAACAACGGTTTGTCGGGTTTGCGGTAGGAGAAAGGAAACGATACATTACCTGGTTAGGGAGTATGAACAACTGGGAGGGACTAGGAATGTAGAAATAGGGGAGGCGCTAGGGATATGCAAGGATGTATTATAGAATAGGCACAGGTAGAGATTGCGAAGCAGAGGCTATCTCGATGGAAGGTGCTCAACACATAATGGCACAAAACGGTGGAGTACAATATAAGTAATTAATAGCTGCAGCGTTATGCGCCCCTGATATAAAAGGGTGATATGTGTACATACACTTATCAAGCGAAAAAAAACAATTAATCAATCAATCAATGGTCACACGGCAAAAACTTTGTCTAAAATGTTATGTGCATGAATCACAATTACTAATGTATTAAGTATGTAACAACTTCAATATTGCTTATATAATTAATGCTCGAGTGTCGATGGCCACTCAACATCACCTTGGCATTGTCTCCTTAGTTTCAATGACACCCTAAGTCGGAGGAATGCAGGCGATCTTGACTGCTGTGGATTAAACGAGCTATTTCCAAACTCTTTTGTCAGTTTTAGTATATCTTTGTTCCAAGCGCTGATGAAGATGGCTCGAATGCCTTTACAACGTGGTCCTCAATAATAATAATAATAATCTTCCTCGAAGACCTAGGTATCAGAATTAGTACTAACACGGGTGACTAGCGCGAGGGCGAGTTTTTGCGTCAGAAACTCTCGCTCGCAGTGTTTAGGGGAAACGCCGCCGCTATAATCGGCTCTATGGATTGAGAAGTGGGGGCGAGTCTAGGCGGGTACACGTTTGGGTCCCACAATTAGTAGGGGGATACCGAAAAATCGAATAAATAATAATAATAATAATACGAAAATTGCCGCAGCGTGCTATACTGTATCATGAAGTTGATTTGGTTCTTTGGCATAATACTATATATATATATATATATATATATATATATGTGATACACATTCTGTGCATTTGTTTGAGGTTGGGGACAAGGCTAACCGAGGAACACAGGTAGACAGCTGGGGGACTCACGGGCTGTCCTGCAGTAGAAGCGAAGGACGCCAAAGCCGTCATAGCGAGGTTTATGAGATTATAGCCAGAACTTTCAGGTCCGCTCTAATACCGTGCATCCGAGAGCCCGCCGGCCTCCTGAGAAACGATGGAAAGAGACCAGACGGCCTCACCCTTATCCCTTTTGAAAGGCGAAAGGCGCTTGTTTGGGATGCGACTATCACCGACACGCTCGCCCCGTCGAACCTGGAGGCCAGTGCATCTTCCGCTGGCTCCGCAGCACGCAAGGCTGAGCGTCTAAAGACCAATAAATATGCCCAGCTCGCCAACGAGTTCATTTTCGTGCCGCTAGTATTCGAGACACTTGGGGGGCCCGGCCCTGAGGCATGGTCGCTTTTACAGAAGATTGGCAAACAAATTGAACTGGCGACAGGGGAAAAAAGAGCACTTGAGTTTCTACTTCAGCGACTATCGCTGGCAGTTCAACGCGGCAATGCGGCAGCAATAATGGGCACAATGAGGGGCTGCCTCGAGGATAAGCTCGACTGGTAGCGCTCCCCACAAGCCCTAGTGTTGATAGTTAATTACATCTCGCTGTAACACTTAAATAAAGTATATTGATTATTCTGTGATACATGTACATAGTGAAAATAATAAACCCTTGTTCCAAAAGAAATATTATTATTATTATTATGACTGGTAAGATGACTATACGGAGAACGACCAAGACACGAACAAGCCAACCGACGTCACCAACCCAGGGGCCGAGAGAAACCGCTATAAAGACGTGAACCTGATCGGTTCGCCCAAATAATCGGCCTGGCCAAGCCACAACGGTGAAGACAGGCAAAACATCTGCAGCGCTGTGTGACTGTGTGCTGATGGCAACGTTACGTGCGTCCATCGTGCATGCGTGAATCCGTGCATCCGTGCGAGCTTGCTCACGAACGCCAGTCATACTCTAGACGCCGGTCACGTCTGATCTACGGCGACGTCAACAACGGTGAAGACTACGCCGATCCAATACACGAAGATAACTAACCAGTGCGTGATTAAGACTCGTAACATTCGTAGTAGTAGGCGCAGTTATCGTAGAATTAGCCATTGTAGTAGTCGTAAAAGAAGATTTGATTATGATCATCATCCTCATTATGTACATGTAAGCCCTCATTCTCTTTAGCAACAACATAGCAGCAACAACAACATCATCATCATCATCCTCACATGCAATTACCACGGCCATCATATGCGACTCCCACAATTATCATCAGCCGGTGATGTGGATGATCCGACCAACGGTCAGGCCTGACCGTTGGGAATGGCGGCAAGCCGTGCACGGCTGTACAAAGTTGGGAAAAGATCAAGACAAGCCTCCACTGCTGGATCGCCAACAAGCGGACGCAACGCTGTCTATCGTGATGAATGGGAATAACAACAACATCAGCAACAACAACAGCAACAGCACGAATAAGAAAGATATTTAGAACGGAACAAATTGAGCATTCACAATCACAGCAACCACAATCATGACAACAACAAGAGCTGCCCCTGTTTTTTTCTATGCTGTGATGTCGATGAGAGCCGCATTAAGAAGGCTCGTTTGCTCCTTGAGGGGTTTCAACCCGGTGTAAAAACTTTACAACTACCCTTAACCTTTACCAGTGCTATTATGGTTGTTGATATTATTGTTGCTTTTATGGGAAAGAAGTTTGTAGTTGCGGCTGTTGTCAAGATGTTGTTTTTAATGCATTGCTGTTGTTGTTTTAAAAGATGATTTTGTAGGATTGACGATTGTTGTTACGATTGTAGCTAACGTCGTTTGTTACTAACATCGGTTGTTGTATTGTTACTTAATTAATACGAATTATTTATTTTATATTAGTTATCTAATTATACTTAATAAATTATAATAAATGTTGTTGTTGTTGATGTTGTCGTTGTGGTTGCCGTTGTTGTTGTCGTTGTTGTTGCTGTTATTGTTCTTCTTTTTTTTTCTTCGTATTCCATGTCTTCTTCTTCCTGTTCTTACGATTTGTGTTACTAAGTATTTTTGTTACGGTTCTTAATATTTATAGTCGTCGCTTTCTTCTGGCCATCCTTATCATGATTGCAGCTGATCACATTATTTGTGATTGTTGTTGTTTTTACGTTAAAAACGTAAGCGAGGATAATCCATCTGTTCATCAATACTAGCGAGGCAATTAATGTTGCCGCTAGTATTGTTGGTTATGCTGTTCTTGCTGTTGCTGCGTCGCTGGTTTAGCTGCTGTTGATAATCCTGTTGTTGCGTTGTTGTTGATAAGCTGATATTGTTGTGATCTCTTGCTGTTCCCGAGATATGTTGCTCTACCTGTTGCTGATGTTACTGCAAATTACTGTAAATTGTTATTGCTGTTGTTGTTGGCTTTGTTGTTCGAGGAGACGGATTAGTAACAACTCTAGGAATAATGCTACTGTTGGTGTTAGTGTTGTTGTTGTTGTTGTTATTATCATCATCTTCATCTGGCAAATCATGCCTGCTCTGGATACTGGTCTAGGCTGCGGTTACGACTCTAACAGCGACGATGATAACAAAGATGTCCGTGCTGTTGCTGATTTCGAAAGAATCATTGACAACCACCGCTGCACTTCGTTGCTATTCGTGTATACACGATGCTTGTTATTGCGTCTAATCAATGTGCGTTCAGATAAACCACACAAGCAACTGATAGCCTAACATACTCAGACTATACAGAGATGTACATTGCTTGATGTATGTGCGTGTGCATCTGTATATGCTTGTATGCATGGACGGGTGGCTTCATTATACGCTTGACGTGTATACCGTAAGCACATATGTCACCCTTTTTTATCAGGGGCGCGTAGATCAGCAGCATAGGCAAACATGTTGAGATATATAGGGTTTTCCCGGTTGCAGTCCGTGTGGTGGTAGCAGCATGGTCGATCATGACTCTCAGCGGTATGGTTTATTATATACATCATATATACATTTATTCTCAATGAGTATCGTCGGCGCTCAAAAGAAATTCGATCAACTGCAAGGATCGAGTCGGCGATACTCCGGCAGATGACAACTATGAGTAGAGACTACGCCGCCACATGCTTGCTAAATGTACGTCATGTGTGGGTGAATGTGAGACTACGTGCTATAAATATCTTGCACATGTACAAACACCTGTCGTGCCTGGCGGCGTGGTGGATTAAGTCTGCGTCTCGCAACCGGAGGAGACACATAGGTGCGCGGGTTCGAGCCCCACCGTTGCATCTTTGTATTTATGGGGGTCCGTCTATGAAGCAATGCGAAAAGCAGTCCCATGGACGCTAAATCTTGGCTGAGGGTCAGCCCGAAAACTTTACATGTACAAACACCTAGAAATGCGCAGGCATATAAGTGTTCTCATTATTGCTGTATTTTTTTTTTTTATTACTGTTATTATTACTAAGCCCTTAATTATTCTACTTCAGTAAGAATGAATAAAACTCAAATATTTGTTAACTGTATTCTAGAACCGATTTGATGCACCGGTCCTACGGTATCTTGATAATGGAGCACATCATAGAAATTGTTTTCTTTTCTACTTTTTTCTTTGGTTTTCTCTTTTTTGTTTGTTTGGTTTTGTTCTGCTTATGCATTCTATTCTAAGTATCTTAGCAGTAGCTCTATCAACTACTCGGTACCCCCACCCTTTCATGAATACTACTACCGCCTACCGTCGTCGGTGAATCTGCTCGCGTCTGTACGCATTCATTTTGACGATTCTCGATGTAGTCTTCAAATTCTTTCGAACTTGAAGCTCGTCGAACGGACGCTTTGTGGCGACAAAATGTTTTTTGTCGCCCTCATCTTCTATTTGATATAAATAATGATATTGCCGATTCGCAACCCACGTTACTGTCATGTCTCTGGCGGCGACTATTTGTTTACTTTGTTGTTCAACGGTGCTTGTGGCCGCGCGTATCGTCATAATTGGCACACTCAAAGCACGAGCATGCAGCGTCGGACGGAGAGCGATGCTTGATCTGAGCGATCAATGGTCGTCTACCATTCAACCAAAAAATAAACGCACCCTTTTCATTCACTCATATGAATGAAATTCCGACAAATATCTAATTGAACTCAATAGTACAAATCCGAACGCGATATATAATGCAACCCTGCACAGGTTGGGCTCCAACTCAAGCTACAAAAAGACTGAATTAATGCTGGTGATGATATATATATATATATATATATGTATATATATATGTATATAGATATATATATATATATATATATATATATATATATATATATATATATATATATATATATATATATATATATATATATATATATATATATAAGGAATACGCGTGGATATATTTAATATACTGGCTTCGGTTTATGCTACACAACAACATGCTAAAAAGAATTAACACTCTGCACCATAGCTTTACAGCGAACGAATGTATGACAGGAATGGCTCATAATAAGCAAGTACAAACTAGAAACAACAGCGCGGCGGCAATAGCAACAATAACAAGAACACAATAATTGTGGCGACAATACCAACACTACTACTGTTACGGAGCTTCCATGCAGATCTACGCAAACACCAAAAAAAAAGTTAAACAAAGTTTTGGGTTTAACCGCAAGAAGCAAGCTTAGAATTAGAGTGTATATTTGATGGTATCGCATTAAACTGACATGAACAACTGTTACCGTATATCCTTACGTTGTTGTTTCATCATTCTTCCGCCATTCTTCAAGCCGTCCTAGCGTAACAAAACTCGTATCAATGAAACTATAATGAGCAAACATATGGCGAGGTTTGCGAGGCCTGCGAGACTGGAAAATTCTAATAATCTAGTTCAGATTACAGGTAACAGCAAAAACGAATAGATCTGGCCCACACAAGATGGAGCTTTTATCACAAAAGCAACCGCAAATGAAGCTCACAACGAGAAGCTATCATCGCTACCATCACTTTCATATATATATATATATATATATATATATATATATGGCCCCATCAAAACGGACACGTGACAGTCACAATACGCGCCCACTATGCACATTGGCTTAGCTAATCCATTGTGATACATTTATTATATACAAAATGTATTATACGGAAAATAAACTAACAATCAAATTACATTTAATATATATAGATATATATTGATAAAAAAATATATATATATATATATATATATATATAATATATATATATTAAAAAAAAAATATATATATATATATATATATATACCTCTCACTAGGCACACTGGCGTAGACTATCCTTCATGATATGTGTAACATATACATAATGTATTATACGGAACATAAATTATTTATGTATACGTTCTATGCATGTACATATAGATATGTCTATTTGACACACATAAACGTGTTATCGTTACGCCAGGATTATCGGCACATATACAAGACACAAAATAAAGTTTCTAGTACAAGTATGAATAGAACCTGTTTCGGGCGGTATCACTACTTACTAACTCAGGAGCTGTAACAAATGTACATAGCGGTGCAAATCGCACTTAAACAGCGATGCTACTACAGCGGCAGTGAAAACATTGTGGGCTTTGGCAAACCTACACGCGTGGTGGCAAGACGCAAGAAAGCGTAAATTATTTAGCACTCGACCACAAGAACCCCAGAATGAGCGTGACGACCCCTGTCTGCCTGGCTGAGCAGGGACTCTTATCATAAGCAGGGAAGAGGTGCATAATTTCTCTACGCTCTAGTCTGACGCGAACGAATTAGTAAACCGCGTACAGTTAGCCGACCAGGAATTCACATATGGCGGTTAGACAACTGGTTGAGAAGCGGAGCTAAGCAAGATCCAGACATGCCGAGGAAACAGCTATAAAAAGTCCCGTCAAAATAACTGGAGGGTCATGGACGCGTCAATGTGAATGTCAAAATTATTTGCCTAGGTCTGTCATCGGGAGCTGCGACAACAAAGAAGATTTAAATGCCTTGCTATTATACTACGACGGTGGAACTAAACCCGAACAATGTTTTTGATTGTTCAAAAACAAGGTCGGGTTTGTTTAAAACTAGCTTTATATCGAATCCTTTTGGGGCTGACTCTCAGCCAAGATTTACCGTGCATGGGACTGCTTTAGCATTGCATCATAGACGGACCCCCATAAATACAAATGTGGGGCAACGGTGGGACTCGAACCCGCGCACCTATCTAGTGTCTCCTCCGGTCGGGAGGCGCAGACGCATGCCACCATGCCACCGGGCTCGACTGCTTAGCTTTATATCGGCTGCGACTGCTAAATTCTAAGTGTTTTAAAATAGTTACGAACATTTGAAAGCTAAGTGAAACCATCTCATAAACACGACTCTAATTCGGACAAAGTTCGGGCCTACCCCTGCCGTGGTGGAAGTTCAACAAACGCTCAACAAGCTGCTTGAAGAACATTTTAGCCATCGAAGAGGACGGACGCGTAGATAAGTGCGTGCCCGTTTTCCAGCTAGAAGCACTTTTCAAGTTAGCCTCAAGAGGTTGGAGTAGACGAAGAAACACCAGAAGAACAGCGTAATACAAGCGCTGCTAAAAGTCCATCAATCTCCAACTCGCGACGTTCGTAGTATTGTGCTATGGTAACGGGATGGTCTTTTTCCTGCTTCCCGTCATCTCACGATCGCCACCTGCTGGTAGCTCCTACGCTAGATATATATATATATATATATATACGAGGCGTGTTCAAAAAGTATCGCGACTTTTGTGTTTTTTCAAAAATTATTCATTTATTCATGAATATCTATTTTGTCCCCTTCAAAGTAATCCCCATGAGATATTATACACTTGTGCTAACGGTTTTTCCAATCTTCGAAGCACTTCAAAAAACCATTTTTTTTATCTTGTTCAGCTCCTCCTTCGATGCCGTCTTTATCTCGTCAAGCGTAGCGTAACGTCGTCCTTTCATGGGCCTCTTCAGTTTAGGGAACAAGAAAAAGTCACAGGGGGCCAGATCTGGGGAATACGGTGGCTGCGGCATCATTAGTGTGTTGTTTTGGCCAAAAACTCGCGCACAAGCAACGATGTGTGAGCAGGGGCGTTATCGTGGTGCAAAAGCCAATTTTTGTTCTTCCACAAATCCGGGCGTTTCTGGCGGATTGCTTCGCGCAAATTGCGCATAACTTGCAGGTAATATTCCTTATTGACCGTTCTACCCTGTGGCAAGAACTCATGATGCACCACGCCCCTGCAATCGAAGAAAACTATCAGCAAAACTTTCACATTCGACCGAACTTGGCGCGCTTTTTTCGGTCTTGGTTCGTGCGGCAGCTTCCATTGAGATGATTGAGCTTTGGTTTCCACGTCATAACCATAAACCCACGATTCGTCACCAGTTATGACCCTCTGGAGCAAATTTGGGTCGTCGCGGACAGAGTCCAACATCTCATTAGCAATGTTCATGCGATGCTGTTTTGGTCGCAATTGAGCAATTTTGGTACGAATTTCGCGGCGACCCGTCTCATGCCCAAATCATTGATAAAAATCGAATGGCACGAGCCAATCGATATGTTTAGGTCCTCAGCAACTTCTCTAACGGTGATTCGACGATTGGCCGATACCATTTTCTCCACTTCATTAATTTTTTCGTCTGTTGTTGAAGTGCTCGGGCGTCCGGCACGCTCTTCGTCGTTCATATCTTCTCGGCCTTCTGAGAACATTTTGTACCACCGATAAACGTTGCTTCGGTCCAAGGTAGCTTCTCCGTATGCCACAGTCAACATTCGGAATGCATCCGCGCACTTAATTTCGTTTTTCACACAAAATTGGATACAGGTTCTTTGATCCATTATTTTGAATAGGTAAAAATCGAAGACGATCCAAAACACGTGCAAGCAAAGCAGCTGTCAACAATTAAGTGAACATTCAAAATGGCCGAGCTTGTCGGCATAAGTGAGAGACATGAGTACCAACATAACGCCACAAAAAATCGAAATTCGAATATACGTAACCCGCGAAAATTCAAAAGTCGCGATACTTTTTGAACACACCTCGTATATATATATAGACTAGGGTAGGTGGAGCTCACTTTTGATTAAGTGGCGCAATGCGGTATAACAACAGGACACAAACACCAGTCGAGACCACAAAAAGACACACCCATACAATCTGCATCGTACATACGTGGGTCGACCTGTGAGCCCGCAAACACCCTCTGTGCTAGTGTATGACCAGGAGAGACCAGGCGTCGGAGTCTGCACAAACGGAGACTGCTTGAGTTTGTGGTGACCTAATGTTTGTTACTTATGTCTGCATGGTAATGCGTCGGCTGCATATGAACAAGCTCGTATGCACATGTTCCCTCGAACGCCGTGGTACTTTACAAAAAGTACTTTAAGAACAATCGAGATCTCAAACAAACGCGTTAACTGGACAGCCGATTAAAAAGTTCCGACGAGAACGAGAGTTAGGAAGAGCCTTCTCTGCTCTAGTATGGCTAGGCCTGGACAATAGCTTGCTCTGCACAATGTGCACCTACTGTCCGTCATACATGCGTAAGGCACTCTTGCCTCATGCCTCGGGACAGTATTATCTTTTATCAATGCCAACTTCTATGTAACTGTTACATCAACCCTTATGTGACTGTAGTTCAATGCAACTTCGTTCGATGAACGTCGATGTGGTTCTGCAATTCGATGCTGATCTTCCACTCATCTCGATGTAACGCCGATTCTATGAATACCGTTTGTGAAAGAAAACGTGACGTAAATGTCATTGCAATTCTGTTCAGGTAATACCTCTTTTGAGTGTTTTTCTTTTTTTTCACCTCGATGTAACTGCCGTTTGACTCACAGTCAGCTCTATGTAACTGCTGCAATTCGATCGCTTGATTCGTTTCTATGTGAGTGGAACATTTAATTTCAACGTTTCTATGTAAGTGAAAAATTCAACTGTTTACTGCAGCTCACATCTGCAAGCGCTTAGCCAGTGGGTGAATTTCGAGAATATAAGCACGAAGGTGAACCTTAGCTAGACACCAAGAGCTGCAAAATAGCAAACAAAAAAAGGACGGTTGTGCATTACGCAGATTTACGCAGACGCAATAAAATGCCGCTAATATTAATTAGCAAAAGCAGGATCAGTAAGTAGTACATAGATCAGCGCCGCTAACGTTGGCCCTGGTGGTGGCATACGTTCTGATCTGTTCCCTGCTCTTCCGTGCAAGGCCTTGGCCATCTCGTAATTGGTATTACTCACAGTTAGCAATAGCTAGCTGATTTATTTGTTGCCCAAGCTTTCCTAAAGTCAAGCGTGCATGACGCCACATATACAGGTATCTACACGCCCGGCGCTCTCACACACACAGGCACATGTATACATAGTTACGTCTAAAGATAACGTATAAAGACACACTTTTTATCGACAGACGAGTCTAGAAGCTAGAGCTATGCATAGCAAGCAATGACAAATACACTAATTGTCGTGGCCTTCTAGCTTGAAGGGTGTCGGTGTTTCGCGCCCGAAACACCGGAGGAAAATGCAAGCCAAGCTTCGATGAGACGTGGTGGGCCATTTCGTTTGACGACAGCACCGCAGACCTTCACGCTCACCTCGGAGGGTAACAGAGAGAAAAATGGTTCGCCTATATCGCGGCCGTCTGCCATTACTGTCGTTGTTGTTCGCGTCGTTGTTGTTGTTCTTTTTGTTGTTGTTGTCGTTGATGTTGTTGTTGTTCTTATTGTCGTTGTCAGCAGAGAAGGTTTTCAGCACAGCTGAGCCGGTGAGTGTGGTAAGACCACAGCGCAAGACTTCAACGCAACAGTTACAACGACGGCAATAATAAAAATAACAATAATAATAATAATAATGATAATAATAGTTTTGGAACCAGGCTTCAATACAAATATGTGCAGACATGAAAATTAATAATATATGAATTTCATAATCTTTACAATAGTATCAATTGTCAATATTGCTTGAATGTTGGTAACCACTCAGCGTCATTTTGGCGTTGCTTCTCTGTAGTTCCAACGACACCCATCATAAAATAATCATCATCATCATCATCATCATTAGCATGGTAATGAAGGCCGCGACGTCTGTTACATCAGCGGCAAAAACGACAACAACAACACCAGCAACAGCAATGATCACAACAACAACAGCAACAACGCTAACTACAGCAGCAGCAGCATCAACAATAACCTCGACAGCAACAACAATGACCGTAGACATAACAATAGCCACAACAACAGCAACAAAAAAAAAAACACCAACAATAAAAACGACATTGGAGGTCGACCTTCGGGGCGACCAGCCATTGTATTACGATTTGCCTTCTTCTTGTTCCTGCGCCCATCGTGTCCGCGCGGTCGGTGCTAAAGTCGCGTCGCCTGAGTAGCCTCGACAACAGTAGCAAGCTCAGCAACCTTGGAAACACGACGAAAACGACGGTAAAAAGGAGAGAAGTAGAAAAACGAATGATGTATATATATATATATATATATATATATATATATAGCTATCTGTGTTGGTATATGTATGTGATCATAGACGAAGAAGGAAGATGAGTTAGAACAGTTAGAATGTAAAAGAACGTCGGGCTGCTAGCGGATGAGGGTCAGAAGGTCAGTGTGTCTTTCTCGAGACGCGAAGACTTGAAGAAAACGTGGTGCAAACTAAATCTCTGCCGAGATGGTGGTTAATGACAGCGGGAGAGGCGCGACCTAAACAGGGAAGAGTCCCAACGAGAGAGAGAGAGAGAGAGGGAGGGAGAGCAAAACAGCAAGAAGAGCGACAGGGAGCGACACGTGTGTTCTGTGTAAGCATGGCCGCAAATAGACCATATCTATCAATGCTCTAGAGGTGGGTCTATGGGCGCGGCGCGTTCTCAGACAAGCTTATGTACACGCAAAGAAACCCACAGACAGACAGATATATATATACTCTCACAAATACACATATATACTCTCACAAATACACAAATAGGTAGACACAACGTAAGCGGCGACACGTCAGTTGACGGCGAGACGTTTGTCTTACATCACGTGTGGCCTCTACGTGAGGCGTCATGCTGCTGCTGCTTAAAGAGGCGCACACACAGATCGAACGCGAGATTCGGAAACAGATATGTGGAGGGGGGCAGAGTGACACTCCGCGCTCAGACCGCGCGCCGGCCATAGACGCCGTGCTGACGGTGGCAGTTGCAACCATGACAACAAGTATTACTAGTAGTAGTATAGCCATAAGAATAATAGTGAGGCCGTAGAAGCTGTGAACATTAGAAAAGTCAGCCGACAGTGCCGTCGACAAGGGCTTCGTTTTTGTCTTTGTCTTCAGCGTCAGCACTATCATTCTTAGCCAGCCTCGACGCCAGCATCGTCGTCTGCAACCGGCCCCAACTGGGCGGCATTGTCGCCATCATCGTCGCCATCATCATCATACTAAGAGACCAACGTCAACAACAAGCCGTCTTCGATGACAGACACGGCTAACGCAAACCTTGTGCGCTGACCTTCTGAAAAATAGTCTAGACTTACCTTGTATATATATATATATATACTTACGTAATATAAATAAACCTAAAGTGTACTTTAGGTTTATGTATTTTAGTTTTGGAATATGCAATTTCTATATATATATATATATATATGAGATCGCGCATATCCCCTTAAATGTTAAGCAATTTAAATGTAACAACTATGCAAATGATCTTCTTGATCTTGTATTGCAGGTAAAAATGGATATCATACGCCGGTTGAGGTTTCCTTAAGGCTTCATTCATTTTGGGACTTCATTGCACTAGTTCGTTGTACCGTGGGTGAATTAAGAGATGCGGTTTTATGCTCACCAATGCGGCTCACGTGTACCACAAACAGTATTCTCAGCAGCTCTATTCAGATTGTAAAAAGTACAAAATGTTGACTTTATAGTAGTTATATGATACGAATTATACTATACATCTTATATAAGCTATAAGTTATGATTTAAACCGTACTGAGTAAAGCTATTCTGGGTTAAAGTCATAAGCCTCTGATCTCAGAATCGAGAAATTCAATTCAAAGAAATCGATGTCTTTCGACGACTACATTATGGGATTGGCCCACAACAGTATACCGTGCAGTGGGGCCTATATTGCCATGATCATTTATAACAAAGCATTTAAGTACATCGCCGTCACTAAACTGATTTCTCTATTTAGACAAAACTATGTGTGAGCACTCATAAAAGGACCTGTAGATACCCTTATATATATATATATATATATATATATATATATATATATATATATATTATATATTATATATCTATATATGTTGGTTTTGTTTATTTTTTCATTACTATTCAATTGTAATGTTACAAGGATATATGATTAACTCACCACACAAGAGCTTGTGAGGAGCGAACTTGTCCTCGAGGCAGCCCATTATTGCTATCGCACTGAATCGCCAGTTATAGCCGTTGAAGTAGATAGTCAAGAGCTCTGTTCTCCCCTGTTGCCAGTTCGATTCGTTGGCCAATCTTCCGGAGAAGCGATTATGTCTCGGGGCCGGGTTTCCCAAGTGTCTCGAATAGTGCTCGAATAAGCACGAAAATGAACCCGTTGGTGATATAAGTATATTTGTTAATCCTTATTATCCAGCCTTGCGTGCCGCGGATCTATCAGGAGGCCGACTGGCTCTCGGATACACGCCGGGCGAGCCCGTGGATCCCCCAGATGCCCACAATATATATATATATATATATATATATATATATATATATATATATATATATGTGTCAACAATTGTCTAAAAATTTATATATATATATATATACATATATACTCTATGGGGAAAAATACAAGCCGATGCCATCAGGCAGTGAACAATGTAGTCAGTCAACAGAAGCAGTGTTCTTGTTACCGAGGCTAACAGAAGCGACAGTAGAAAGATGTCAGGTTAATATTTCTCCTAATTATTCTTTTTATTACGATTATTAATGGCTCGCGGAGAGCTAGCCGCATGTCGCGTCCCACCGAAGTCGATGCCTCATTCGATTTTGCTTTTTGTCTCCTGTTACCGGCTGGCATCGCTCTACAGCGGCGACAGCGTCATATAACAAATTGACCATTGTAGGGAAGTGATCAGCGCGAGTGACGTCGATTCGGTAGAGCGCAGCAGGAAATTAACGACATCGGAGTTCGTTCCGCTCCTGCCGGAGGCGGCATGTATTATATATTCGAACGAAAATAATTAGGCGACTTGTACTTCTCTCTCTCTCTCTCCTCTCTCTATATATATATATATACACATATACATATATATATAACTGAAGCATGTATTTGGTACGTCGCCAAACGTGCAGCATGCGCTCCGACAGTAAAATACTGACGAGTATATCGCTGAAACAAGTTACACAGCCCGTTACGCGGACTTGGACGACATACTCACTGGAC
>QVRM01006974.1:0-39510 GCA_003439945.1 Dermanyssus gallinae
CTATCCTATATTGCTAAAGTCCGACCTGATTCGACCTAACTTCTGGAGCATATATATAGTTGTGTGTGTGTGTGTGCGGATTAGCATTACTATTTCTGTCAAATAAAAATAATACAGATATTCTCGTTGTCTCTAGTAGTGTGTGCAGCTGAAGGTAGGGTACATGAGAGGTACTACAGTCAAATAGTAGTCTGTTTATAAAAGCGTCCGTACCAGTTGGCAGTGCGGAAATGCCATGTGTAGTGATTAGGTAATCGGTATAGCTTGTCGTTTACGTCAGCCATGCTGTCATCTGTTTTGTCGCGGTTTTCAGAGAAATTGAACATTCGACGTTTCTAGGAGTGGCCGTCGTCCAAATGGATCTGACTCCTCTGCATGCAAACCTGTCGCTCGTTCTCCAGGACACACTCTATCGACTCGAGCACAACCACAGCATTCCTGTTATCTGGATGCGGACACCGCTTGTAAGTTGCTGGCAATTGGAAAATAATTGACGGTTCGTTCAGACCCATTCACGCAGGACTTTCAATGACATGGACTTACAATTGCCTTACCAAGAGACGCTGCAAACAATACACCCGTATGATGGCTGATCTGAAGATTAGACGAAATGATCTCTTCTAAATTTGACTCCTGTCTTTGCATGTGCAGTCTCTATAGCACCCATAGTTTGTGACACTGTCGTGTTTGATGACATTCGGCCTGCCGTCCTATAGTAGGCACACCCTGGTTGAATCTTTTTTGGAGACTTTAGAGTAACAATTGATTAACCTTGAGAGGCCTGCACGGACGATGAATCGGTAATTGCGGTACTCAAGGGAGAGGACTTACCATCTATTTCTTATTGGCAAGAACGCAAACAGTGTGTGTCACGTTGAGGAGCAGAATCTTCATATATATATATATATATATCTGTCTGAGCAGACCTAAGAGAAACTGTTTTATTTTTGACTTTTAGTGGCGGCCCACCGGAGGACGAACTAGAGCCGTTTCGACGCTGGGAGGCATTTCGGCTGTCAAATCCAGATCCAGCGCGGGTGTGGGTATCCCTGACAATTCCTGAAAACTTGCCGGAAGCTCTCGATGAGATACTCGATCTCTGGATGGCTGAACAGGTTAGTTCTGCTAAATTCTTATTAGGCGAGGCCTTATATACAACTCGTCTTTTCTAATATTCAAAAGGACATATATATATAACCAAACCAGTTGAAATTTGAGTATGTTGCATTGGGATAACGTAGGCATTAAGGGACTGGAATGAAGTGTCTGGCGTGACTGTGCGGATTTTCTGCGAAATGGATGCGCTTGGGGCAGAGCATTAACAAACTGTATCTTGGCACTTAAAACCTCAGTCGTTAGAATCAAAGCCTGCTTTTATCGTAATTTCCCACGCTGTAAGCGTGATTTTCGTAAGGTCAAGGCTATAAAGGACGCGCTTATAGGCAACGCTTATAGGACGCGCTTTAGGCAACTCGAGGGCGACAGTTCTAAGCTTTGGAAGTTTACTAACGATCTGTGAGGTAGAGGCAGGGGGCGGTGCAACTTACCACTGCTCTGGAAGTCAGTCCTGGGGTTCTGACTGGGCCAATAGAGATCGTAACGGAACTAAATCACCATTTTGCTACTGTAGGATTCGAACACGGTAAAGGTTCTACAAGTCAAGGAAGACTTTAAGCAGACAGTTTAGGTTGCCACCTGGTTCAAAAGAGATTCGACGTTTTCTTTTTCCTGTGAGTACGCTATGGTTAGAATCCACAAATGCTTCCCAGAGAGTTGCGGCTGCAGGAATCCCAGACAGATTGCTAAAGCTATCCTCCGTCACTTCTGCTCGTCCATTGGCGCATATCATAAACCGTTCCCTGACGATTGGTGTTTTTTTCCGCTAGATTAAAGGTGTCCACAATTATTCTCTTATATAAATATAAGGACGCCCGTAAAGATTCGAATAATTACCGTCAATTTTTTTGGTTGGATTACCTTTTCAAAATATTTGAAAGGGTGGTCAAGTCCAGATTCGAAAGACAAATTAGTTCGATTGTTTTTTTTTGGAGAAATCAGTTTTGATTTCGTAAAGCACACGTAACTGAGCTTGCCCGCGCTCATCTATATCAGGAGGTCGTTAATTCTTTCCAAAACAACTAACTTTGTCTCGGGGTCTTTTTGAATGTGTCTGCCGCTTTTAACTGCCTAAATAATTTGTTGTTTTTACACATGTTTGAAGTTCTTGGTTGTGATAGCACTGTAGGCAGCAAGCAGTAAAGATAGATTGTTTTGAAGCGCCTCTGGAAGGAGTAAACGTCAGAACGACGCAAGGGCCAATCTTAGAACCGTTTATGTTTTTGATCAACTTCATTATAGAAGAGATCGCATTAAGAGGTCCTGTAGGCCTATCGCTTATACTGACGATACGACTTTACTTTTTCGTGTTCAACGATCTGCAGTACAGGCTGACATACAAATGGCAATGCATGTAGTATAGTGTGCTGTTATTGTGTTTGGTTTAAAATTCGGTCTGATGATAAATGCAACCAAAACTGGATTGATTTACGTTGTTTCGCCCTACCCAAATAGGTACGCAAGTGTAGATGCTGAAGCTCAATGTAACGTAAGTGGCACTCTCCGCTACTTCAAATGTCTGGGCTTAACTTTACATGAGACTCTCAGATCACTTAGAGAACTAGGAGTGCCTGTTAAAGGTTTTTTTTTAATGGTGAATAAGATGCTATTAGTGCCAATTCCTAGTTATGGTATCTCTTTTTGGGGAATTCATAATAGGGTTGTAATTCATAGGGCGGAAGTCATTCAGAATGATGCTTTCAGGGCAGTTTTCCAGCGTTTCCATGACTTTAAGCTTTTGCCGTTAAGGGAGATATACAGGGTGAACATTGCCTTGGTTGAGTTGAAGATGTATGGGGAGCTATTCCGGATGATGCTGCTTTTCTATGAGAGCTGCTGTTTGACGTACAAGTCGACGTGCAACGGAATTTGTGAGGACGGTAGCTTTAAAGGAGCCCGTCATGACTTCGCGTACATTCTGCCGATGATCTGGACCGGACTTCCCAAGAAAATTCGCCCAAGAAAAAATATATATATATCAATCAAGCATATTTATTTCACTCAGAGTATGTACAAGATAGTTCATGTTATTATTAAACATCAATATCTGCTGTCCTGCCGTTCCACCGAGAGAAAAAGTGTAAAAATCTTTGTTGCAGTGCCGGACAATCAACCGCGTGGTACTAGCGCATTGCTGCGAGCAGAACCGACAAATACATTGAGTACTATAGTCTTCGTGAAACTCTTTCTCTCTCTCTCTCTTTATATATATATATATATATATATATATATTTGGCAATTTTGGAGCGGATTGTCACCGGTGAGAGTTAGTGCCATAATTTCGCGCCAGAGACAAGGACGGCATGCAGTATAAGCGCAAACGTCATCTCTTTCTCCTAGGAAATGCAAAGCTGTGTCCTCAGCAGGCAAGGTAATGCTCACTGTCTTATTCAACGTCCGAGGTTCGATATTCATCGAGCACAGAAAAACCATCAACAGTGAAGTGTACTGTAAATTCCGTATCTCAAGTTCAAGTGGGAGCAGCTTGAGCATCCGCCCCTCAGCCCGAATGTGTCACCCTTTTCATTTGAACACCTATCATATATATATATATATATATATATATATAAGCAGGCATAATCGGCAAGCTCTTTACAAATACGACCCCTAGATGCAGTGTGGATTATGATGTTTAAGGTAAATTGCTGATCAAGTTAGGGTACAGTTAAGATTGCTTGCACCATGTTTATTATTTATCGTGTTTCAATTTATTTGTTTGATTTTTAGTTGGTCCGATTTGTCGTTATTGCTTTTGTCATTATCGTGGCCGGACATAATATATATATTGTATTCTTTCCCTTGGCTGTATATAGGTGGCTTCTCTAACAATTTCGACGAAGTTGTTTCTCCTCAATGCCAACAACTTCCCTGTGCTAGGTCGAGCTCACCAGAGTGTGGTTCGACGCTTATTTGGCCTTCATCCGATTGTTACGTTGACCGACTGCTGTCTACCTCCGGCTTCGGACTCGGCTGAGCCCGAGCTTACTTCGAACATCGTTCCGAAATTGTATGCTGATTACTTAGATCATATGTTTTCGAGAAGGGAGCACGTCGGTCCATTACAGGAACAGTTCACGTTTGGCTATCAGGTAAGCTTACTTGTTTTTGTTTTGATTTGTTTTGTCGTTAACATTTCGTTGCTGAAAGCCATATTTAAACGATGATGACAGATCATAACGAGGCCACTCACCTGTATTTACTGTTGTTTCCATTGCTGATAACCCCGTCCCAGGACCAGCTGCAGATTCCGTTACAGCCTTTGGCTGATCACCTGGAAAGCATTACTTATGAAGTTTTCGAACGAGATCCCGTCAAGTATGCTAAATACCGCGAAGCGCTCCTTGCCGCCTTTGAAGATCTGCGTCCAATGGTTGAAGAAAGAAAGGTGAGAGCATTATTGCGTGAGAAGACCACACCACAAAGTGTCTTCAGTTTCTGACTAGTCCATTCGTTGTTGAGATCGTGCGCTGTCTTACTCTTATTCATAAGCAACGTTGATTATTACCTTTTGTACGCATGTGTACTGTAGGAATCTGGGCAGGTTTTACTATTGTGGCCCGCTACCCTTTAAGGCGGTACCGAAATTACACAAACATGTTTGCGAGACTTCATTTCTGCTCGTCAATGCATGAAGAACACCGGGCGCAATCCCTACTGAACTGCATGAGTAATAAATGGTATTCTGAATCAAACTGCTATGAATGCAGTGTCGACAAGCAATATTATAAGTGTGTAATGACGCAGGATTGCTAAAGCTTGAGGTGTTCGGTTATATATATATATATATATATATATATATATATATTGTCATTATGTTATGACTGGATTGTTTTCAGAGTCCCCTTGTCGTGATGGTTGTGGGTGCAGGCCGGGGCCCTTTAGTGACGGCCTGTCTCGAGTGTTCCGTTCAGGCGGATGTCCCGCTGAAGTTATTTGCCGTAGAGAAGAACCCTAGCGCCACGACAGTTCTAAGAATTCTTAACCGCGATCGGTGGCATCGACAGGTAATCCAGCGCACATATATATATATATATATAATCGTCCCAATCGTATAATAATAGTCCCACTTTATTATTTTATGTTGACATACCTGGTCAATGTGTTTAAGTGAACGTCTTTATATATATATATATATGTACTGAATCCCGGCTTTTTATTGTGCTTTATATACGCGGTTTCGTTTTCTCTGTTATGTAAAATATGCGATTTAGGATTGAAGACCTGTAAGATATGCGAATTTAACTTTCAGCATTATATGTGTGAAACACGCTCAGTAGTGACGTTGTCGAAATAACGATTAAATATTGTTCAATTAGGTTATAGTGGTGGACAATGATATGCGATCGTGGGAACCGGAAGACGGCGAAAAAGCTGACGTTCTCGTCTCGGAGCTGCTGGGCAGCTGGGGCGATAATGAGCTCTCACCGGAATGCCTTGACGGTGCCCAGCGCCTGCTGAAACCTGGGGGTAAACAAAATTTACTTTCTGTAGGGCATGCATAACCACAGTTGTCTGGCGTAGAACTAAGCCCTTGTAAATGGTTCAAATACGAAGGGAATTCTCCCTGCATGCATGCGATCTCTCGTTTGAAAATGTTACAATAGAAAGCGCGTTAATAATACGACAAAAATATTCATTTACCCATGCGTATTGGTTGTTCGGTGATTGTCTCCAGGTATCAGCATTCCAAGCAGCTACACTTCTTTTGTAAATCCGGTGCAGTGTCCCCAGTTACATCGGCAAGCCCGACAACTGCGGGAAGACGTCGTTACATCTGATGGCAACCTGCAGACACCCTACGTTGTCTATTATCGGTGCGTTTTTATCTATGTTCATTCTCTAGTTTCGACTAATTTCACATGCTGATTTACTCGATGCGGCGAAAACACCATTTACGGCAAATCCGTTCGTATCTAGCTGGGTGTTAATGCCAAATATTGGTAATTTTACCACACTTTCGCTATTTGGTGCCAACGGGAAGTGTATATACAGGCAGACAATATACCTGCGTTGTATATTCTGAAAATTGTCCCATATCTTGCACACATGCAGATCATTCCCGCCTGAACGACGAAACTATATCTCTTCAGAATTTAGCAAGGAAAGGCTAGGCTGTGGCATGCTGGTGTAGACGTCAATGCCTCGGTGGTAACTGACACGAATAATGGTGAAATAGATCGGTGGCGTTTGCGGGATTGGGAGACTTCTTTCCGCCATCTAAATGACACGTTCCCGGACCGACCCTCTTAAAGCAAGCTTCCTAAGGATCTGTAGCTTGGAGACTACAGAAACAGCTTAATGATGGAAGTAATTATATATGCACATATTTACATCTAACGCTTGTTTCGTTTTATATGCGTTTCAACCGTTGCCCTTGTTACTCTTCCCAAATTAGGCACGTAAATAATTTGGCACCAGTGCAACGCCTTTTCTCGTTCAGTCACCCTTCGAAAGATTTTGAAGGCGATCGACCGCGAGACAATTCCCACAACGAGCGTTACGCGGAGCTCACGTTTATAGCCAAGAGTTCGTGTACGTTCCATGGCTTTGCTGGATACTTCGAGTGTGTACTCTACAAAAACATCGTTATCAGTAAGTCTTCGATTTGGTCCATTACCTTCTATATTGTAATTGTTTTTCAGTACTGGTTAATATTGATCGCTTTTCTGAATTTAATGCTCACTAATTGTTTTCTTTTGTTAGCCGTTAGCTTGAGCTCACCTGATTTATGGTCACTTGCAGTTATTTTCGATCTTCACTTTAGTACTATACAGATTTTAGTCGACATAATATATTGAATTTACCACTTTATTATCTGCAGTCGTCAGCTGAAGTTTAAAAAACGAACGGGTTTCCGTTAGCTTAAGCTATCATTGCAGGTTGTAGTACGGTGTGTCTAATACAAGTTTGTACAAGATTGCAAGGAATTAATTAGCGTTTTGGCTACCGATGTTTTACTAGGCACGTCTAGTCGACGCATTTTGGAGGTTAACACGCACCCAACAACTAAACTATGGGTTTTTAGTAAGCCCGCTATTGTAGAGTGTTTCTGTATATACAAATGCGACAGTCTTCATGTGTGCATGTGGAAGTCTGAGACAATTATTTTCATAACGGCGGTATGTTATTAATTATGAACTGTTAGTTAAATAACTGAGTTACGCGTATTTATATATATATTTATATATTTTTTTTGTATATATTTGTATTGCTATTAGACAATAGAGATACCTGTTAGACAATATAAATAACATTTCTGCAATATTGTGGCACAGGCATCGAACCGTCCACGCACACGCCAGACATGAACTCGTGGTTCCCGATGTACATTCCTATCACCGAGCCTCAGCCTGTAGTCAAGGGAGAAAAAATCACTGCTGTTTTCTGGCGGAAAACTTCTTCTACAAAGGTAAACCGATATATATAGATTTTCGATGGTTCCGAGCGAGATCCTAAGTCGGGATCGTTTCGGCTTCTTCGTTTTGTGGCATTCAGTATTTATTGAAACGTGCACATAGAAAACTGAAAAAAATATATACATATATAGAAGTATACATACTTGTTTAATTGCTAAATAAGACAATATTCTTCTGACCAGATTTACTCGAATATTTTCTATGCAACAACGCACACAATATGTAAATTTTAGATTTTAAACAAAGCAATATTTTATATAAATACATGAGTTGTGTAAACTTGTTGATTGACTTAACAGCATTGAAAGAAAATTGTATGCATGTTTGTTTGTTGTTATAGGTTTGGTACCAATGGCTGGTGACAGCACCCCAGCGCTCGATTGTGCATAACGTAGGTGGGCGCTGCAGCAACATCGGGCTGATGCTGTGATGGCTGTCGATTCTGCTAGTGATGAGCTAACGATGGGTGGTGTAGACGCACTAAAACGCCAGGATATTTGGGAGCAAAACAAGCAAAATCACAAACAAACAGGACCAGCGTCGCTCACTACAGCTACGATACCTTAGAGTATTGTCTTATGCACTCTACTGAATCGACACCACTGATTCGGGACTCTATTCCACTACCGGCAGAGATGCGACATCGAGTCTTCTGATGAGCTGCTACATTTGTTCCGGTGCGAGGTGCTTAAGGTGTAGATAGCTTATGCTGCACGAACTAAGAGGCAGTTTCGCTAAGCAGCCGCATATCAGTGTGGCAGTGCAACGGCTCATAGGACTTGGCCTTTCGCTCAGGTTATATAAATATATATATATATATATATATATATATATATATATATATGCGTCCTGTTACATTATGGGCGTTTTGAATTGGCCGAGAACGAGAGAGTTCGCTGATTTGTTGATACTCGACTGCGATATGACATGATATGCGTGTGGTATTACCCCTTTTTCCATCTTTCCGGTAGTGCGTGGCTATCGTACAATGTACAGAAGACTTAGTGTAAAGTGACAGTTAATATACGACGCAAGCTCCTTCGAACCTACATCGAACACCGTGTTATTCCATTAGTCTAAACAATTAAGTAAAATAGATAATTGGGTGCTAGATTAGTTACAATTTGTTTAAGCTAGTTTATCGTTTGTTTATATACGAGTTTACCTTCCAGACACATGCATATATTTATGCGTGTATTACATGCATGTACTACATATATATATATATATATATATATATATATGGCAAAGGACTAATGTCCATAGTTGTCTAAAAATGTTTATAGAAGTTCATGCGGATGGACAGAGGACAGATGAAACAAGGTATATGGCTTTGTATTAGTTTAACTGACATATATATTGCTATCGTGCAATGTATGTTATTTGTATGTTAAGTTAGAGCCATTTCTCGATAGGGCTAAGATCAAAGTATACCGTCTACTAACGGCGTTGTTACTGTTGGTAGCGGGGATGTGTAGATCAAGTTCGTGGCTAAGCATGAATCGAAACAATGAAATTCTTTTATGGCGAAAGTAGCATGAGCCATCTAGCGGTCGTGCTTCGTGACCTGTGGGCAAAACATCAGGCCAGTCTATAGAAATGCGTTGTTTTTTCTTTAGCCACTCTGCCAAGCAAGGCTAGGTTCTACATTGCCTTTCTATAACCACGCATTGATATAAGTTACTTGGCAATGCGCAATGGCCTTGTCCAAAGACCTTTCTAACGTAGATTAGCGGCAAGTGTTCACCAACATAATGATCTAATAGTGGAATTACCTGTAGACATGGCTATTAGATTGCCACAGCAATGCGAAGTTATGAGAAGCTTTTTTATAGTTAATAATATTAAATATAGTTAATGATTAATTTGAACTTTCCCGGACTAGGCCCTACAAAATAGAATGTATAATAATAAAGAAAATTGACAATTTAACATTAAAACAAAAACATACAAAATCCATGTTATAAAATATATTCAATTTTAGGTAATGCTGCACATTGCTCTGCGATAAGCTCATTTTGAATATATATAAATAAGTGTAAAGCTAATTATTAGATTGCAAAGTTACATGTTGAAAATTGTTCCGAGATTGTTTTACATATACAGAGGTACATTATTTTCCGAAGTATCTTTACAATATATATATATATATATATATATATATATATATATATCACTTTACTTGGTATTATTATCGAAAACACAAAGAATAATTTCCTTTAAAGAATATTATATATGACTTTTTGCAACGATAATAAGAAAGTACTGTTAGTGGCAAATCGGCAAAACTTGACCAGACCCTCTAACCAAATGGTACGACGTTTGGCAGACGACACGTATATCTACACCTAGGCACCTGTGTTCGGTACGTAACACTTTACGCTTTAATTTAATGATTCTGATTTATATTAAGTTTAATTAGTCGTCGCGGGACGCGAATTAATACATGCGCCCTTTTTTGTACGCTTAAAGATATACGACAACTGGCAACTATTTGCAATCTTACTTCCAAAATCGAAAGCGTTGAAGACGACTTTTAAGTAGGCTTGTATATTGGCAGTTTTTGTACTACGACCATTACTACGAATGCTATTATACGCACAGAAGTAACTAAAGTAGTTCTTTTATTAAACGATCATCATCATCATCATCATATTTATTTCACTCATATTGAGTATGCATATAACATTGATAATTATACAGATTATACAATTATACAGTCAGCTGCTCGCGGCGTGTTATTCGAGAGAGGCAGTGCAGTGATCTCTTCTTAAGGGCCGGGCAGGCAGACGCATGAAACTTTGTACACACAGAGAGCACAGTCGACAGATGCATTCCGTGTACTCCTCGTGGAAGCTCGCATTCGAACAGACCAGGTGATAATAGCCATGAACTATGTATCTGGTATAGACGTGGCGATTGTCACATGAAAGACCAAACCAGAAGTAAAGAGCACTGAAAAGATTCAAGTCTCCAACCTCCTGTCGGGCTTGTTCAACTTTATTTTCCCATTCTGAGATAAAGCTCTCGAATGGTACTGTACGCGGCGTCTTCAACGTCAATCGAATTATCCCAACAACCGGTGCACAGCCAGACATTAGGTACACAAAGCGGCTCCTTGCCCGGATTGACAGGCAAAGTACTCGCTTCATGTACATTGTGAAACACCTTTCAAGCAAACCAAAGTTTGCCCGAGTGAGGTGTTCCCATACTCTGTCACAACTATACATCAGCGTTGGAACAATCTTGAGGTAGAAAAGTGCTACTGCCGTCGGAGCGGACAGTCGCCGGACGTCGCCTACCTCTCAATAAAGAGAGATTAGGGCTGTGCGCACTGTCTCGACGATGTGAGCAGTGAAAGTCCTACCAGATATCGGAAAGAGCCGACGAATTCCAAGGATTGTGTCGGCGTCTTTAGCAGTCGACCTGCTCTTCTGAACTTCATAGCCTTGGTCTTCATGGCGTTTATTTCCAGCACCCTTGTGACAAGGAACACCTCCGCCAGAGAAGTGATGCGCTTGATGGCACCCAGGTCGTGATGAGCGACCACTGTGTCATCTGCGTATTTGACAACTGTGGCCTTCTGGAACTCCCGTCGAACATGATTTGACAAAATCGGCAAGCAGAAGAGTGAAGGAGACGCAGTTCAATGGGCCGCATTGCGGGGTTCCCACATTTTGCCTTACCTGGAACACTCTGCTCACCTTGCACCAGTGAGGTGTCCTCATCAAAGAAGCTCGAAATTACGTTCAGAAGAGAGCTACCAACCCCTGCGTATCGGAATGACTTCACCAGGAGATCTCGAAGTGCTTTGTCGAAAGCTTTGACGCAGTCTATAAAGACTGCATACAAATGGCCTCCGGGTTTTTCCACAGCTCGCTCTAGATAGATTGCATCACGCGTTCCTTGACCTCTTTGAAAGCCGAATTGCTCCGGCGGAAAGGTCTGGTCGACCACGTACTCGATCCGTTTTATAACCAATTTACAGAAGATATTCTTTAGCGCCCTTTCAGACGCTAAACCGCGGTATAAGTTTGGGTCTCGTCTGTCATCACCATGCTTGCCCTTAAATAAAAGAGCCTGGCGATATGCCAGACCCAGACTCCTGGCACTCTTTCCTCTCGGAAGAGAGTGCAGAATCTGACTTACTTCGTCTACCTCAAAGGGCAGATTCATATAGTTTCCTGCTCCAATGTGAGCGGCTGCTCAATCATTGGAGCCAGGCGTACCGTCTCGCGGTTATATAGAAGACCGGTCAGGTGACTCGTTACCTGTTCGTCGCTAAGCAGGTGATTCGCCCCCCTACGAGGTCGTACAACGTAGGCTGTGGGCTTGCGTTCTGCTCTTTTAAGCAATCGGAATTCCTCCCGCCTAGCGTATTCACGCTTGTGGTCAAGGCATAGCTTTATATAAGCTTTTCTACTGTTGAAGTAGTCAAGCCTGCGTCTGTAGGCTAGCAGCTGCTGTGGTGCCTTTACCCTCGCTTGGCGCAAGAGCTCGAGCACCCCACGATGGGCAAGATAGCAAACCTGAAAAAAACACTGTTGTGACTTCCTCTGCCCCAGTCTCTTCCACCTGACTGCTCTTTTCATGGTTCTCTCTAGCAGTTCACAGCAAGTGACCACATCACAGCTCACCTCGAGGCTATCAACCTCTAAAAGTGAAAGGTCAACATGGCTCGTGATAACCAAGAGTGGTTCGCCTCGCTGTTCGAACCAAATATCTGAAATTTTTCTTTTATTAAACAATGGTTTAATAAATAAAAAAAAACTGTAAACCCTATCATTTTTTAGCAACAGCCGAGCGTTATGCTTAGGAGCAATAGTTGTAACAATATTTAGGTAGCGTCGCCGTACGGGGCTATTCCGTGGGCCTCTAATGAAAAACGCGATATATCACGATGCCTGAATTAGCGCAGCACCGCACGCCAGCCATAATCGTGAGGTAGACGGTGATGCTCAATTTTTAGTTCATATATATTTGTGGCTGGTCCAATTTTTAGGGTATACAAAGCAAGTTAACATTTTATATATATATATATATATAATATATATATATATATATATATATTTATATATATACAGGGTCTATCATAGCAATATGTACAGGTAGTTCAATAAGTTCTTAGAATGAAAACCAAGAATTTTCCAAATCATGTTTTTAAATTTATCTTATTCGATATACTCCCCGAGATGCTCAATACACTTTTCCCACCAAGATTTCAGAGCTTTTATACCTCTTAAATAGAATTCCGCGTCTTTAGACTGAAAGTAGGCATTGACAGCAGCCTTAACCTCTTCATTGCTGGAAAAACGCTTTCCACCGAGACTATTCTTCAAATGTCCGAAGAGGAAATAATCAGAGGGGGCCAGGTCTGGAGAATAGGAAGGTTGTTCAATAAGTTTGAACCTCAGTTGGGCCAGTTTTGCCGTTGCTTGCCGCGACTTGTGTGCGGGAGCATTGTCCTGGTGAAACAGGACAACCTTCTTCTGCAAAGCGGGCCGTTTCACGATGAGTTCTTGCTTCAGGCAGTCCAACAGTCTTGCATAATATTCTCCCGTGATCGTTTTACCGCTTTCAAGGTAGTCGACCAGAATTATTCCACGTTGGTCCCAAAAAACCGTAGCCATCATCTTTCCGGCCGATGCCGTTGTCCGCACCCTCTTCGGAGGTCCTTCACCAGGTGCACACCATTGACGAGATGCTTCTTGGGTCTCGGGAGTGTAGTGATGGACCCAGCTTTCATCGACGGTCACGAATCTGCGCCAAAAATCCGACGGATTTTTCGACATCTTGGCCAAATTTCGCCGTGAAGCGGCCTTGGTTGAGCAAATGCGGCTGCCATTTTGCTCTGAGCTTTTTTATCTTCAAGTTTTCGTGCAGGATGAAATGCACACTACCCAAACTGATCCCCAAGGCCTCCGCTATCTCCCTAATGTTCACTCGCTTATCTGCGGCAACGATTTTCCGCACCTGTTCCACGTTTTCCTAATCAGTTGCCGTTTTTGGGCGTTTTGAACGTAGTTCATCCCGGTGCTCCTGCGACCTCTTTTTAACTCATTAATCCAGTTGGAAACAGTGGCAAAACATGGCGCAGAGTCACCGTACACCTCGTCTAACTCAGTTTTCACTTGGGTCGCATTCCAACCTTTGAAATAAAATGCTTGATAACCACTCGAAACTCTTTTTTCTCCATTTTTCAAAATCACGCCGATACGTTGCACGGGAAAAGCGATCAAACGAAATCGCAACGGCCAATCACCATAATATTTTGACTGCTAGCAGTCGAAAAGTTGCAGTTCCTAATAGCGGTGGAAGCGCGCCAAAATTCGAATTCTAAAAAGCTCATTCTAAGAACTTATTGAACTACCTGTACTTAATTTAATTTTATTAAGGGAAGTTATAAAAAAAAGCTATATGTAATTATGTCCTACGTTGAAGTTTCCACGTGTTTATTCATAAAATGTTGCCATTACGACCAAAAATGTACGCCTAAAAGAATATTTTCAGGCAATAGAAAATTTAATGTCCATACCAAAGTCATAGTGCTGCGTTACGTAGTTGCCAAGTAACTAAGTTTTTTTGATAGCCATAGTTGTTATGTTTTACGTTGAAGCTTTCACGTTCCGAGTCGTCTAATTTTGCCATGACATTTCCACCCCCTCTTTCCATTGGGAAAACATATTTTCATGTCGAATTCTATCAAAACTCAAAACACGCACCTAACTTTCTGATACACCCTTGCTGAAGCACGCCAAAATGCCAGCAAGAATGCATGCCTTTACTTTCGATGTGGAAGCAATTACTTACCGCAGCACTATCACTTTGGTATGAATGGGCATTAAATTTGCTATTGCCTGAGAGCAGTCTTTCGCATACATTTTTGGTCGTAAAGGCAATTTGTACGGTTCTGCACGTAACAGCTTCAACGTAAGACACAACCGACTCTTTATGACTTCCCTCTAACCCGCTATTCGCTTTTTGCTAGCTTGCGTCGGGTCTCATTCAGATTATACAGAATTTTCTGCCGAACACGCTGCCGCTATGATCGGTTCATTCGTGTGTTGGCTGGTTCGCCCGCAAACGTAGAATTTGCACAAGTATGTAGGAGAAAAAAGGCAGAATTGTTCTTTTTATAATTTTTTCCTCACTCCTAAACAAGACGTTTCCGCCTCCTCCCTCCATTGGGTGAGCAAACATTTTTTTAAGTTCCACCAAACCTTATAATAAATGTAAATTGTTACAAAAGACCCTTTATATATATATATACAGGGTGTTCCTATTTGTGTGTCCAAAACGCTAGGGTATGGTCAAACTCGGTGAGAAAATAATTTTTGCCAATGGGTGGAAGCCGGGAAAACGTTTTGTTTAGGAGTGAGGATGAAATTTATAAAAGCAGTTATTCTGTCTTTTTTCTCCTACATAGTTGTGCAAAATCTACGTTTGCGGGAGAACCAGTCAACGCACAAAGGAACCGATCATACCGGCGTGTTTGGCGGAAAATTCTGCACAATAAAGTATACATTACTAGCTTGCGTAGCAAAAAGCGAATAGCTAGATTAAGGAAAGTCATAAAAAGTCGAAATGTTACGTTAACGCTTTTTTGTGCAACATCGTAATTTTTTCCATTACGACCAAAAATGCACGTCCAAAAGACTACTCTCAGGCAATAGCAGATTTAATGCCCATCATTTTCGTATCAAGGTGATGGTGCTGCGTTACGTAGTTGTCAAGTCACTAAGCTTTTTCGACAGTCATAGTTGTTATGTTTTACGTGCAAGTTTTCACGTTCAGAACCGTAAAAATTTGCCAAGACGTTTCCGCCCCCTCCTTCCACTAGGAAAATTTATTCTCTTGTTGAGTTCTACCAAACCTTAAAATATGTACCTAACTTTCTCATACGCCCTATGGAAATATGCATGCCTTCGCTTTCGATATGACTGTCGAAAAAGCTTAGTTACTTGGCAACTACGTAACGCAGCACCATCACTTTGGTACGAATGCAGTGGGCATTAAATTTGCTATTGCCTGAGAGTAGTCTTTTGAACGTACATTTTCGGTCGTAATGGAAAAAATTACGATGTTGCACAAAAAAGCGTTAACGTAACATTTTGACTTTTTATGACTTTCCTTAATCTGGCTATTCGCTTTTTGCTACGCAAGCTAGTAATGTATACTTTATTGTGCAGAATTTTCCGCCAAACACGCCGGTATGATCGGTTCCTTTGTGCGTTGACTGGTTCTCCCACAAACGTAGATTTTGCACAACTATGTAGAAGAAAAAAGGCTGAATAACTGCTTTTATAAATTTCATCCTCACTCCTAAACAAAACGTTTTCCCGGCTTCCACCCATTGGCAAAAATGATTTTCTCACCGAGTTTGACCATACCCTAGCGTTTTGGCCACACAAATAGGAACACCCTGTATATATATATATATATATATATATATATGTATATAAATATATATATATATATATATATATATATATATATTGATTAATTTATTGTTCGCTTGGCATGTATACCTAAATACACCCTTTTATATCAGGGGCGCTAACAGCGGCAGCATATATATTACCTACGCATCCATATAATCCATGTCTACTTCAATACCTACTGAGTATTTGCTTTCTATTGTGACAACCTCTTCTTTGTAATATCGACCAGGTAATTTCTAACATTTGGTCCTAGAGCTAGGGCCTCCAACAGCTCTATATCTCTGCTCCCCCCCTAAGGCTATACATTCTTTAATAATATGTTGGATTGATTCATTCTCTAGCCCACATGCTCGACATTCTGTACTTTGCCCCTCCTTATATTTAGCTCTATGTATCTTTGTACCCAACATCCCTGCCCTGGCATCTGCCAATAGCCCACTCGCTTTTGAATTATCGTATACCCATTCTACCCCGCCCCTTTCCCGCTTTTCCTTTCCATACGTTGCCAATGTATCGTATTGTATGTAATACTCTTCTTTTTTTTCTGACATTTTCAATCCTACTACTAAATCTAAGCTTACTTTGTCCAGCGATAGTCTCTGGTGCAGGTACTCGACAGCTCTAGTGTCCCCTGTCGAACGGTTGAGCGCCTTGCCGACACGTTGAATGAGCTTGTACGTCTTCGGGCCGGGTCCACCCTGTGTCTCGAATGCCTGCGGGAAATTGTGGGGGTAGGTAATACTGGCATACTTTCCGCACTTATTCGCCTCCGCCAACATAGATGCGTAACCAGCATGTGTCGCTCCCGCACTGACCATTGAAGGGGCTAATGAGTCAGTAACGGTTGCATCCCATACCAGCATGCGACCCATCTCAAAGGACGTTAGTGTCAGTCCGTCCGGTCGTTTTCCATCATTGCTGCAGAGATCAGGAGGCTCGAGAATGCAAGGAAAACAAGCAGACCTCAAGGCTCGGCTAAATGTCCTATTAGGCGCTGCGTGCCGGGCTCGACGACCTGAGCTTAAAGCACAAGAGAGACCATGGTGTGCCTGTGGCCCCACTTGATCGCCGCAAATACATTGGTGCGGGAAAACGAGAGCTGTCCCCAGGCGTAGCCCCGCGCTAATCCGAACAGTGTCGTCATCTAGTAGAGTGCCTAAGTGAAGACTGGGGAGAGCCTGTAACCAGGCCCCGGCGCTTTTTTGCAGAGACCGCCCGTAACCTGGCCTTGTCAGTCGTAGTGAGGGCTTGCTCAAGTAGATGCAGAAATGTCTTCTTCTGCAGTAGGGTTGACCAGCTTTTCTGGGAAAGGGTGTCCGTGGGTATGACACCGCACAGAGACGCTAATCTCTCGACTAAGGCTGCCAAAATGTGGTCGTAGACACTTTTGCCTGTGTTGTCCAGCAACCGTTTGGCTTTTTCCGCCTGGGACATAGAAGAGACTATAGCAGGCCCAGCCAACGCTACAGCATCAGGCATTCCCAGTCCACCTAAGGATATGGGAAGCAGAGCCAGCAAGCCTGCATTGGGTGAAAGGCGTATGTTCAGGAGCACCTCCAGTGTTTTCAAGGTCCACTCGTTGAATTCTCGAAGATTCTCGGTCAAGTCGAAACAATTGGCCCCTCTAAGCAGGTGCGTTATCCGGGCCGCCGAAAAGCATGATCTTAGTAGGAATATTCCGCGATGAGATCCCAGCGATGGAAGGCGGCTGGCGGCAACTTCAAGCTTCTCTCTCCACGCGTCTAAAGCCCCAGGTAATCCCTCTTGGCAGAGGGGAACCCCGGGGAGCTCAATGTCGCTCTTTTGGACGACCTTGCAACCGGGAAGGAGATGGCATAGCTCCGATATATCCGGCAAGATCATATCCTCGGGCCCCGTGACGTAGACCTCGCATTTCGCGGGATTTAGGGATAGACCACTCACCCTCTCGAAGTCCCGGACTCTGCGAATATCACCGATTACTGTAGCTAGGTCATCTCCAAGCACACCGTCGTCCAGGTACCAGGCATTTAGAGGACACTGTAGGGAGTCTATCATGTCGTTTACGCACAAACAGAACAAATTTGTCGTGCACAATTGTCCACACTGTTCCAACGCTGGATGCCACCATCATTGCTAACATGCACATTACAATTATGTTTATTTCACTCAAATTGAGTATAATATACATTTCAAAATGTATCTTCATAAAGATCTATCCTCTTCACGCTTCCGACGAAAGAAGTAGTGCAACGATTTTCGGTCCAGCGCTGTGCACTCCACTGCATGGTACTTGGCACACCTCTGCAGGCAGAACCGGCAGGTGCACAGCTCGTAGTCTTCGTGAAACGTTGCGTTTGAACATACCAGGTAGTGATAACCATGCACTATGTACCTGGTGTATACGTGGCGATTGTCACATGCAAGACCAGACCAAAGGTGCAAGGTATTGAAAACGTCCAAACCACCGACCACCCGTCTGGCCTGTTCGACTTTGGCTTCCCACTCCGAAATAAAACATTTATAAGGTGCTGTACGCGGCATCTTCAGCTTCAGTCGGATTGTGTCAACAGCCGGTGGACAGCCTGACATGAGATACACAAAGCGGCTCCTTGCTCGGATAGGCAAGCAAAGCGCTCGCTTCATATATAATGAAAAACACCTTTCAAGCTGGTTAAAGTTCGCCAGCTTGAGGTGGTTCCATATCCTGTCAAGACCATACATCAGCTCCGGAACAATCTTAAGCATGAAGAGCCTCACTGCTGAGAAAACGGACATTGCCTACTTCCCCGTAAAGAGAGACAAGTGCCTTCCGTACTGTTTCGTTTATATGCGCTGTGAACGTCGTTCCTGTATAATGAACCCGAAGGCCAAGATGCTGGAAAGAGTTAACAAACTCCAATGGTTGGTCGCAGCAACGTATAACGTCTCTGGCAACCAATCGACCTCCACGCCTGAATTTCATGGCTATGGTCTTCCTGGTGTTTATCTCAAGTCCCTTCGAGACAAGGAACGCCTCTATCATAAAGGTAATGCGCTTGATGGTACCTAGGTCGCGATGAGCGACCACGATATCATCTGCATACGTCAACACTACGGCTTTTTGGTACTCCTGTCAGACGTAACCGACGAGGTCAGTAAGGAATCTCTAATACACCCTGCTCACCGTCTACCACCAAGGTGTCCTCCTAAAAGAAACTTGTTATTACACTCAGGAGAGCCACCCACTCCTGCTCGTTGGAATGCTTCAACCAGCAGATAGCGAGGGGTTTTGTCAAAGGCCTTGACGCAGTCCAGAAAGACTGCATACAGATTACCTCTGGGTTGTGCCACAGCTCGCTCGATTTCTGACTGGAGAACGTGGAATGCATCACGGGTGCCTCAGCCTCTCCTAAAGCCGAATTGCTCCGGTGGAAGGGCCTCCTCAGCCACGTGCTCAATCCGCCGAATAACCAACTTACAGAAAATCTTCTTCAATGTGTGTTCTGACACCATTCCACGGTAGAGATTTGTATCCTATTTGTCATCACCATGCCTACCCCTGAACAGAAGAGAAAGCCTGGCGACATGCCAGGCTTTAGGCATCCGCCCCCTCTTTATAATTTCAATAAAGAAATCACAAAGAGTTTCTGCTAAAGAGGAAGTGACTGGATCCAATGCTCAGAGCAGACCTGAGCTCTTTCTCTTCGGGAGTGACCGTAGGACCTGGCACACCTCCTCCACCCCGAAAAGCAGATTCATGCTGTGCTGCTCCAATGTAAGCGAATGTTGTACGATTGGAGATACGGCCGCAACGTCACGATTGAATAAGAGATTAGTTAGGTGGCTCTTTACCTGTCCGTCACTAAGCGGATTCACCGCCCTACGAGGTCGCACGATGTAAGCTGAGGGCTCTCGTTCTGCTCTTTCGAGCAGCCGTCGTTCCTCCCGCCTCGCGTGTTCCCTTTTATGATCGTAGCAGAGTCTTATATAGGCCTTTCTACGCTCAAAGTAGTCCCGCCTGTCTTGCAGTGATGATGGTGCTCTGGCTCTTGCTTGGCGAGGTAGCAGGCTCGAGAGTACCACAAACGTGATCTCTTCTGCCATAACCTTTTCCACTTCACTGCACTTCTCATCGTCCTCTCCAGCTGTTCACAGGTTGTAACGATGTTAGGTCTTGCCTCAAGACCGCGCAACGCTCTGTCCAAAAGAGATAGATTAATTTGTCTCATTGCAGACCAGTGCGGCGGATTATGTCAGTCTCGCCAAATACCGGGAACATCGACAACGGCCAACACTGGTTGGTGTTTTCGGGCCGCTTCATCGAGAACATCGAAGCATTCAATTTCATGGCTGACAAGATTGTGAAACAACAGGTCGATGATGCTGCTTCCATTGCGACTTAAATATGTATAGTCTTCGCGCGCGTTTGCACATATTAGACCAATATTTTCCATCACCTGAAGCAGCACCTCGCCTTTATCATCGTTGGCCCTACAATCGATTCTGCCATTGAAGTCACCGCCGACGATAGTTGGCATGGTCAGGTTTAACTCTTAAAGTCCAAAGCTTACCGTCTCAGCAACCTCCGCAGAATCGAATGTGGGTGGGAAAGAGAATACAGCGACGTTTACCCTCCCACAGGAGAGCACCGCGCAGTATTCATCTTTCCCGACGCGTTGCATCGGTGGTAACCGTTTACGTAGGTAGACAGATAACCCACCCACAGGTCTTCCCCGATCCCCCGCAGGTAAGACAGCCAGCTGGTGAATGCCCCGCATATAATTGATATGCAGTTTGTCCCGCTGAAATGTCTCCGTGAGGAGTGCAATGTCAACCAATTTAAACATGTCATCACGTGCAAGATCCATTGCCCCCTTAAGTCCCTCACAATTCCAGAGAAGCACTCGTAGAGGTACGTTTGCCACTACGCTTGCAGTTCTAGAACTGGTCAGTCACCTACGGGGGCTTGGACCGCCAGGCGCACTAAAACTCTCCTTAACCATCCTTTCCTTTGGCCCGAATTCATTTCTGCAACAGTTTGCGTAATCTTCGTCACGCACCACCACACAGAACACAGCATCACTACCATGTGTATGTAGCTTCCAAACTGCTTTCACCGTATTGCCCTTGCCAGTAGTAAGCCACGCTTGCAGTGCCAATCGTGTCACTCTCAGGTCTTCGCAGGTCTAGCATAGACTTCCAATCCGCCTATGTCATCTGTTGCACTACCGCGCTGCATTCGATGTTTTGTTTTGTTGTCTCGTCGCTTACCACCCACAACAAAACCATCGTCGTCTGCCTTCTCCTCCGGTCGTGAGTCAGCTGGATCTGCTGTCGGCGTTGCTAACATTCACATTGTGACACACCAGTCACTTCTCACCAGGTCGTTCACCTTGTCGATGAGTTCGGCCGTTAGCCTGGCCTAGTCTCTATTGACCACTCAAACACTCCTGACCTGCACGAAGACTGGCATTTCACTTTTTCACTCACTTGTCGGACGCACCGTCTATGCGGTTACCATCCGGCAATGAATTGGCCGATTGAACACTTTCCGCACTTAGAAATTGTCTAACATCTCGCTGCTACTTATTCGTCGAATTTTCAAATGGGAAGGCCATATGTCCCCGCACGTTCGGAACATACAGCTGCTTTCTTCGTTCCTCCGTCATGTGCAGGCATCTGTGTATGCACACAGCCACGTTAACACTCCGTCTCTAGGTGTCTCACTATAACATCCCAAAGCGCCGTATTCAAATTTTAATTAGTTTGCTTGTTACGACGTTTCGTATCTTTTCATTTAAACAGCCCTTGTACATTGCCGTCGAAAGCGGCACGAAAATAGGGAAAGACTTCGTATGGCTGATAGTTAGAGGACGTGCGGAGAGATAGCTGCTATGAGTCACCAAATGGTAGCCAAGAAGATCTTCCTAGAGGGACAAGGAGAAAGCATACATCAGGTCGGATTCGACATAAAGCTGACGCTGGATATTTTAGCGCAACTAGTTTTCGGACTAACCCTCAGCCAAGATTTAACGTCCACGAAACTATTTTTCACAATGCTTCATAGACGGACTCCCATAAATACAAATGTGCAACGGTGGGCCTCGAACCCGCGCACTTATGTGTCCCTTCCGGTTGCGAGGCGCGGACTTAATCCACCACGCCACCGGGCTCGACTTGCTATATACCTAAGTAAACGTACCACACCTAGAAGAGCTATACTTCTCAAGTCGCCCTTTTAGAATAGGAAGCTTCATATTTTAAATGGCAAACAAAAGGCCACCCTCTACAGACAAAAATAAGAGTGTTATATGGACCTGGTTGAAATCTGGTTGAGAAACTAAGGAAGTAGAACATCGTCAAGGAAACTGAAAGTCTTTGTGATTACAAAGACATCGTCAACAACGGTGAGGCAGGAGAATGTCAACGTAGAGTATCCATGTTGAAAATAGAACCGACGCTAGTTCTAAAAGGGTTTTCAGATCGCTGAACAGCGTAGTACGAGTTGGTTCAGGAGAAGAACGTTAAAGAGCAGGCGCGACTGAGAGCTGTGATGGATCCAATGAGCGGACCATGGCTTCAGGCCATTCCCTCACCGCAGCTGGGAACGATGCTGGACAATACCACACTCCGTATCGTCTCCGGTCTGCGTTTGGAGGAATTAGTCTGCTTCGCACATAACTGTGCAGGATATGACCTACCGGTGTCTTCTACTGGTGAGCATGCTCTGGCTTGCAAGAGGAGCGCCGGTAGGTTCTCAAGGCATGCGGCTTTGCTTTACGTAATACTCCGCGCAATGCAGTCAGCCCACATACCTGCAGTCAAAGAGCCAGTCGGTCTGTGAGCCTACAGTCAATTGCGTCCGGACGGCCTGACGCTAGTTCCAAGGAATGAAGGTCGCTGCCTCGTTGTAGTATCCACCACCCTAACGACCGGACGACGACCGATACGAGTTCGCTAGGCTCTCTCTCAAACAACACACGTCCTCTGCCGAGCTCGCACCAACAACAACTGACTCATTTATTCTCATGCCTCCTTATATACTCACAGATTGCCCGCGCATTTAGTGACTTCCCGCGTATTCGCTAGTAGGGTGGCGGCATCTTCTAATTGGCGCCATGTTTTAGCTTGCTTCAGCATTGTCGCCAACAGACGATATATATATGTATATATATATACCCGCGCAGCTTAACTGACGCTGCTATCCTACACTCGTGTACGACGTCACCGTACCTTGCACGTTGGCAACTTCGTATGCTCGCCTCGCTGAAGATCGCAAGTAGGCAAAGTATCGGGAACTGGAGCAAAACTTCATTGTTCAACCAATCGCCGTTGAGACATTAGGCCCAATAGGATCACAAGAAGCTTTCTGATGGAGCTGGGATCCAGAGTCGCTGCGTCAACCGGCGATAGAAGGGCATGGCAGTTCTTGCTACAAAGGATATCGGTTGAAATCCAACGCGGAAACGCTGCATCAATAATTGGTTCATTGCTCACGGGCAAGGAACTTCCCTTTTTGCTGCAGCCGAATCGAACCGGCGCAATAATCTATGTGCAACTAAATAACCTAAATACATTTTCATGATAGTAAAAAGCGTAGTACTGTAGCGTTATGAACGGAGGCTAAATTGATGGTAACATCTAAACCGGGCAAAACAAAATGATGCACCACTTTCCTCTAAATCACTATATCTTCTAAGCACAGTGGGAAAAGCCTATGAATTCCCATTGGCGGGCAGGTTAAACGAGACAGAGAGGGGAAATTTCGTCACGAACAGCCAGTTTAGTTTCAGAAAGGAGAGATCTAGTGCGGTACTAAACCTCGTATTGCAGTAGTTCAAGAGGTACATAGAAACAAATCTAAAGACCGGCGTTTCTGCCAATCGTCTGGCAGCTGCGTTTATCCGGCCCTATGTTGCTCGGAGAGCAGTCTACTCTTGGCAATTATTTGGAGGTCGGGGTGAGGGATCATAGCTTTGGAGCCCTTAGTGGGTGACCCAGGCCCACGAAATCTAAATGATATGCTATATACTAAATATATGCATAAGAAACCGTTTTTTTTAGCAAAAACAAACGCTTCTCATTCCGTAACGATATTTTATTCAAAGTAACAATGCTCACTAGCTATAGACTGTGCCCACCTTCCTTGCTACGTGTGGATTCCTTGCCAGAAGAAGTTGTATCTTGAGAAGAAAACCAATCATCTGCCCCTTTTCCGACGTTTTCGTACGAAGAAAATGTTTGCTTAGCCAGAACGTGACCTAGTTATGCGAAGAGGTGGTGATCAGATGGAACCAAGCCTGGCGAATTAGCGGGTGGAAACGGGTGTCCCACTAAAAATGCTTTACAAAATTTTCAACCGGCTCCGCTTTGCGTGATGACGTGTTGTCTTGGAGCAAACCCAATTTGTAGTCTCATTTTTGTATTCTGATCGTTTTTTTGCGTCACAATGCCGGGTTTCATTCGAATATTTGTTGACTGTACCGAGCAGCATCGATGGTCTCACTCGATTTTAGCAGCTCATAAAAAGACAACATCGTTTTCATCCCAACAAACACAGGGCATTTTAAAAAAAGTCTTTTTTTCCAAAGCGATTTGGCCGACAGTCGGTGATGCTGCTGCGCCAGGATCTAACCATGACTTTTGGCGCTTGGGATTGTCAAGAAAGATCCACTTTTCATCTCCAGTCACAATCCGATGCAAGAATAACTAGTTTATGTAGAGCCCACTTTGAGAGCTTTAGGATTTTCCCCATAATCTTCAAGTGTCTGCAAACGGTTGCTGAGCACACGTTTAGTTGAGCAGCGTGTTATTCGTGCGTTTGCGTGTCATATACATACATTCAACAAAGCTTGCAATTCGATGTCCTCAAACTTTTTTGGCGCGTTCTTGCGTGGTTCGTCGTTTAGTTACCTCTATTAAACTTTTTTAAAGACTCAAAACACTGTGATCTGCAGAGAGCATTCTCGTCGTATGCTTCAACAAGCATTTCATGCGCTTCAGTCGCATATGTTTCAAAGTATTACAGAAAATAGGAGCTCCCACAAGTCAGTGTTTTTGGCACAATGTTCGACATGGTAAACGCTTTCGGAAATTTCATAGGAAATACGTAGGTTCCACGAGACTTTGCTCGTGGGACAATCGACGACACCACAACAACAAAACTGCGTTATTGCCGCCATCGGCTGCTAGCTACAGCGATAGCAGCGCCCTCTGTCCACGGAATCCGGTTTCATATGAATCGTGCTGGTATCTCTTGAGTAAGTAGGCTACTGTTGCTATAAGTGAGATAATTTGTTTCAACTTCACAATTGCAATAACAATAAAGATACATGATAAAAAACAATAACTAGCGTTAAAACATTTTAACTAAAAGGAGATCAAGCTCTCTGGTCTCACGGCGGCAAATGCCATCGTATGCCACGTGATAATAGTGCGGCCAAGAACGCCGCAGAATTCACGCACGCTTTATTTTAGTGTTAAACAACATATACTCGTATTTATACCTGTATGCATACACGCGGCAGGTAGATATCATTCGACAACCGGTCGAACGATACCTATATATCTACCTACCTACCTACATACAAATCAAATCGGTTCTGCCAGAATAGCACACACTAACAACATGTTTACAAGGGCCCATTTACGCCCGGTGGCATTTCTGCATCGTATGAGAGACCGACATGTTGTTATATGCAAGCTTGTCGTCCCCAGAGAATACGTGTTTTTCGCCTGCGCTTGACCTTCACGCAGGGTCAGTTGACGTTATTTCAGCAGCAGCTGCTGCTGATGTTGTTGAGGTTGTAGTGCGTGATGAGTGGCGTTTGCGCTTAGGCTATTTTGTGTCTGCGGTTGTTGTTGTTGTTGTTGTGGTTGTTGTGCTTGATAGCGTCATTGTTGTTGCTGTTGTTGTTGCAATCGACAATGTTGTTTTGTTGTTCTTGTTATTGTCGGTTAGCTTCTTCAGTTCCGTCTTGCTACGTCAACGGCGACCTTGAGCTCATGGAAATACCACGCGGTGTGTTTGGTGAATAGACAGGCATGTCTCCCGTTCCGTCACAGACGTTCGTTTCCTACGTGAGCTGCTTCAGTTTGTGCGAAGTGTGCCAGTCAGTTATCTGTCTGAGAAAGGAACAACAAGGGAATATATATATATATATATATATATATATATATATGTATATATATATATATATATATATTCTGAATTTATTATTACATCACCTTTCGGTATTGTTGATTATATTACATTACACATATTCATTAATCAAGCATCTCAAGAAGATGTCAGCGACCTAACGCCCAGATAGCTGGCGCAGACCGACATGTTTCATGATGATATTTGGTGCATACAAGGCCGCAAAATTTGCAGCAACACTCATCAGAAGGGTTAAGGAGCCCAGTGCGGTGGCACAGTTTGTGGTGGAACCCATGGACGGAGTAGCGGGTGAGAACGTGTCGTTGCTCGAAGAGCGGTTCCATCCATTTTCTCACGAACCCGACAGTGTGTTTAGTTTCTGTATAGGAGGACTGGTTGTCTCGCAACAGCACATTTTATGCTCCTATGTCGGACAAAACACCTAGTGTTACAAATTGTAGTAATTCGCTCTCATCAAGTCCGAATCAAGACTTCTCAGAGACCATGTTCCATTGGAAAAAAATATTTGCTTTAACGAGCTCTACAATTTGTATATTATATTATGAAAAATTTCTGCAACACCCTGTATATATTATATATATATATATATATATATTAAGGAGCAATACAGCCAAGAGGGGAATTAAACTCGGGCTACTGGGACATTACATCTGCTACTCGTCGGGAGTTTAATGCTGCCTGTCTGTTCAGCCACACTTTACTCGAATCCGGAGAAAATGCACCCTTGCTTCTCTCCCTCTCTCCCCGCCTCTCTCTCTCTCTCTTTTATCTGTCTGTTTTTATATCTCTTCCACTATCTTCCTTGAATATGAACACACGGTTAGGAGATCGGCGCACCCATTCTCCTGCGTGCGTGTCATAACTTTCGTCGTACACGTGTTTATCTCGGCTCGACGGCCGGGCCGATTCACCACGAGCGTATCTGCTGTTCAACTCGCAGTTGACACCTCTCCTACCAGACGCATCTGATGACGCACGATGAAGCCCTAGGTAATATCGAACGACAACCGTGTCGATGGTGGTGCTATCGACTATCGCTTGCAGCTTCTGCACCGCGTCAGTGTCACTAGTGTCGCAATCTTTGTGCCGCAATGTACATTGACAGTCTTACCGTTCGGTTTCTGCTTTCTTTAAAGCATCTAACTAGTTAGATTTTCGGACAAAACAGTACGCTATAAATAGCGTACATATACAGCATATGCGTGCATATATAGAGCCACCGCGACTAGAGGCGGGGTGTCCAGTGTTCATTGACATACTTTGTTATTTGAATTTACCACATTTGTAATCTCTCGGCAAGGCGCAAGATTATAGTTACAATGACACCTGTCCCGGCCCACATGAGGACGCGTTTACGCCAACAACGTGTAGCGCAGATACGAGTTATCCGAAGTGTTACGTGGCCATCAGCTATAAAACTTTACCAAACAAGGCTGCCCTACCAAACAAAAGTACTGACTAGCTTAAACCTCGTCTTTTCGCCTGACAATTGCTGCAGACTCTTGTCTTATTTTTGTATTTTCTATTGTAACATTATTATGGTTTATTTTAATTACTATTTATTACCCGCTCAGCTGGGTTGCTCTGCGCCGGCGGTTGCCTGGTTTAGGTCCTATCTCTCAGGACGGAGACCGATGGTACGAAGCTGGTCATCAAAAGAGTCCTCATGGCAGCAGGCCGATATTGGTACCCCTCAAGGCTCGGTTCTCGGACTTTTTATGTTTCTTATTCTACTGAATTTTATTCTATTAAGGACTCAGAGGCTAAAACTTGGCTCAGCTATAGCTTTTGCTGATGACACTACGCTACTGTTCGGAGTGAATCATCGGAACTTTGATATGGACTTGCAGCAGTCGCTCTTGAATGTTGATAATATAATTAGCATTCTTAACATTTTTGGACTAGTCGTCAATGCTAACAAAACCAATTTCATCGTTTTTCGTGCATCGCCGAGGCTTCTAGAATTATCTGACAACCAGATCTTTAAGACACGGAACATTAAGCTCTCGCAGACCGCTAAGTGCCTGGGGCTCGTTCTCCAGGAAAATATGAGGTGGCATCCCATCTGAATTACATTGCACCAAAGTGCTATGCTGTAATATCTACGCTGTGTGAAATGAAATTATTGGGGTACCCACAGAGGACTTACTTCTAGTGTACAAGGCCGTGTTTTTACCAGTTCTATGCTATGGAATCCATCTCTGAGGAGGTGGATACGACGGAATTCCCCGAAGAGCACAAGTGATACAGAATGATGCAATTAGAGCCATTTTTGCTAGAAGGCGAAGGGATTCGGTCCGTGACTTGTTCATTTGTTTTAACCTACTCACGGTAGAAAACATTTACTCGCTGCGGGTTTCAATGTTAGCGTACAAAATTTCGCGTGGTATTGTGCCTATTGAGATCGCATTTGCACTAGTTCCTACCATGAGTCGAACATCAGCTAGGCGCGCAACAACTTTTGCAGTGCCCTTCTGTATCCTTGAAGTCTAGTCAACACGCACTTGCGTACCGCCTTCCTGAAACCTGGACCCGCATTTCTAAACGCATAAGATGCCTCACTACGAAAACACCTCTTCTCTCGCGAGTTAAAACAGTGGCTGTTAATATCACAGTCGGATAATAGTTGGTATTACAAATGTTGTGCTTCGTATACGAGGACACACTCAGTTTTTGATTGTATTTATCCACATGTTTTTAGACATAGTTGTTGTAAATTGTGTTGATGCTGTACTAGTGGACTACTTCGTTTGTGTGTTATATTTGCAAGCTTGTTGTCTCATGTGGTGTTTGGCGTTCTAACAAACGCACCAATTGCTGCTTTGAAGTTCTTGTGTAAATCATTAACCACTGTAATACCGTTGTGTGTAAAGTGCTTATACAAAGCACTCCTTAGATTTTGTCGAGAGTAATTATCTGCTTTATTGTTTGATTCATCTTTTTCAACCATTTTTATTTACCGAGAACTTAAGCGTTGTGAAATGCAGTTCCGTGAATAAACCACGTTTAAAATTGAAAATTGAAATTAACACCCAGTTTGGCTAAATTTTAAATAAGTATATCAGTCTCAATTAGTGGTTCTTCTACGTCACCGGATCCTTCCTCATCTTGCGAGTTCAGCTATTGACTGCACTGCTGGACATGCTGCGGCGTGGTATCTATCGCAATGGCCTAAGCATCTCGCGCAGCTACAACACTCCTGAGGATTGTGGAATTCTTGTGTGCTGCATAGCACGTGATGGAACCCGTGGGCTGCAAATGCCATGGTTAGATGCCTATTCTTATATCCGGCCGCTCGCCACGTTGTACTCCTCATTGCTATCGTCGTGTATATTCCTATGTCTATGTCCTTTAATTTTTCCCTCCACTTCATAGTGTAGGCCACGAAGGCCGTCGTCTTAGGTAGACCCCGTCTTACTTGTAATTCCTGTGTCAATAAAGCCCCCCCCAATATATGAACTAGTCTATTCCTACAAGAGTTACCTAACCCCAGAACCTGCTTCATGAAGAAAAATCGAACGCTCTCTAGTAACTGTAGATCTGCTTCTCCTAATTTCTCCCATATAAGTGATATACCAAATGTTGCTATTGGTTTTACTTTAATCTTGAAAAGACGGACGCGGTATGTATTGACAACATTTGCGGGGTTTTAATTGCTGCTGCCGCTCGAATTGCTTTTCCTACTCTGCTTTCAATATGTTTTCGAAAACTGCTACCATTTGACATTATAGTGACCCCTAACTAGGTGAATCTATTTACACAATTTACTGTATTACCCCTGGCCCGAAGAACATCGTCTTTCGCCAATCGACCTTCTCTTCGAAATTTTACTGCTACTGTCTTTTGCCAGTTAATACTAAGTCCCATCTCGTCCATATAATCAACTAGCCGTTCCAGTTCTTGCTTAACCCTAAATAAACTCCTGCCATAGATCGTAATGTAATCTGCATACATTAATGCATTTGCCCACTCTCGGGTCCACCCCTGCCTCACCCGGTTAGGTAGCTCTCCCAATAGTACCGCAAAAAGTAACGGGTTAAGTCCGTCTTCTTGAGCCACGCCTGTAGTTTGCTTTACTCTTCCCACAATCCCTATATCGTTGTCGATGTATACTGTAGTTTCCCCAAGAATGTTACTTAAAGTTTTAGTAAACGATACGGAATTCCCTCCAAGGCTAACTTCTCTATAAGCCTACTTCGTGGCGCTAAGTCAAGTGCAGCTTTAAGATCTATAAATATTGCGTATAACGGTCTTCTCGGTTCTGATAGAGTTTCCCAAATTTCTGCCAGCAAATGACGCAGGGCCGTATGGGTCGAGTTCGACCTTCTGAACCAATGATGTTCTTCTGGTATTGCGTTTCTAATTTCGAGGAAATGCTCTAGTCTATCTGATATTATCCCCGAGAAAATGTTATAGGGACAACTCTTAAGTGTTATTCCCCTCCAAGATTCTGGCTCAGTTTCTATGCCTTTTCTTTTGGTATGACAATAAAGATATCCTCCTTCCGCGCTTTAGGTATTTCCCCGGATTTAAGGCACTCGTCAAATATGGCTTTCCAACATGGTGCGAGTGCCAGCGTTTGCTTGAAATACTCGTTTCTTATCATATCGTTCCCGCCAGCTTTGCCTCTAGGCGCCCTTTCGATTGCCCTGACAACGTCTTCGATTGTGACTGGTCGAATTACCCATTCCCGTGCAAGTTCTGTTTCCTCGTCCTAAGGCCCGTTAAATAATGTTATTTCTTTTGGGGTAGTATCGGCTTTCTGCGGCACACTAGCAAAGTTCTTAATTAATTGCCCAGTCTCCACTGGGCACTGCCGTTTTCTTTTCTGGTTTAGCCACTTGTGCGGTTGTTTCTCTGCTTCTTGCAACAGCGCCCACTCCTGGCTTTCCCAATATTTTTGTTTCTCTTTCTTGTATACTCTTTGTATCATTTTCTTCACCATTATTGCAAACGGCCTTAATAAAGGAAAAATCTTCACATATTACGTAGTTAGTCTGTTGGCATATTTCGCTGCTCTACACCGATCATTGAACCAGGGCCATCCTTTTCGTTCTTGGCGCGGAACCAGTGCACCTTTTATCAAATTCGTCAATTTACGCTCATATGACTCAATTTGAATCTCCCTGGTGGGCACACTTATAATTGTAATATAGAGTTATAATAAAATAAGTCGAGTTTATTCCGCTGAGTTAAGTAATATGATACTCCTCTGCAATTCAAGGCATCGTTAGCGTTTACGTTCTTTAGTTCATCTCTAACTACAGAAGGCTATTCGAGAAGCTTTAAATAAACTTAAGTTATCGGTAAAAACTAAAAAAAAAAAGATTAGGAAGTTAATATTCGAGAAGCTTGTTTCTACACTAAACATACGCTCCCACAAGCTTACATACATGTTGTCCAATCAGTTGACAATAAATGGCAATAAAGCTGCGATAATAGCATGCTTATTACTGTACATATTTAGTCGTTTATCGTATGCACAATCAAGCTGTTTTTCAATGTAAGTGTATCACTATTTTGCAATAAATCGTTGCAACAACCTGATGCATCAAATCGTATATCTGAACGCCGGGCGGAGTAGACCAGGTTATGTACAAACCCGCTGATGGCACAGCGCCCGGCTTCGCCGGACTGTTATTCAATGCCGCGGAAATCCTAAAATGGTTATTATCCTTTTAGAAATACAGCAAAGATGATAATCTTTGTAATGAATATTACTGTTACTATATTTATTGGTCAATAATTATGTTTCTAGTCTCTAAATGTTACAATTGTGTTGAATGAACATTTTTACTGTTATGGGTTGATTTGACGTGTCAGCCCATAGTGTCAGTAGTAGAAGCTACGTTCCTTCTACAGACAGCCAACGACGTCACTGCCTCAGATACATTGCGTCGCGTCGGTCGCCTGTAAAATATCTTTCGTGCTTTTTGCGATATTCCTTAAAAACTGCGCGATGCCAATACTTATAGGACCTAGTGTCTCTAAGGCCATAGACATGAAATGGTAGCTCCTTGACAGCCCGAGATGCTTTCTTCGTATTTTCGAATCAGCGTGTTCTGCGACCCATACATACTCGACAGAGCGGCGCCGAAGGTATGATAACGCCGCCGTACATGAGACAGCTAATACAAGGCTTGTGCCGTGCTACTATAGAGGTATGGTAATTCCACTAGGCTGTAACTCATTGCTTCTGCTCAGGGCTTTGTGCTCAACTATAGATGGTATTTCTGCTCTTTTCAGAACCTTTCCCACCATGCCGTTGAGCTCCGCATGTCTTGTGAGCTTGCCGGAACGTTGTAGGCAGCTTGGCGGGCGTAGATTGTCAGAATCGACCAGCTCATCGTACGACATGCATAAGAACGACTCACAGACAAGGGCACGCCATCCATGCGGAAGTGGTTAGGATACAGCATGGAGTCAAGCTGACGCGAGTGCAGAGCTTGATGCCATCCCCGCTGCTGAACCATTAGGAAACGACCTCGTTCTCTCATTGATAAGTAAGCTTGGTTATGCTAGACCTTGCCAGTTTTTTACTTTTACAAGCAAGCTTTTTAGTCGAAAAACTGTTGGCTTTTGTGCTCTTTTCGAGAGCCGGGGTTAAGTTGGCTGCTAATCGTCGCATCTGCCAATGTAGTTAGTTTTTTAATTCTAATTTTGCACAATTGAGTGATTCTGCCAGAGAATCAGATTGACTCAATATTGCAGCATAACAAGCTGCCGCGAGCTGCATAGTCCTTCTAATACCAAAGCCTCTAAAGGCTACTGGGAGACTAAACTCTGGTCTAAACTATTGCCTAATACATTGCCTAGAACGACCCTCGTCGTAGGCAGCAGCCTTTTCGGTGTATTTGAAAATCAAGATTCTAGTAATATGTAGTTACATCTTGGTGAATCAAAACTGTGCCTCCCTAGATAAATTGCCGCCTGCAGCTGCATAGTCGTTAAATGTGGGCAGATACATATACGGCGGATAGTTCACCGCCTTTTTGACAACGATCTTGCAATGTTGCTCAGAGACATCAAAGGTAAGCTAAGAGCGTTCGAGCGGGTACAGCTCAGTCATTCTAAATAAGAGCTATTCCTACAGAGAAGTAAGACGAGAGACAGCAGATGATCGCTGAATTTAATAGCATTCTTTCGGGCATCCTTTTAAAGGAGCGATGTGAGCTGGACGGTGTGTCTGTAGTACGTAAACGAATCTGAATAACGCAAGACTGTGTCTCCAAATATAGAGATCTACCTATCACGCATTTCCTGCAGGCAAATTTTTGAAACTGCTTTCTCTTGCTGCTATAAATGTTTCACCTACTTCTGCGGGAGTATCAATACTGATTTTTAGATTCTAGTCCTGTTGCCGTAGGTAGTGCATCCGTGTCTATCTGAGTCTGTCACCCCGTTTAACCTTGAGACGTACCTTCAACGGCAGCGGCTAGTACGAAATAATGATTATCTTTTCAGAAAAATACACATCTATATATTAAATCATTGAAGTTGCGACAACTCATTCCTCATGTAGTGCTCATCTTCGTTAAACTGCAAAGCTGATTTATAATCGGCCCGACACCCGATAAATCGAATACTCGTATCTAAAGGTAAATATTTGTTTGTAACTACTGAGTTAAGAGAAGGTCGGGTTCAGAGAGTTGCCTAGTTCTGCCCCAAATTCAGGCTAAATCCAATTCTGAGGCTAAACGGGAAAATTCTTAAAGCTTTTCCAAATCATAAGAAAAGACCCTGAGCTTTCTCTTTATTCCTTTGGGTGTCTTGCTTTTCTTTAGGGCTTTGAAAGCATTTTGAAAATATCTAGAATAACTAGTACATGTGTAGAGCACTCATTACTACCAAGGAAATGAATACTGCAAGCGGGGTTGGTTCTGTGCGATTCATCACGGCTACTATATTAGCCTGACTAGGACCCGCTGTTGTTAGCTGATCTTAGTTGTCTGTTTCTGGCTATAATTGGTTTGCCACCGCACTTTGTCACGATTAGGCGCCAAGCTGGAGGCCTGGTCGAGCGCGACTACCCTAACTTAATAATATAACCCGCAAAGCGTGCATCAGGGTAGTCAGTTAAAAAGAAGGCTACCTGAGAAAGGCATAGCTTGATCGCACATATTGCGCAAGCAGGCGAGTACCGTGGCCGCATTTTGTGGAGACTGCGCCGCTCCCAGAATTCGTAAAGTTCATAGTCATTGTTGGCTCTGCTTGACTGTTGTTGTTGAGGTAGGCGCTCTTCGTTCATTGCTACCGTTTACACTCTTCATTAGGAGCGTAGTGGTATTGTTAACATTACTGCTTTTTTCACTAGTTACTGTGGTAAACTAAGCAAGCATAACGAATACTTATAAGGTATCCTTATTTAAAAAAAAAAAAAATATATATATATATATATATAAACATTCGTCGTGCTCATTCGCGTATGAGTAAGTAATATTTTGTTAAGCTTGGATAAACGACGACTTTAGCAACAATAACAACAACAACAACAACAACAACAACAACAACAACAACAACAACAACAACACAATTTAGCATTTATTTCACCACAAAATTGGTAGACAGTTGATTCAATTTTCACAAGGTGTCACAATGTGACTTTTTGGTCTTACAATATAAATTTAACTTTGGATGATAAGGGCGTTCCGCAAATTTCTGGGCACACAAGTATATGATAGCGTCCAATATCAAATTCTCCGCAGAAGCTACAAACACATTCTTCAATATTAAAACAGCTTGGCTTCATGCATATGTAATGGTGGTACCCGTGCCGGGTTATTCGGCAGATTAGCGAGCGGTTCCTTTGCATGGCTTCTTTCCATCTACGTGAAGAAAAGGCCGGGCCATCAGTATAATTCTCAGCTACAAATTTAAATTTCTGTTTTCTCTATAGGCTCGATATGAGTCTAGAATATGCGGTGTAAATGATGTGTTACTAAGTGCTAGGTCTTCAATAAGTGTTCTCTCTCCGCACATCTCTAAGGCAAGTGTTACCGACGCGCACTTTGGAAGCCGCAAAACACGCTTAACATATCTGGCCTTTAGCTTGTCTAGACTTTTTAAATAGCTAAGGGTCAGGTATGGTGCAATTGTAAAAATGCAGTATGTTGCTACACCTCACTCGGGCAAACTTTGGTTTGCTTGAAAGGTGTTTTACAATGTACATGAAGCGAGTACTTTGCCTGTCAATGCGGGCAAGGAGCCGCTTTGTGTACCTAATGTCAGGCTGTGCACCAGTTGTAAAGATAATTCGATTGAGGTTGAAGACGCCGCGCACAGTATCATTCAAGAGCTTTATCTCGGAATGGGAAAATAAAGTTGAACAAGTCCGACGAGAGGTCGGAGACCTGGATGTTTTCAGGGCCTCTCACCTCTGGTCTGGTCTTGCGTGTGACAATCGCTACGTCTATACCAGATACATAGTTCATGGCTATCATCACCTGGTTTGTTCGAATACGAGCTTCCACGAAGAGTACACCAAGTGCGTCTGTCGACTGTGCTCTCAGGCGTGTACGAAGTTTCATGCAACTGCCTGCCTGGCCCTTGCGAAGAGATCACTGCACTGCCTCTCTCGAATAACATGCCGCGAGCAGCTGAGTGTATAATATGTATAATTGTTCATGTTATATGCATACTCAATATGAGTGAAATAAATACGATGATAAAAAAGTATGTTGCTACAGGGAGTACTTTGATTTTAAAGCAATTTAGAGCTGTTTTAACGTTTACATCGTGCATATTGCCTAACAGAAACATTGCAGACGTAGCTTTTGCTTGTATCACCTTGATATGTCTGCTAAAAGAGAGCCCGGGGGTTAGTGTGACGCCTAGATACGAGAAGTGGCTAACTAATTTGAGTGGTTGTCCACATACTGACAGATCATGATCCCTGGCCGCGTATGACCTTCCTCTGCTAAAGCGTAAGACCTGTGACTTTTCCGCGTTAATCTTGAGCTTGTTTTCTTCGCACCACCTTGCAGTTTCGTTGAGGTAAAACTGTAGATGGTTACGAGATTTTGCTAAAATGACTAGGTCGTCAGCATAAAATGCAAAATGGGCTTTAAGATTACGCAGTAAGTCCGCGAGTCCAATCACGTACAAAATAAAACGAAATGGGCTAGCTAAGTCTTTCTGGGCTACCCCGATGGTTTGTGTTACGGGTGTTCGTACATAGTGATCGCCGTTTTTCACCTAAATTATGTTGTGCGCTAATATATTATGAACGAGATTAAAAAGGGGGCCAACAACAACAACAACAGCAACAGCAATATTCACCATCGTGGTCGTAGTTTGTGGAGACTGTGCCACTTCCACAATTCGTGGATTTCATAGTCAATATTGTCTCTGCTTGACTGTTGTTGTTGGTTGTAGTGGTGTGCTCTTTGTTTGTTGCTATCATATACAGGATCCACTAAGATAGTGTAAATAATAGCAATAAACTGATAGCAATAACAACAACCACCCAGAACCACATATTTGCCCCTTGTCTTCCGGAAGCAGTATCGTTTTGTCTGTTCCAGTGTTTTCAATATTTAAAAACCTAGATTGGATTGGCAGATCGATATATAGGGATGGCTAAGCTGGTCAAACGGCGCTGCCAACAACAACAACAACAACAACAACAACAACAACAACAACAACAACAACAACAACAACAACAACGACGACGACGACGACGACGACGCCTTCAACAACATCAATAGACAATACGACGTCAAGCGAATGCTGTTCCTGTTGCTGCTGCTGCGGCTACTGTTAGATAGAGCTCATATTGCCGACGCAGCCAAAGTAATAGACACCCGTTCAAGACCACGATACGCTGCGCCGAGCCGATACACACGGAAAGATTGAGACATATTGATAGGGAGAGAGAGAGAGAGAGAGAGAGAGAGAGAGAACGGGTAGGAATGGAGGGAAAAGGGAGATCAATGCAGAGGGATGGGTGGAGCAAGGGAGGGCAGGATAGAAAGAGACTAACAGTGAGGCTATTCAAAGCCGCTGGTGGAGAAAAGCGGGAAAACGGAAACGGGCCACCAGGCCTGACGGCCGGGATTCAGTAGGTTACAAATACGATGTCTATCTGTATCTGCCGCCAGTGTCGCGCAATATGCAGGCGTGGCGGCAATAACTGTATATCTGCTAGCAGCAGAAGCTGCAGCAGCGGTGGTCATAAAGGCAGGTAGTACTCCCGTAATGGCCGTGGCCAATACCGTGGCAACTTTAGCTGTCCGCGTAGTAAATGAAATCGTTGCAGTGGTGGGAGTAGAGCGGACATACAGGTTGTCCCATTCCAGCCAAGGCGATTTAGTCTTTCTTTATCAACAACCAAGACGTCTAGTCTTTCTCTTTTCTGCCGCCCTATTTCTATTTCACTGTGGTCGTTTTCAGCTGGTGTTGAAGGTTTCGTTTTTGTTTACTGCAGTAGACGCACTGCCACTGTCGTTGTTGTTGTTGTTGTCGTCGTCGTCGTTGTTGTTGTTGTTGTTGTTGTTGTTGTTGTTGTTGTTGTTGTTGTTGTTGTTGTTGTTGTTGTTGTTGTTGTTGTTGTTGTTGTTGTTGTGTTTTGTCTTAATTTTGTTGTCGTTGTCGTTGCTGCTGTTGTTGTTATTGTTGTCGTGTTACTCTTCCTCTCGTCCTTCGTCGCTGCCGTTGCTGTTTTGTGCTTAATTTTGCCATTCGTTTCGCTAAAGTGAGTGTAAAAATATCACCGCCCCATTAATTCACTGCAACTGCTGGCGGCTGGAGAATTTGTGTCAGGCTGAGTAGGTAGGCGTGAGAGCGCACTCGGTGCGCTAATTTAACCAGCATACAAGAACGTCAGCGGATGGTAATCGCACACTCAGTATTGTGGGCGAGCCAACAACAATTTTATTAGTCTAACCTTCGACGTATCTTTCGTAAACGGTTTGCGCACAGAGACAACGACAGCAGCGATAACAACAACGACGAGAGCAATAATAACAACAGCAAATACTACAACAACAACAACATCAGTAACAACAACGGCATCAATGACGACATCAATAACAACAACAACAACACCGGCAACAACAACAGCAATAACAACAAGGACGACAGCAATAGTAACAATAGCAATAATAATAATAATAATAGCAAAACGAACAACAACGACAGCAATAACAGCAACAGCAATAAAAACAACAACAACAACAACAACAACGATGGCAGCAATAAATACAACCACATAACAACAACTATGGGAGAAATAAAGATAATCACAGTAACAACAACAGCAACAACAACGATGGCAACAAAAAGAACAACCGAAACAACAACGACATCAACAACAATAACAATAACACAAAAACGACTACTACTACTACTACTACTACTGCCATCCTCACAACAACAACGACAACAATAACTACACCGACGGTAACAAAAACAGCAACAACAACAACAACATCGAAAACACATCGACAAGAATTACAACAACAACAACAACAACAACAACAACGGCAAGAACTACAACGAGAGCAATAATAACAGCAATTACAACAATAACAACGACAACAACAACAACAACAACAAAAACGAGAACGATAACAACAACGACGACGACCGCAACAACAACGACGACGACCGCAACAACAACAACAACAAATCATGGCGTGCGTGCAGGATGTCACTTCTGCGTAGTGGTATCCCCTGCGTGGTTGTTTCTATGTGTAAACCACGTCGCGGTCGCCGACTTTGTAAAATTTGCATAATTTTCTCCTCTTGTATCGTTGTTGTCATGATTTCGTTTTGTTGTTGTTGTTGTTGTCATCACTACTAGTTGTTATGGTTTGTTGTTGTTGTTGTTGCTGCTGCTGCTGCTGCTCTCATTGCATTGTTTACATATCTGTACGTGCAGTAAGCATTTCCATCACCGGCGTCGGCCACCGCTGCGCCGTGGTGCCGAAAAAATCTGATTCCGGCCGCTACAGATGGAGCCACTCTCGCTTGCTAAATAGTTGCCTCCTACCCTCGGCGTTGTGGTCACGTTCATCCGTCGACATCGTATAATAATATACATACATAATACATACATAATAATAATAATAATAATAATAATAATAATAATAATAATAATAATAATATAATAATAATAATAATAATAATAATAATAATAATAATAATAATAATAATAATAATAATAATAATAATAATAATAATAATAATAATAATAAGCCCTTCCATATATATATAATCGTTCCAGAAGTCCTCTTCCTTCTCCTTCCACGAGTCGGTAGCTTCGCGCGCAATTCCCATACATCCGGCGTAATACGTGGCGGTGTCGCAGCAGAGCTAGCAGCAGAAACAATATTATTAGTAAAGCCCAACATAACACGTAATAGCGACGATAGTGCTGACACCACGACCTTCAATAGCATGGCTCGCGCCGAAA